>CM062815.1:397802499-398232420 GCA_031772625.1 Pinus tabuliformis | reverse complement strand
GAAATGCTTTTCTTGAAAATAGGAAAGCAGTTGGGTTCTCTTCGGATGCTTTCTTCGGATGCTTTTCAAGAAACTCGCTTCACGTCCACGTCACCTCATCTATCCACGCCGGTGCAAATTTGAAATGTTCTTTGATACACGCCACGTCATCTATCCATGCCGGTGCAAATATACACGCTAAATAGTACTTTATGTAATGTTGGCGCAAACTTTTTCTGGTTCTCTGCTTTTGGCCGTCAGAAGCAGTGATCGTATTATTGACCGTTTTTATTTAGTTTCAATACCGATAGAATTGAATTACTTTTTAATTTTTATTTATTTTTGATTGAAAATCATGTTTTCCGATTCGAAGTTATATTTTACTTGTTTTACTTTTGAAATTTTATTTATTTTTTTAATTGAAAATCATGTTTTTATATTCGAAATTATATTTTACGTGTTTTCAACATATACTTTATGTAATCAACATAGTTTAGGCTCTTTCTAATCCTATGTTTTCTACTATTAACAATTTCTCTATTTCTTTCATATTTATGTATTCAATAATATATATAATACTTTTTCATTTAAGTTTCAATATTCAATAATATATAGCATGTCTTTATTTAAGTTTCAATATTCAATAATATATAGCATGTCTTTATTTAAGTTTCAATAGTAATAGATTTACGTTTAAGTTTGATATGCATTTTTAATTTGAAAATGACAAGTTTCTTATATTAAATTATATGTTTACCTATTTCAAATGTGATTAGTAACTCAAAGTTGAGATGAAGTCAAACTTAATTATATAAATAAACATGTTTCTTTTAAAATAGAGTAGGGATTCTAAAATTTTAATCTAATTATTAATTATTATTAGATTTATGGTAGGACTATTAAATATTCTATAAAAAAAATTAGTACTATACACAAGTCAAAGACTGAGATTTATGGGCAAGGTAGTTATGTTTTTTTTTTTTTTTTTGTCTTTTTAGATAGTTAAATTGATTAATTAACAAAATATCATATGAGCAAGTTTCATATGAAATGAGTTATGTTTTCTTCGGCATGTGATATTAAGAAGCCATGGCTTTGGCCCATGGTATTGTAACATACCCTATTTATAGATTAAGAAACTCTGTAATAAAGTGGATATAAATCTTGGTGGATAAAATCTTCTTCCATGCTTTCTGAAATGAATATATGTTTAACTTATAATAATAATAATAACAATAATGTGGTTAATTTCATAATTTTTCAAAATTTTAGCAATGTAAGATGTATTATGAAGTAGATGTTTTGATGTTTATCATGTATTGATAATTATTAACATTTACTGGTCATTTAATATATGTAATTATGCTAACATGTAAGTTTCTATTAATTTTTTTTTTTTAATATTTATAATTCCTTTTCACTATACCATAGGTTATGTACTTGACATATACAAATAGATTTGCATGCTATGCATGTCCACTATAGAGTAGATTCGTTGTCATTTTGAGAACAATTTTGTATTTATACATAAAGTGATGTTTACTAAGAATATCAAAGTTTACGTTTCCTTTACCGATGGGTTGATGTTGTATTTCACATCAATACCATATAATAAGAAACAAGTCAACAAGACTACACACCCCATAATGAGAACTTTTACTCTTATGTTTTTTTAACTAGTGCAACCATATAAATTAAATGACTTGTATACACATTAACCCATGATAAGAATCATAACTCTTTCCCCATTATACATCTCACATTACCGAGATTAAACAAAATCATAAAATTTAACCGGATTATAAATTTACTATAATTTTTATCCCCACTTTACCATGGAAATTCTTAACTCAAGTAAATAGCTCTTCTTACAATACTATGGGCCAATACCATGGCTTACCAATATGACATGTCCAATATGATACATGTTGATATGATGTTTCCTTTAATTAAAAAATTTGAAAACTTCAAAAATCCAGATCATAGATAATAATAAAGTCATTACTTATTAGGATCATAACCATCTACATCAGAAGATATAACTACTTTCACCATCGATGACCTGATAATAATATGTGTATCTTTAGACTGAGATTTATTTTTAGTACTGGAAGATTTATGCTCCCTGTGTCTTTCCTTAGCTTGAATTGAAGTTCTAATTTCCCTATTTTCATGGACAATATTATTAAAATAGTTTTCAAGACACGGGACAATGACCAAGTATTGTTCGTACCAATACATGTTCTTAATTTATGCTCGTTCAAATGGATGTTTCTTGGAGGACTGTCATCATAACAAGAGGCATGGATGAGCCTCGCAATGAGCCTTGATATGGACAAACTCATCATTTCTAGGATTATTCTATTGTCTCTTTCACCTTGCTGACGAAACTTTCCTCCGAATTAACTTAATATTAAATTTAGATTGAGGGTTTTGTTCTCATTGTATTATCACTTTTTCATGTGCAGGTTATGTTTCACTTCTCTTTTATCCTTAAACTCCTCTTTTAATTCCATATCACAAACAATAGTACCCTTATTCATGCTTCTAGTTAAGCGAGCACAAGTAGGTATGGGGATTTCAATATTATTATCATTCGAAATGAAAGGGTTTTCTTCATGAAATGATTCTTCTCAATCATTATATAATGAATGACATTATCATAACTGAAGGTTTATGTGTACAAATGCCCGAGGAATTATAATACTCGGGTAATTTGGTTTTTCAAAACCATTTCGAACTAGTAAATGATCTCATTCATCCCTTGTCTTTTCCAAATGGTTTCTAACTAGAATATAGATCAAATTGTGATGAAAGAGTGATATTTTAGACTTCTTTCAATGTTACTAGTATGTGCAAGTCATTTTAGTTAGGATTTTATATAGATAAAAGGAAAAATTAAGTTTATGGACGAGAAATGCCATTAACCATCTTTTATGATAAATAAAAACCAGACTATGTCACCCTTTACAAGTAACGTATTGATGCAACAAAAGAACTAAATTATGCTATTTAGATTTCAAAGAGGAAATTGGCATACCTTTCACATGATATCCACAATCTTTACTGACGATAAGCTACTTCTAGAGAATGTCACACATTGCGCAATTTTTATACCATTTCTCTCTCTTAAAGGGGATATGAGTAGTTGCTACAATGAAATAAATATATGTAACCATATCTAGATCCCCAACTTTGGCTTTCTTCATATCAAAAGAAGATGAAAAATCCCTGATAAACCCCTTACCATAACCTTGAAACAATTGAAGTAAATCCCAACAGTTGACCTAGTGGAACAAGTCCACACATTCATGATATTCCTCTACTATCTCAGCTCGAATGACATTAAATTGGATAAGGGGTGCCATGGTTAGAATTAAATCTGGTTTCAGCCAGGAATTGGGGTGAAACATAGAGGGAAAATGTGAAACAAGTGAGTCAACTGACCCTAACTTACATAACAATGTAAAAAATATGAACAAGAACAATGAAGTAACAAGGTGTCGGTAACCTTGAAACCCTAAGAGATTAACTCAAATGTTGATAGTCGAGAGGTATGGTATAGAGACATTAATGGTTGTCATATATGAGTGTTTGTGAGTGGTGGATTTGAGACAATAGGTGCAAATCATGATTAACATAACTGACAAGAATGCCAAATCACCATAAAACCATGATAAAAGTCTGAAAGAAATAGCCCTTAGCCCAAGAACCATAATTTCTCATGATTGCAGATATGAAACTTTCAAAAGAAATATCACCATACACATGAATACAAACACACAGTAATCGTAAATGAGTTGTGTAGTCAGTAATATATTTAAACCAAGTCTTATGTGATAAGTTCATGATATAACAAATATTCAAATATGGAAAATAAACCAAATGTAAAAGAAATCATGTGCAAATTATCGCATAGTTTATAATGCATTAGGTAATTACTATTGATTAACTTATACCACATGTATATATTAGGGCATATACACAATTCAATAAAGCATATGAAAAGACGTGTTATGGAGGCATTATAATATACAAATAGAAATAAGATAGGGCTACCACATAATCAAGGATTCTGTAGCGACCCTTTTTCACTTTGACATTCATATGTTGTATAGAGTCATAGCCTCCCAATAACTTATTGGAATATCACCAAGAGACAATGTTTTTATATTGCTACTGGATGGGAGAAAGTTTCGTCAACAAAACACTGATAGTAGGTCTTTAAAACATACAAAAAAACCAATAACACACAAGTCAAAGCAACGAAAGATATGTAATATCACAATTATAAAAATGAAAAGAAAACTACATGTCAAAACAAGTCTAGTCATATAAAGTCAAATCCAAACATTGACATACACAAACATTGACATATGCAAAAAAATTGTTGCAAATACAAATTATAGAAGAAGAGGACGTGAAAAAAATAACTTCAAACTATTCATTTAAATACACCCATATATATTCGTTTAAACATTCCCTCAATCATGTACCTAAAAAAAATGTGTGATCGAATGTTAAATGAGCAGATCACATTTTACCACAATGTCTATAAAAAAATACTGAGATGTGTTTCATGAAATTCTCTCCACATCACTTCAAGGTAATTTATGTAATATTGGCACAAGCCTTTTCTAGTCCTCTTCTTTTGGCTGTCAACGATTAATATTACAAGGTTATCAGAGAAGCAATGACCATCATTATATTTCTCTATTTCTATCTTAACACATTCAATATAATTTAAAATCAAAAGTTTTTCACTTCGAAGTTATATTTTACCCTTTTTCAATACTAGATTAAATTTAATGTGCTTTATAATTAATAGAGGAAAATGACTCTTTCAGGTATTGCTTCTAGTTAAGTTTAACCTAAATTCGGTAAAGATTTTTAAAAGCATGATTTTAAGTTTTTTAATGTGTATAATTCCAATGCCCAATGGTTTTTCAGGTAACTCAATCCATTTATACATTCAAAAATACATTTTAAACAAAAAAAATCTTGCTTGAAATTAAATCCCCAAATTCTAGTTAAAAATGTCATTTCATCTATAAGTTAAACTATGCCCTAATATAATGTGATTTGCAACTTAAGCTCAAGATGACATCAAACTCCCCGGATGCAGGTGATACTACTATCATTAATGGCTCTCATGCCAACTGTTAAGATCGCGTACTGCATGCTACAGAGCAGCGGGGCTCCCCAGACCTTCGCCTTAAGTAAAAAGGATGATCAACATTTCGACGGAGATGGTGGTGTCTGCGAATTTATGGTTTACTTGGTTTGAAGCATGGCAAGGATGGTTATATTCAATACCACCCAGCTCTTCCCTCTCATGGTGTGTTTCAATTTTTCTGGCTCTGAGTTTTGGTCATTGAAGGCTCCAGGAAGTAAGAGGGTCCTCTTTTTCAGAGGCGCGCTTCGCAGGTTTAAGGCACGTCTCAGGGGTAAGCAGCTCTCTCATCCTTCTCTGGCTCAAGCATTTTGTTTCTCAATTGCTCTCTGTGATGTTTCTATTGTGTCTGTAGCCCTTCTTTTGCTCCTCAATATGGTCTGCCAAGGTGGCAGGAAGAGATCCAGAGGGCATTATGGTGATGGCTCTCAGCTTACAGCCAATAGCTCTGAGAACCCTAATCATTCACCTGCCAATCTCCCTCCCTCACAGGCGAATGTGCAACCCTCTAGCCCTGCTCGAAGGCCTATCCCAAACAGTGCTTTTCAAACCACCCATTTTAAATTCCAGAGCAACCTTAATAGACCTCTGATCTCTGCCCATATCACCATAATTCTCTCCGAAGAAGAAAACCAGATCCATCCTCTGGCCTGTATCGCTCTGGAACCCTCTCAGAGCAGCGAGCAGCAGTTAACCATGGGTAGCCCGGAGAAAGTTCTGGTGGATCAGCTAGGCCATATTGACAACCCAAGAATTACTCTGCCCCATGTAGGAAATTTCCCTGCTGAGGGGGATGGAACTCTGAATGACTCTAATCGCCCAATTTCGATCCTAGAGGATGATAAGGCCGACAATGAAGTTCTGTGTTTGGCTAGTGACCGTCCAGCAGAAGAGAAGACTCCCGGTGGGGGCAAGGAAGACTAAGGCCACGCGGCACGGTTCTGGTTCATTTTTCTTTTTGTCTGTCAAGTAGATGATTGCTTCCAGGTTTCATTGAAGACACACATGGCTCAATTCTGTCAGCTTGATGATTTTGGTCAGTTACAGGGCAGTGGCAATGTTTTTACAGTAAGACTCGCAATGGTTACTCGCTTCCATGCTCTCATGCACAACCTTCTTATCTACTAGTCCTTCTCTGACATGTTCTTCTGTTATGTAGTTTTTTGTAGCACCTATGCTCAGATTCCTTCCATTCTGAGGCGAACTTGCTGTGTACAGAGGCCTCATGAATCTTCTGAGGCCTCGATTACTTGTAAAAATATTTTTATTTTAAGTTAATAGATATTAGTCTTTGCCGAGAAAAAAAAAAAGATGACGTCAAACTTAATTTTTAAATCTATGTTGGAAATATATTCCTCTTAATTATTGTATTGGTAATTTATGCATTTGTAACATCTAGAAGAAACTAGAGCCACTACATATATAAATTTATTGTATATGTATATTTTACTCTATTTATCCTTTTTTATTATAAGGTTTTGTCTATTTTGAAAACAAATTTTATGGAGAATTATGAGTTTGCTTCTTTAATCATATAAGGAGTGAGATAATATATCTTATTTTTATGGTGGATCTATTTGTTTAAAAAATTTAATATAATTTTTTATTTTTTTTGTTAAAAGAGTTTGTGTGGTTTTAAAGATTTTTTTACTTCTTTCTTCTAATTTTAGATATATTTTTCCAAGCTTGTTCAGTTTTTTGATATAATATTAATGACTGAAATTTTATTCAAAAATTTATCCTAGAAGTTGAGAAATAAAATTCATAGTTAAAAGAATGTATTCCTTAGAGGAAACACTAAACTTTCATCTTTGTATTTTCCAAACAACTATAGTTTCTTCTAGAGCATTGTGCTATTTAAAAAAATTTCCTTTTCACTCATACCATCATGCATTTGACACATACAAACAAATATATTTTCATGCTACTCATGTTCACTATAGAGTAGATTCATTCTAATTTTGAGAGCAATAATGGTAAGCTAAACCTCTCAAGGGTTAGCTTATCTCTACCCGTAGTTTGGTACATTCCACATCACATCCATATAACAAGAAATATCTCAACAAGAATATCACACCCTATCCTTGAACATTTACCATTTTACTAAAATATTTTTAATAAAAAAATGGATTAAAAATGCACCCCTTTAGGGCTTAACTTCTCTCCTTTATGACCCCACTCTAAATTTTATTCCTCCGTATGTGGAAAATATGTAAAAAAATATACTTTTCAACTACTCTAATCTATAGGGAATCTCCACAATACTTTTGATGTAATTGACAACCCCAACTTATTGCATTTGTAGTAGGGTATCCCCTAATAACTTTTTACATAACATCTATAACTCATTTCATATAATGTAATAAGCAACAATGCAATTTAGTTGGTTTAAGGAAAGTTAATTGCCATATATGACCATAGTCATTTGTAGATATGATTTAAACAATGAGAACAAATTCTCATTACATTTCTTTTGCATCTCTAGCTACAAAATATATAGAAGTATCTTAGATTGCATTGTTAGGCACTAGAAACCAAATATAAAGGGCACACAAATGAATACGAATAGTTTATTTTATGCTAAAATACTCTTGTATATTATTCCTTCTTAAAACTTAACTCGAGAATAATTTTATTGTACCTTAAAACCACTTTTGATTATTTTTCCTTTTCATGACCACAATCACTTGCATACATGATAATAATAAGAAGACAAAATGTTGACATTGCAAATTTTGGGATTTCCTCAATATACTTAATCACTGTTCATTATTTATCATTATGTTAGGCATTTTCTATTATTTCTAGCTCTCCTAGTTGATTTCAGTTGTCATGTGCATTAAGGAAAACTTCATTAAGGACTCTGAATCACCTAGTTGTTGCTTATGGTGATAAAATCGAGTTTTCATGTATTTCATTGACTCTAAATCATCTAGTTGTTTCTTATGATGATAAAATCACTTCATCTATGTTTGAGGCTATTATCATGAAACTTCCACCACTTATCAAGTGTGTGCCCATTCAAAATTAAAATTGAACAATGCTTGTTTTTAGGCATGACATAATGTAGTGGTAGGACTATTTTGTTACGACCTACTTGGGTTCTGGTCCTCTGCTAATGGGGTTTATATATGTATTAACAAAGATTTATTTTATTCCAAGATTTATTAATAAATGAGAGGGACTTAAGGAAAATAAAAACATAAGTGATCAGTGGATGACAAATCTAGGTTAAAATAGATCTACATTGATTTATTCGTTTATTAGATATTTTTAATATTAGTATGGTGGGTTCTTGCTTTAATTTTATTCACCTAGATCTATATTTATTTATTATTTTATTATATATATTTAGTATTATTATGGTGGTTTCTATTATTAATAAACATAGAGCCTCCAAAAACATGTTGCACTAACTGTTGTGAGGCATAGGGGACAATTAATAACAAAGAAGAATTCACAAGGTACCCCAAATGCCTGCAATAGCTTCATATGTCTCTAACAACCAAGGTGCATGCTCTTGCTTGTCATTTTCAATACCTTTATAATTTTTTATTTCCATTCGTTGATGTGACATAATGGTATTGTCCACAATAAATGAAATGTTTCTTCAAAAGTAGTCAAAAAGACTTTTAATTGTACCATGAGCATAGAAATAATTCGCCATTGTTGTATCACACATTCACTTATGGTTGTCATATATAATTATGGTAATGTGACTCAGACTCAAATGAGCTACATTTATCATCCACTTCAAGGTTGTCATGAAAATGTTTGGTAAGACAAACCACCACACTCTTGGTTACTACACTAAGTGATCCTATATCATCACGATGTCGATTGGGCACTACAAAAACCTTCACAAGAGTCACACAGGAAGATCAAATTGCAGACACAAACTTATTTAGTGTCAAATTCCAGGATATCAAGTGACGTCTGTTTAATTTCCTGGGCTTGATATGTTTCTCATGAACTTACAAAGCCTCCAATGTCAACCTCTGATGCATCTACATGTCACCCTAGCTGACCAAGAGACATTATTGAAATCCCTTCGATAACATGGTCTATTTTTTATGGTGATGAAGTCTTGTTTGTATAACAGAAAAATATTCAGGTTCAATGGAACAATGAGAAACAAGTCCATTCTTCATAGACACAGGGTTCACATGCCGAAAAACTGAAATTGTGTTAGTGTCAACTTTTATACCTACTACATTTGGTGCCAAATTTTCAGTTGCAAGTACTTGTTCAACCTCTTTATTGACATCTACTTTTGAATCACTTAAAAGATATATATACCAAACTATTTCATTGTACACCATCCCGACATCCTTCAGTATATCTGCACTACCATAACCAATTTCAGGCATCATTGTTGTTGTTCTTTTCAGTAGATGTGTTGAAAAGGATAAAATACCATGTATACTTGAAAGGCATCTCAAAATTCTCATGTGTTATGCTACCTCAATATCTTCCAGCTTGTTCAAGCTAACAAATCCATGAGTTCATTTGCAGGTTTCATGCGTTCTCTCAAAAGTATTTAAAACAACCCTTGTGAGAGGAGATGAGTGCTACGGTGAATGTTTTTTTAAATGAAACAACAATAATAAGGCCACCTGCAAATGAAAATGGTAAAAGGGGTAAATCAAACAGTTGTAGCATAGAGTTTATACCCTTTTTCTCAATAAACACCTATATATCTATATAATGCCAAATATTCTCTAAGAGACATGTAACATTTATTATATAATCGGGGAGAAAGGATTCCATTTTTTGAGACAAATTTTCAGCAGAAGTATTAACCCCTAACTCATATGTCACCCTTGATGATTCATCTCCATCTATTGAAATAACTATTTTTGTTCTAAATCAGTCTCCATGGGAACAAACACATAAGATCTAGAATATTCTTGCAATAGGGAAGACACTTCAGCACAAAATCCAATTTTTGCAATAGTATTTCAGATTTAAATCAATACATACACCCCATGCCCTCTCAAAGAAGTACCATGTTGTATCGGCTCATATAAGGTAGATGGTAAGGACCCAAGAGTGTCACCTGCCGAAGCATGTAAATAGGCTTTTGATGTAAAAAATTTCACAAAAGATCCTAGAGCACCACAATCATTTAAATTAACATCTGAGACTATTAAGGCATAGAGAATCTAATGATTGTGGTATACAAGTTACTTCATTTGTAGAAGGGATGACTCCAACCATGGTGGCATCTAAGAAAGCATTAGGCAGACCAATAAAATATAGCATAGAATATCAAGTTGGATATTTATGAATAATATCACTCATGACTATAGCTGCAAGTGAAAAGACTGCACCACCAAAGTCATTTTATCTTATCAATATAGTGCACAAGAAAGATGGCAAAGAACTCTCTTTAGATCATATATATGTATAATATTTCCAGCAACATATGTGCCAAGAGATAGAGCCTAAGGAAAGCCCTCATAATAAGTCTTCTATGATAAGGAACGAATGTGTCAGGTTGAGGAATTTTCATTGCCTCTGACCTAACAACATTCTTCTAAGGAGAATTTCCCTTGGAACTTGATTGTGATTCTCCACTCTACTTCCTTTCTCTTCAAAATTGTAGAATTCAAGCTTCAAACATGCTATGTCGTTGTGCAAGCCTCCTAGATCCCTAAAGGATGTTGCAAAAATATTACGATAGTACATAAAAGCCTCAAGAACATGCACAATAGTTTCTACCAAGTGTATATGTTGTGGATCCAAATTTTTGAGAAGAGGGAGAAAAGTTGGCATTAAACCCACATCACATAAAGCAGTGTAGCCAAAAGAAGAAGTAACCAGAATTGTTATAAGAGAAATCAGTGCTTCTAGTAAAGATATCAAACAATAGGATAATTCACTAGAAATTTAACTTATTTCCTTCCACAATAGACTAGGTAAGATGCCACAATGTCCTCCTAATGCCGCGATGACATTTAAAATCGTTGACTAACAAGAGTTGTCCTAATAGAGGGCCCCCAATACCAATATTGCCAAAATACAAATGTCTTCAAGAATCACATTATCAGATGGTACTAATGTTACAAGTTCATTCACAAACTCAAGTTCATTGGTGAAAAAAGTAGGTAAATCATTAGTGTCATTACTTGCTTGCACCAACACTATAAAAGCCAGAACACAAATACATATTTATTGTTGCCTCATGTCTAGATGTGAAAAGGCTCTTACAAAACGTAATCTTGTTAGTAAAGAAAAGCTAAGGCCAATAGGAACCTTGTATTCATCTACTAGATGCGTCCAAAGATGGACATCACTTTGACAACTCATACTCAAATCGGGTATATGAATAACTTGTAGCCCTTGGTCTCTTCATAGTTCCACTTCAGAAACTATCTTCTAAATATATTAGTCAACATTAAATTCAAAATGAAGGGCAGAACTTAGCTGATATGCAATAGGGTTAGACCCATTTTTAGTAGAACAAGCTAATAGACCAAGACCTTGTTCTTTACCACCTGATCCTTGAGACAAGGAAAACAAATTTGTATTAAAAGAAGTATCTCTAATCAAGCATTCCCCCCTGGTTTCTTTACAAATGTAGCCAATGTATGTATACTAGAAGTTACTACATATGCATCTAAAGAAGAAAATAAGGTCAAGAGATGCTGCCACATAAAAACAAGAGAATTTTTAGAGTTATTGGGATAAGAATAAAAATTAGCAAAAATTACCTTATATTAAAATTAAAGAAGATAGAGAGAGAACAAATGTCACATATAACCTATCATTTTCTTATTACTTAAAGTGGATTTTTAATATATTTCTCAATTTTAGAAACCTTCAAACATTTTTATTGACCAACTCTTTGGGAAAAGAGAGAGAGAGAGAGAAACTTTGGGTAGTAAAAACTTGAAAGTTGTGAAAAAAAGCCATAATGTATATAAAACCTCAACCTACGAACATTCATAATTCATAGATATTAAAAAGAGAAGGGAATCAAAGAGAGAAAAAAGGTTCTCTACTGTGAGAGCTACATGTAGGCTCTTGGGATTTTACTTTCTTAAAAGCCTCTATTTTTATATCTGATTAATATGACTTGGTTTGTTGGTCCATTTGATCTAGAAAGTAATGTTATCCTTGATGAAAAATTGACCTTGTCAAAAGATAGACCTCATGATCAAGAATTTGGTGAAATTAAATCATCTCGGGTGATTAATATTTCTAAGAAATCATAATGACCTAATTATTTATTCTTTTTTAAAGTAAAGTGTTCAACGTTGATGTATCAAACCCTTACACTAGATGCTAATCCTAAGTGATTTCCTAGTTGTATTGTATATTTTGTTCCAGACCTGTGGGGAAGAACTTTTTCCATTGACTCATAAGCTTGACCAAATTCTATGAGAAGAATTGCATTCACATGTTTTCAAGGTGTAATCTATCATTATGTGCTATATTGTTGTTTATTTCATTGACACTGTTATTTAGTCTTGACATAGTTGCCATGAAAAGGAATTTAATAATGGTTGATATGGACATGTGGATGTGGCTAAAAAAAATGTCATTATGATCTTGCTGGAATGTTCTTGGAAATGATCAGTTATAAATGGTGGTTATAATTTATCAGATGACCAGTGATGGCACATGTTTTGCTAATAGAAATATCCACAAGAACTCTATTTTTTGGTTAAATTTTATAGTTTTAATGTTGTGATTTTTGAATGGTCTTCATTCTTAATTTTGGATTCTCCTTTTTTTATAGTTATAAAAATATTTTTATATTTTTTTTTTACTTGCCATTTCCTTGTCGTATATGCATCTTGTATTTTTTAAAATTTTCCATATCTATATGTGTAAAATATTTGGAAGGTCATAGTAATCATTGAGCTACTTGGATTAGTTTTCTTATTCCCAAATCTAGATTTCTCGAACTGTTATGTGGCAAAGAACAATAAATTTCTGTTATTTCTTAGAGCATGCAAACAATCTTCAAACAAGTTGGTTCCACTTGCATTAGATCACAAGAAAATATATTTAATAACAAAAATCACCCCATTTGATTTTCACTTGATTAGGTTATACATTTTACAGATTTACTAGCTCACTAGTTCTCGAATTTCTACATTTTAGACTAGTAATTTTCCGCTATTGTTTTGAGCATGGGTTAATTTTCTTTAAGTTTATTAGGAAAAATTGCAATTTTCATTTTTGTTCTCTTAAGTTCTGTATTGGTTTCAAAGCACTTCCATTCATAAACTTAGGCATTAGATGGAAATAACTTTGTTTTCTTCCATTTAATAAATCATTCCCATGTATAGATGAATTTGTGTATAGATGCACACAATAATGTGTGTTGTTGCAGGAGCTTATATAAATCAGGGAGACCTCATCTTTTTCTCCTCATATAAGCCTCATCCACCCATGTCGCGAAAATCCACTAAAACCTCAATATGAATTCTTGTTATATAAGAAAATTTCCATTTCCATTGACCAAATCCAACCATCTTGAAGCCCTTGCTTGAGTTATGGATAGTGTCCACCACCTCCATGCCTTATTATTACATTCTCCACCTTTCCAAAGATTCATTTCACCTTCTAGACCACTTCCTAAGCTTTTGGCGTGTTCCTGTAGTAAAATAGGGGATCATGTAGACATCTTGTAGTTTTCTTGTAGGAAATCATGTAGTAACCGTTTTTGAGACCGAATAGAGAAAAATCATCACTGAAGCTAGGATTAGGTGCCTCTTGATCTCCATGCCATCAAGATCATTTTAAACATCTTCCTCCATCCCTGTATCCCTTGCCAAAGAACAAGTGAAGATTAGGATTTACATTCGTAAAATGAAAAGCTAAAGAAAAATAGTTCTTTTTGTTTCTTAATTAGCACATACATGCAACAGTTAACACTCCCTAGATCAGATTCCATGCTCAGTTAGTTTAAATCATCACATATGATAAATAGGGTTAACCTAGGTTTCTTTTACATTTAGTTCACAATCTTTATGCAATTAGAATATGTTTATTTCCCTGTACTTTCTTTCTTGCAATAGGTTAAGGTTCTATTTTGAGCATTTCATTTTCTACAATTAGTTTAGGATTTAACTTCAGTACAGGCACTCCATTACATCATGATAGGAAAGGAAGGACACATTTTATTCTTCACATATATTGTCGATACCTCTTAAGTTTGTACAAACCATGGGTTGATAATTAAAGTCGGTAGCCTTGGGAGTTGCAACATTCTTGTTGCAATACTAAGTCTCATCAGAAGAGAAAGAAGAGGAGAGGTGAAACATAAGAAGCTCCAATTCATATCGAAGTGAATCCTTAATAACTCACAATATTTTGTTTTTTTAATATTTAATATTTCAACACATCAATTCTTATTTTTTCCTATCTTAAAATAATATTTTATTGCATTTTATAAAAATTATAATTTTCTTGAGTCAATGTGATGAAAGAAATTTTAGAGAAAAAGAGAAAGAGAGAAAAATATTCAATCTATACAAGAGTGGAATAAGTGGTTTTCTCTTCACTAACTTGAAGTTGGTACCAAAGTAGGTGATAACTGGACAATAGTAGTAGAGCTCTTCACAAATAGAGTTGGTTTCAAAGCCAAAGTAGAAGAAATGGTGTGCTCTTCTCCAACTTGAAGTTGTTATTAGAGCATGAAACCACTAGGAAATAGTCGTAGATCTCTTAACCAAAGGATTTGGTATTAAAGTAAAGATCTATCAAGGATGCATACAATTATGGTATAGCAGGGTTGGGTATGTAGACTCAATTGGTTTGGTGATGTGACAGGATGTGTGTTTAGGTGGGTTAGCAAAGAGCCCAACATATTACATCAATTTTTTATGATGAGACTTTCTAGCACTGGGACTAGGGTACCATGGATCTTGCATGAAAAATTAAAGCATGGATCACTCCAAGACTTTGGAGGGAATGCCAGTCCTGTCGATGGTTTTGAGAGTTGCTACACATTGGAAATTGAGATGAGTTTGCATTCTTGTATGAGTAATAAAGCATATATTTATGTGGAGGTTGTCCAACAACTATTCAACCTAAGGGTGGATGGGGCCAATGCCTTAGACAAGGACGGTGGATGAGAAATATTTGCAAAGGATGGGTTATAGTTGGCCATTAGAGATATTGGCCAAGTGTTCATCATGACTTGGGGATTGAGGCCATTTTGATGAGAGCGCTTAAGACAGAAGGACACCATAGTTGAGAAAACAAATCATTGTAAAAATTTGTTCAATGTTCTTCATCTGGATTAGACTATGATCCAAGATGAGGACTTGGTGACCCACTAAGGTAAATGGCTCATGGGAGCGAGGACATATTGATAGATATGGGATCTATCCAGGGTGAGATCATGATGGGATGATGATGCCTTGGCTTGAGGAGCCAAAGATGACAAATTGATGGATTTGTGGTTGTGACTAGGAGAGCCTTCACATGGTTGAGTGTGGTCTAAAAGGAGATCTGACTTGTTGATGATCTTGGATCAAATGAATTAGATGGATCAAGTGCATCCTTGATTCAAATGGATTATGGGTCCCTTTAGAGTAAACTTGGTAGGTGGGGATCAGATTGATACATCATCTGCACGATCCAATAGTGGATTTGGGCATGATTTATTGCGTCTGTGATGAGACATTGGTGTAGGACACTTAGGTACTAGTTTGGTTGAGTCATGAGGGCTTGGACATGGATTTTTTTTTCATATTTGTGGAGATCAGGAGTGGAGCGAATTCACCAAGTATATGAGTAGTGGATATGAATCAAACTTGGTAGAGCACCTTGAGGTGATGTTGCAAGAATTGAAACACCGTGAGAGGATTGCATGCTTGATTTGATGATTTACAAGTTTCTCAGTCTCTTCATGGACCTGGGTATGGAGAAGTTACTCAAGTTGATAGACAAACTTTATTTGGAGGACCTTACAATGAGTATGGTATGGGGTTCCTTTATTCAATTTGGGTGTGTTTAGGGTCCTATGTATGAGAGGCACAACACTTAGAAAATGTGGAGGAGATTCTTATATGTGATGATATGAGCTATGTATGAGTATGTGATGAGAGTGTTAGAGAAACAATTGATGATGGAATTAGGACATACATTCTTAGGGTATGTATGTAACGATAAAATTAACAACCTAACTAGTGCAAAATTTGGGGGATAGTACTGCATAGTGACATGAGAGATTTATGTTGGAGTATGGAGAAGAAACATAGGATTTTATTAAAAATGTGAATAAAACTATCCAATCCATAGTTGGTTCCCTTTATTTTTTGTTGTTGATTATTCCACTAGAGTTGGAAATTGAAAACATTACGTAGGTATGTATCATTCATTCATCATGTTATTTATTTGTTATTTGGATTATTATATGGTTTACTCATAATATCATCATCAAATTGATTGATTTTCTTATTGTAGTGAGTCACTACTACTATAGACTTTATGAATATTGAGGGATGTAGATACCTTACTTAATACAAGCATGAAGGAATGGTGGTTTTACATTTAAACTATGTACGTTAGAAAGATGTTGGAAAAGGTGGAAAACCACTCCATTGTAACGGAAGTATTTTCCATAGAATAATTCCTAGCTTCATGTTCAAAGTAGTGATTTCACTCTTGGAGATGACCTAGGGAGAGTCAATCTATCGAACTAAATGCATTGATGAGAACTTCAAACTCAATCACACAAGACTAGGTATGTTAATTTATATTATACTTTTATTGTGAAAGTTGTTCATTTATAGCTGAAAGCACATTTACTAAGTACATGAGGTATCCATATAAAAGATACCAAAAAAAAGTAAAGGGAAAATGATTAAAACAAATTCATACAAAACAGTACACCATTATGCCTAAAAATGGTTGAAACACAAAAATGGTATGATATTTTAGTTTCTACCATTATTATTTATTATATAGATGCATTCAATGGAGACTTTAGTTTTTCCTAACCAAGAAGGGTTTGAAGAATTTGAGGGAGGCTCGAGAAATGGTGATAAATATAGAAAAAATTTATATTAGCCTTGAGATAAGGTGACTTTCTTGGTTCATTAACATAATCAAATTCTAGAGCTGAAACAAAACCTAGGGAAATATATATAATTGATTTAACCACCAATGCATTGGTAATGTTGATGAAGTTATGGGAAACTTTAGACATCGATTTCTAGAGTTTAAAAACCAATTGATTGGAATAAAAAGAATAGAAAAGGGCCAATATAAACTTAAGAGAAATTTTTGCTTTGACAATAATAGGGGTATATTAGAACCAAGACCCCTTGGTCTCAATGAATCCATGGTGTTGGTAGTATCTGTATTTCCATGTTAATGTTACTTACCATTAATTTATAAAATGGATTAAAGAAGTTATGTTTGAAGACACAGAGGAAAAATGATATAAATTTTGTTGATCAAGATGATTTAATTTGTATTTGGGAGGATATGCTTTTATAGTTTGTAAACAAGATATGGGCGAGATAAAGGTGAAGAGAATAGTTGTTGACAATGTACAAGAGATGTTTCATTGTGGCAAGGTTTTTCTAAAGAATATATGGGTGAGATAGCAGAGAATAACATAGGTGCTGAAAAGGTAAAAGAGATATTGGGTGAAAAGCCCTGCCATAATGAAATCAGGAACATGACATGGAGAACGTATACCTCAAAGAATATGATAAATATTTCCTAAGATTTCTCCTATATCATGACAAAACCAGCCTAAAGTGAGATTAAGTGTTGTTGATGTGACATTGGGAAATGTTTTTGAGTTCCCCATAAAGTTTCACTTATTTTTGGGGATTTATAACTTTAGGTACAATTTTGGGTAGTACCATATTCTATCCAAGGCTCAATGTCATTCAACAATCATTAAATAGGAAAAAAGCCATCATATAAGACATTTATCCTAATTCATTCTCATCCCATCAAGCTCGAGACTAGAAGAATGCATAGGAAAATAATATAACTGAATGATCCTAATAGAAGATTTAGTAGGAGACAAACTCCGCCCTTTGTCACAATATACTAACTAAAGCCGGAGAATAAGAAAATGTAATGTGAAATTGGCTCGAGACTTGAAGATGTAGAAAATTTGTCTAGAGAGAATAAAGATGTTATAGAATATATATTAGAAGCCATATCAGAGCCACTACATTGGGTTTTGTTGGTATTACAAAACTTGGACCTGAAAATAAGCCCTTATGGAGAATTGTAAAAAGAAAATAGCAACTAAGCCTCTGTATGACTTGTGAAAGTCATCAATTGGGTTTATCCCAAGTATTTTTCTAATGGGTTATTATTATCCCCACCTAAGTATTATTTCCATAAGTGGTGCGTTGAGTTGATAATGAGTATATTGTTGTGAAGGATTTGGTTTGTTTTCAACCTAGCCTTGTACATTGAAGAATCTTGGGTTTACCTTGGGTATTTTTCTCAAAATGGGTGGGGGGATTTCCCCAACATATATTACTTGCAAAACACTCCAATGTGAAAAATTAAATGCATATTCTCAACAAATGCAATGGAATTCAATAAAATAAACTTTAACTAGCATGATTGTAATAGGAATATTCATTGAGAGTTGGCTCCATAAAAAATGACCTCCTCAATAATGGTGGACATAGTTTTAACCCCTCTCATTGATGTCAAATCTCAAATAGGTATCCAAGGGCCACTCCTCAACACCCTAGTGGCCCTTCTAGCTTTAGATAATCACACATGGCTATTTATTCCAAAATACCTCTAAATTGTGTGGTTATATTTTGGCTTTAGTCTTAAGTTACTTGGAAATCTTGGTAGAGTATATAGAATCAATATGTCCCTATTTTTTAGAATTTGAATGATAAGGTTTTTGGTTTCAACATTGAATGTAAATGGCCTTTATGTCTTTAAGGGTTTACTTGTAGAAATCATGTAATTAATAAATGTAGGATATCTCAATATTAGACTTTTTATTTATCATTTGTAGAGGTCAGAATGTCCCTCAGACCTTTTTTAATAGCAAATTTTTTATCAAAATTAGTAAGTGTAAAGGATATACAAGATACTATACAGTATGAAATATTACACTTACAAGCAATTACAAATATTTATGGTGAATTTTTGTTTTTTTTAATATTTATCATTTTATATACACACATACACACCTTATTATTGTTCCCAACCCATTATCCGCATAAACTTTTGGAGTTGTCCTCTATCTATTTTAGGAAGGAACACCCTATACCCCATATGAAACATTAGTTAAACATGGGTCCTTAAATGTTGCAGAGGAGAAGGAGGAGGTGGCAGAGGAGAAGGTGGGGGAGGTGGAGGCTAAGGAGGTGGTGGACGAGGAGGCAGATGTGGACGAGGAGGAGGTGGTGGAGGAGGAGGGGGTGCAGGCAATGGCGAAGGAGGTGGAGGTGCAGGTGAAGGAGGAGGAGGAGAAGGGCAAGGGGGAGGAGGTGGAGGTGGAGTGGGTGGAGGTAGAGGTGGAGGAGGAGGTGGAAGAGGAGGTGGCGGTGGAGGAGGAGGAGGTGGTGGTGAAGGAGGAGAGGGAGCGGGTGCAGGAGATCATAAAGGAGGTGCAGGTGGAGGTGCAGGTGGAGGGGGAGGACGTGGAGGTGGAGGTGGACAGGGAGGGCATGGAGGTGGAGGTGGAATAGAAGGAATAATGGGTGGAGGAAGAGGGGGAGGAGGAGGAGGTGGCAGAGATGGTGGAGGAAGAGGGGGAGGAGGAGGAGGTGGAGGTGGAATAGAAGGAATAATGGGTGGAGGAAGAGGGGGAGGAGGAGGAGGTGGCAGAGATGGTGGAGGAAGAGGGGGAGGAGGAGGAGGTGGCAAAGATGGTCGAGGAAGAGGGGGAGGAGGAGGAGGTGGCAAAGATGCTGGAGGAAGAGGAGGCATAGGAGGAGGTGGGGGAGGAAACAAAGGTGGAGGGGGAGGAGGTAGAGGAGGAGGGGGCAGAGATGAAGGTGGAGGCGGAGGAGGAGGTGGTTATGGAGGAGGGGAGAGCGTGTAAGCAATAGCGGAGGAGGTGGAGGTGGAGGAGGAGGCAGAGGAGGGAGTAGTTGTGGAGGTGGAGGAGGAGGTAGAGGAGGGAGTAGTTGTGGAGGTGGAGGAGGAGGTGGAAGGTGAGGTGGTAGTGGAGGTGGAAGAGGAGAAAGAGGGTGAGGAGGAGCTAGTGGAGATGGAGGAGGAGGAGGAGGAGGTGGCAGAGATGGGGAGGAAGAGGAGGTGGAGGAGGATGAGGGGCAGGAAGTGGAGGTGGAGGTGGCGGAGGCGAAGGTGGGGGAGGTGGAGGCTGAGGAGGTGATGGAAGTGGAGGCAAAGGTGGAGAACGAGGAGGTGGTGGTGGAGAAGGAGGGGGAGGAGGTGGTGCTGGAGGAGGAGGGGGAGGAGGAGGAGGGGAGGGGAAGCGGAGGAGGTGGAGGAGGAGGGGGCAGAGGTGGAGGTGGAGGTGGAGGTGGAGGGGGATGAGGAGGAGGAAGAGGAGGAGAGGTGTAGGTGGTGGAGGAGGTGGATGTAGAGGTGGAGGTCAAGGAGGCGGAGGTTATGAAGGAGGTGGAGGAGGTGGGGGTAGAGGTGGAGTTGGAGGAGGTAGAATTTGAGGTGGTGACGGAGGAGGAGGTGGAGGTGGAGGCGTAGGCGGAGGAGGTGGTCATGGTGGTGGAGTCGTATGCAGAGGAGGTGATCCTGATGGTGGAGTTGGAGGTGGAAGAGGAGGAAGAGGGGGAGGGGTAGGGGCAGGAGGCAGAGATGAATATGGAGGAGGAGGAGGAGGTGGTGGAAAAGATGGGGGAGGAAGAGGAGGTGGAGGAGGAGGAGGGGGAGGAAGTGGGGGTGCAGGAGGAGGAGGAGGATGAGGTGGAGGTGGAAGAGGTGAAGGTGGGGGAGGTGGAGGCTAAGGAGGAGGTAAAGGAGGAGGAGGTGGTGTTGGAGGAGGAGGGGAATTGGGTGTAGGCGATGGTGGAGGAGGTGGAGTTGGAGCTGGAAGTGGAGTAAGGGGAGGGCAAGGAGGTGGCGAAGGTCTGCATGAGGTGGAGGTCAAGGAGGACAAGGAGGACGATGTGGAGGTAGAGGTTGAGGTTGAGATGGCAAAGGTGATGGTGGGGGAAGTGGAGTTAGATAATGTGGAGTAGGTGGAGTAGGTGGAGTAGGTGGATGAGGTGGAGTGGGTGGAGGTGGAGGTGAACATGGTAGAGGCGGAGGTGAAGGTGAAGGTGGGGGAGGTTGAGGCAGAGGAGTTGGTGGTGTAGGCAGAGTTGGAGGAGGAGGAGGACATAGTGTAGGAGGATGATGAGGAGGAGAAGTCGGTGGAGGAATAAGAGGAGGGGGAGGAAGACGTGTGGGTGGAGGTGGAGGAGGAGGAGGAGGTCATGGTGGTGGAGGAGGAGGTGGATGGGGAGGGGGAGGAGGAGGAGGAGGAGGAGGAGGAGGCGGAGGTGCGAAGGTGGTGGAGGAGGTGGATGTGGAGGTGGAGGAGGAAGAGGAGGAGGTGGAGGTGTCGGAGATGGAGGTGGGGGAGGTGGATCCATAGGAGGTGGTGTTGGAGATAGAGGAGGAGGAGGAGGAGGTGGAGGTGGAGGATGTGGCGGGGGGGTGATCCTTTCTCACACACACTCCCTCTCTCTTCCCTTCCCTCTCCCTCCTTATTTTTATTCTCCGTCTCCCTCCCACTCTCTCTCTCTCTCTCTCTCTCTCTCTCTCTACTTTTCCTCTCCATCTCTCTCTCTTTCTATCTCTCTCTCTCGATACCTTCTCCCTCTTCCTCTAGCCATTCTCTCTATCCCCCCCTTATGCTCCCCTATCCTCTCTTTCAGTCTCTCACTCTACTTTTTCCCTTCAATCTCTCACACTCTCTATCCATCTCTCTATCAATGTCTATTTGTTTATCACACATTATCTCTCTCTCTTACACACTCTCTCCCTCTCTCTGTCTCCCATTCCTATGCTTTCTCTCCCTCTCTCCATCACCCCTTCTTGCACTCCTATGCTCCCTATCTCCCTCCCTCGCTCTCTCTCTCTCTCTCTCTCTCTCTCTCTCTCTCCACCACCTCCCTCCCTCTTAATTCTCCTCTCTATCATTTCATCTCTCTATCTTTATCCCCATTATATATCCTTATTTTTCTCTCCTCCCTCTCAATCACCCTCTCCATTGCACTCTTCCCCTCTATTTCATTCCCTCATACACCCCCTTCTCTCTTCCCCACCCTCCCTACTTTCCTTCCTTCTATCCCTATCTCTCTCCCTCTCCCTGCCTCACTCTCTCAACCTTTTCCTCACTTTATCTATCTCCCTCCCTCTCTCCCACACTCTCTTTCCCTTTCTCATACTCCTTCCATCTCTCCCTCCCTCTCTCTCATTTTCTCACACTAACTCCCTTTCTCTTCCCTTCACTCTCCCTCCTTATTTCTCTCTCTCTCTCTCTCTCTCTCTCTCTCTCTCTCTCTCTCTCTCTCTCTACCCACCTCTCCCTTATTCCTCCCCTCTCTATAGCTCCCCACAACACTCCCTCTCTCTCACCCTCCCTCTCCCTTGCCCCCTCCCATCACCTCCACTTGCCCCCCCTCTCTCCCTCCCAACCTCCTTCACACATCTCTCTCTCGCCTTGTCTCTATAGCTATGTCCATGACTCCCTCCCATTCCATATTCCCTCCCCCGTATCTTTCTCCCACTCCCTCCTCTTCTCTGTCTCTCCCCTTCTCTATTTCCCTCTATTTCTCTCCCTCCATCTCACCCTCTACCGATATCCCTCTCCCCCCCTTCCCCTCTCCTCCTATTCCACTTACCCGCCCTCTATATCCCTCCTTCCCACTCTTTATCTCTCCTTATATAATTCCCTTACTCCTTGTCACACCCTCTACTCCATGTATTTCCCATATACCTCCCCCTCTCTCCCTCTCTTTGGATTTATCTATCTCTTAATCTCCCATCTTTCTCCCTCTCTCACACTCACTTTAGCCCTCATGAGTGTTCTTTATCTTGCTCCCTCCCCCCCTTCTTTCTTTCCCTGTCTCCTTTTGTACCTATTTAAATTTTCTTCTATCTCTCTCTCTCTATCTCTTTGACACTTCATCTCTCATGTTAAATTCTTTCCCCCCTCTTTCTCTCTATCTACCTCCGCCCCCTCCCATCTACCATCTTTCCCTCTCTCCCCCTCTTTACACTCCCTCTCCCACTCACCCTAACTGGCTCCCTCTCCACCCCCAATCTCTTTCACTCCCTCTCTCCATTTTCTCCTCTTCCTATCTCTATACCTTCTCCCTCTCCCTCTCGCCATTCTCTCTCTCTCCCCTTTATGGTTCTCTCACCTCTCTTTCAGTCTCTTACTCTACTTTTTCCCTTCAATCTCTCACTCTCTCTTTATTTCTCTATCAATATTTATCTGTTTCTCTCTCTCTCTCTCTCTCTCTCTCTCTCTCTCTCTCTCTCTCTCTCTCTCCATCGCCCATTCTTGCACTCCTACCCTCCCTATCTTCCTCCCTCTCCTCTCTCTCTCCCTCTCTCTCCACCTCCTCCCTCCCTCTTAATTCCCCTCTCTCTCTATCCCACTCCCTCTCTATCATTATCTCTATACCTCTGTATCTCTCTATCCCCATTATCTATCCTTCTTTGTCTCTCCCCCTCTCTATTGAACTCTTCCCCTCTGTGTCATTCCTTCACACAACCCCCTCTCTTTCCCCCTCCCTCCGTACCCTCTTTCTATCTAATCTCTCTCAGTCTCCCTCCCTCCCACTCTGACCATTTTCTTTACTCTATCTATCTTCATCCCTCTCTCCCATCCTCTCTCTCCCTTTCTCATATTCCCTCCCTCTCACCCTCCCTCTCTCCCTTTCTCATACTCCCTCCATCTCTCTCCTCTTCTTACACTCACTCCCTCTCTCTTCCCTTCCTTCTCCCTCCTTTTTTTTTCTCCATGTCTCTTTCTATCTCTCTCTCCCTCTGCCCCCTCTCTCTTATCCCCCCCACTCTCTCTATATCTCCCCACATCCCTCCCTCTCTCTCACTCTCCCTATCCCCCATCCCCTCCCCTTATCTCCACTTACCCCATCTCTCTCTCTGTGCCACCCTCCTTCCCCCTCTTGCACACCTCTATCTCTCACCTTGTCTTTATCGCTATGTCCATGAATCCCTCCCATCCACTATTCCTTCCCCTATCTTTCTCCCATTCCCTCCTCTTTTATGTCTCTTTGCTTCTCCATTGCCCTCTATTTCTCCCTCCATCTCACCCTCTCCAAAAATCGCTCTCTCTCTCTCCCTCACTATCTCCTCCTATTCCACTTACCGTCCCTCTCCTTCTCTCCTTCCCTCTATCTCTCTACCTCTCTTTCTACCCTCCCTCTCCTTCTCTCCTTCCCTCTATCTCTCTCCCTTTCTTTCTTCCTCGCTCTTTATGACACCCTCTACTCCATGTCTTTACCATCTACCTCTCCCTCAATCCCTCTCTTTGGATATCTCTATCTCTTAATCTCCCCTATCTCCCTCTCTCACTCTTCTTTTACCCCTCACCGATGTTCGTTATCTTCCCCCCTCTTTCCCTGTATCCTTTTCCACCTATTTAAATTTTCCTCTACCTCTCTCTCTGTATATATATTTGATACTTGATATCTCATGTTATATTCTTTTCCCCCTCTTTCTCCCTATCTACCTCCCACCCCGTATCTACCATATTTCCCTCTCTCTCCCCCTCTTCACTCTCCCTCTCCCTCTCACTCGACCTCTGGCTCCCTCTCCTCCCTCTCTCTCTCTTTCACTCCCTCTCTCCATCTTCTCATCTTCCTCTCTCTATACCTCCTCCCTCTCCCCCTTATGCTTCCATCTCCTCTCTTTTAGTCTCTCACTCTATTTTTTCCCTTCAATCTCTCACTCCCTCTTTCTATCTCTCTATTAATGTTTATTTGTTTATCAAGCATTCTCTCTCTCCCTCTCTCATCTCCCACTCCTACTCTCTCTCCCTCTCCCCCCTCTCCTCTCTCTCTCTCTCTCTCTCTCTCTCTCTCTCTCTCTCTCTCTATCTCCACCACCTCCCCCCCTCTTAATCCCCCCCCCTCTCTCTCATTTAATCTATCTATCCCGCTACCTCTCTATCCTTCTCTCTATCCCACTATATCTCTCTATCCCCATTATCTATCACTATTTTTCCCTCCTCTCTCTCTCTCCCCCTTTCCATTTCACTCTTCCTCTTTATGTCATTCCCTCACACTCCCACCTATCTCTCCCATTCACTCCCTACTCTCCTTCCTTCTATCCCTATCTCTCTCTCTCCCTCTCTCTATCACCCTTTTCCTCACTCTATCCATGTCCCTCCCTCTCTCCCATCTTCTCACTCCCTTTCTCATAATCCCACCCTCTCTTCCTCCCTCTCTCTCCCTTTCGCATACTCCCTTCCTCTCTCTCCTTTTCTCCCACTCTCTCCATCTCTCTTCCATTCCCTCTCCTTCATTGTTTTTCTTCTCTCTCTCTCTCTCTATCTCTCTCTCTCTGTCTCTCTCTCTCTCTCTCCCCCTCCCCCTCTTCCCCCCTTCCTCTTATCCCCCCACTCTCTCTATATCTCCCTACATCCCTCCCTCTCTCTCACCCTCCCTCTCCCCTGCCCCCTCTCCTCACATCCACTTGCCCCTCTCTATCCCTCCCAACCTCCTTCCCCCTCTTGCACACCTCTATCTCTCGCCTTGTGTCTATCGCTATGTCCATGACTCCCTCCCATTCCCTAGTCCCCCCCCAATCTTTCTCCCACTCCCTCTTCTTCTCTATCAAACCCCTTCTCCGTTGCCCTCTATTTCTCTCTCCTTCTCTCCCATCCCCATTTATCTCCCTCTATATCACCCTCTGCTAATATCCCTCTCTCTCTCCCTCCCCCTCTCCTCCTGCGTCACTTACCCTCCCTCTCTCTCCCCCTCTAACTTTGTATCTCACTCAATTTGGCTCTCTCCCTCTCACACCCCTTTACTCACTCTCTCTCTCCCTCCCTCTATCTCTCCCTTTTTCTCACTCCCTCTCTCTCTCTCCTTCTCTCTCTCTCTCTCTCTCTCTCTCTCTCTCTCTCTCTCTCTCTCTCTCTCTCTCTCTCTCTCTCTCTCTTTGTCCATCCCCTTCTCCCTGCACCCCCTCCCACTTATACCCTTCTCTCCCTCCATCCTCCTCCACCTCCTCCACCTCCTCCCTCTCCCCCCACCTCCTCCTCCTCCTCCTTCCTCTCCTGCTCGCCCTTCCAAAACCCCGCTGCCACCACCTCCTCGCCCTCCCCCCGCCTACTCCTTTGCCTCTTCACCCCTCCCTATCTCTTTCTTCCTTGCTTCTCCCTTCCCTCTTTCCCTCTCTCTTTGTCTCCCTCACGCCTATGACCACATTCTCTCTCCCTCTCTCACTCCTCTCTCCTTCTCTAAATCTAAATATATGTCTCTCTTTCTCTAACTCTCTTTGTCTACCAACTATCTATCTCTTTAGTCTTACTCTCTCACTAACTCTATCTCTCTCTACTATATCTTTCTCTCGTGTTCCTTGGGTTTACCTCTCTCCTACCACTCCTTATCCTTGGATCTCACTCTCACTCTCTCCTCTACTGTCAACCATTATATGTCTACCACAACTTCCACCCTTTCTCTCTCCCTCACTCTTTACACTCTCTTATTTTACTTTGCAATTAAATTTATGAACATATTTATTGTGAAATAAAAAAATATTATCATATATTATTAGCTAAAATAAGTGTAATTATAATTTTTGATTATATATACATATATATTTGTGAAAATATATTCACCCTAATTGCTAAAGTAAAAATAACCCATCTTAAAAATACCTATAATTTATAATTTATAGGATTTGTAGTGAGATATTCTATAAACAACATTACTAAAAAAATTGATAAATTTTTTATATAAGACATGTTATATATATATATATATATATATATATATATATATATATATTAAAATAAATTTTGATTTCACTTGAATTCACCATATGCATAAAGAGTCACGGATCATAAATTAAATCTAATTTCAATTTAAAGTCATTAATCAAATGATGTTCATCATATTTAAAATCATCCCTTCCTCCATTGCTTTAATTAGATTATATTAATCTAAATTTTCGTATAATTTATTATATTATGTTTCCTCACATTGAAACATAAAATATATTTGGGATCTTGTTTTGTTAATCTCGGCCTCCTAGAATGAGGTCATTTTGTTAATATCGTTTTTTTAATATGAAATTTTTTATCGAAAAAATCTAAATTTCTCTTATTGTCTTTTATATATATTAAAATTCATTTAATTGTGATTATGATTAAATTTTTATCTGTTATAATTATATATCTATTTATTTCTTCTTCATTATAAAACTGCACTCAACCGCATTCAATTGTATTTATGATCAAATATATATTTTTGGTGTAAGGTAATATTAATTTATTATAGTATTTAGTACAAAATGTATATTTATTTCACCTGTATTTAATTATTGCATAATTATTATTTTATAAAAAATATTCATGTTACAATGTATTATTTATAAAAATTGCTAGAATGTATATTTTTATTTTTAGTTTTTTAAATTGCACTTTAAATAGCATAATGAGGTGTAATTCTTTTATTAATATTGTAAAATGGATTTCAAGTTTATAATGTGTATAAAATTGTATATTATGACCATATATGTTTGTTAAAGGAACTAGTTTCACTTAATGTTAAGTAATGTTAATTCAAGTGAAGTTTATAAATTAGATTTAAGATTTATGTTTTAGGCTTAGGATTATGTGAGGGACAGAGGAAAGGAGGGAGGGAGTGATGGTGACATAGAGAGAAATAGAGGGAGACTTAGAGAGATGTTAAGAGAGGGAGAGAGGAGAGGGAGAGAGTTAGGGCGGAGAGATAATGAGAAAGAGGATGAGAGATGAAAAGAGAGAGGGGGGGGAGAGAGATAGAGGAATAAAAGGAAAGAGGGAAGGAGTATTCAGAGGTAAAATGGGAGAGAGAGAAGGGTGATATATTGAGAGAGAGGGGGGAAAGAGAGGTAGTGAGAGTGAGACAAGGAGAGAGAAAGAGATAAAGTGAGAGAGAATGTGTGTGTGTGTGAGAGAGAGAGAGAGAGAGAGTGTGAGGAAGAGAGATAGAGGGAGAGAGGGAGAGCAAGAGAGAGAAGGAGAGAGGGAGGGAGAGAGAGGGAATAAGATATGAGGGGGAGGGGGAATGAGAGAGGGAGTGAGCAAGAGAGAGTGGGAGAATTAGAGAGGGGGAGAAGGGGGAAGAGCTTTACAGAGGGAGAGTGAGGAGGATATAATGTGAGAGAGAGTATGTGAAAGAGACATTTTGAGAGTGAGAATGAGAAAGATTGGGAGAAAATGAGAGAGGTGGATAGCAAGAGCCAAGGAGATAATGTGAGGGGATGAGAGAAAGAGAGAGGGGGGAGGGGGATATGGCAAGAGAGGGGATATAGGGGAGAAGGGAGGAGGAAGTAGAAAGGGAGTGAGAAAGACATCGAGAGAGATAGACAAGGTGAGAGACAAAGAGAGAGAGGGAGAGGGGGAAAGAGAGAGTATGAGAGAATGAGAGGGTGATATATTGATATAGAGAGAGATAGAGAAGGATACAATGTCAGAGAGAGAGAGAGTCAGAGAAAGAAATAGTAAGAGTCAGAGAGAATGACGGAGAAACAATGTGAGAGAGATAGCAAGAGTGAGAGATGAGAGAAAGAGTTCTAGGGAGTGGGAGAAATAAAGAGAGAAGGAAAAAGGGATGGAATGAGGGATGGCCTATTTTGACCCTTCAAAATTCTTTCACAATATATTCATACACACTTTTCATTTATTTATCATCTAAAGTGATATTCTCATTGCCATTTATTGCAAAATGGAGCTTTTGAACTCGCACCTTTCATCATTGCTCATGAATCTCTATGACCTCACTCCCATGGAGAGAACCATGAATTTATGCTAAAACCTTGAGTGTTGAATATTTAATCTTTTGTTTGTTTTCCAGATAGAATTTTCACAGATAAGGAAGAGGACAAGGGTGTTGTACTTTGTTTGAGTCAGTCACTGAAAATTTTAAACCAAAAGAAAAGAAATTATGGGGTTTCATTTTATTCATTTGATGTTAAGTCGAGTATTTGTAGATTTTATTTTCATTGAGAACTACTTCCCATGATTTAATTTTCATATCATGTATGAGCACGACATGAAATGTTTCTATATATTATATTATTGTTTTACATTGTAAATAAAATAAAATAAAATAAAAGATGGGGTTTCATTTTATTCATTTGATGTTAAGTTGAGTATTTGCAGATTTTATTTTCATTGAGAATTACTTCCCATGATTTTATTTTCATATCATGTATGAGTACGATAGGAAATATTTTTATATATTATATTTTCATTCTCAATTGTTTAAATAGATCATTAATGATTTTAAATTATAAATGGGAAAATTAGGGTTTTATTTAAATTATTTGTTTATAAAAAATGGTGTTTTTAATTTCACTATCTAGGAAACATGATCCTTTTGTGAAATATATATATTTCACTATCTTGGAAACATGATCCTTTTGGGATATATATATATATATATATATATATATATATATATATATATATATATATATATATATATATATATATATATATACATACATATATAAATATACATACATATATATACATACATATATATACATACATATATATATATATATACATATATATATATACATATATATATATACATATATATATATACATATATATATATATATATATATATATATATATATATATATATACATACATATATAAATATACATACATATATATACATACATATATATACATACATATATATATATATATATATATATATACATATATATATATACATATATATATATATATATATATATATATATAGACAAAATTACTTTGGGTCAATTTCATTTTATCTATTTTACCTAAATTTATGCGATTAAATATGTCTTTGGCAAAGGTAATGTCTAACTTGGTTAATGATTCTCTAGATAATATATATGATTATACACCATGAAATTCCTATTGTGTGGATCTCTTCTTAGAAATTTATTTATTTTAAATCAGGTTTCCATTTGGTTTCTTGTCTATAAATTTATCTCATTGAACATGTGTGACTCTATGGAGGAATATTTTTCTGGTTATGTATTTTATCGTCAATAATATTTGTGTAAACATAATTAGACCATTTTTGTAAAGAACACTCTAAGATTTAATGTTGAGTAATATTTATTTGAATATTTTAAAATGAATATATTACAAATATTTAGTAATAATATCAATTCCTTTTCAATGAAGAGTTTGTTGTTGGCATTTTACATTTGTTTTGGAATTTGTCTTTTTTAACAACTTTGTTTTTTTTTTCCTTTCCACCAAAACTTTATAAGCAACAAAAGGTAAGTTATTGTGAAGGTGAACAAAACTAGAAATATATTTAATCCAAATCAAATATTTGAAGGCGCGAGCCTCTTTTGTGGATGAAAAATGTGAGGAAAGTTTTGCAACTGGAGAGATGTATTATAAGGAATGTATAGATGTTTATAAAAAATGAATTGTTTTCTCCTAGCATTTAATATTAATTTATATAACTACGATAGTGTTAAGGGTGTTGAATGTAATTGTGTTTATCAGATAAAATCATATAAATAATATGATTAATACTAATACATAGAAAGAAATGTTCCACATATTTGTTTTCCCCACATGATTAAATGGTGACCAAAATGCAAAAACTATTATGAAATTAATATTGTTTAGTTTTAAATAACATTGATAAATGTTTAAATTTATATTTTATTATTTTAAAATTATAATTTCTAAAATACTCATGACTTTTGGATTGAGGTAAATGATCAAAATTATAGTTCAAAGAACAACATAAATAACTAAGAAGGTATTTTCTTTACCTAATCTACATCAAAAAAGTTGAAAATGTATATGTTAATTGTTTTAGAGAAGAGGCATACAATAAAAGGTTTTGTTTTGTAATATATTATGTTTTACTAATATAAATATATTTCAACAAAAAATTCATCCGCTAAAAAGGGGTAGCAATCTAATTTTTATGTCGAAATTTCAACTAAACTAGATTTATGAATAGTTTAAAACAAGAGAGCGACAATTAACTTTCATTACCTCAAACAATCCCTACATTGCATAATCTAGGCCAAGATGCACGTTTACCTCTATATTCATCCTTCTATAGTTTTATCCATTACATATAGATATATGATTGACACACTCTCTCCCTATATAACTTTTATTGCTGGCGAGTATCTCATGACAACACATAATTAGTGACGATTGATTTCGTAGATTCAGAGTTTCCTAGGAGTTTGACACCGCTCATAAAATTATGGTTTTTGTTAGTCTTGGTGGAATCAAGCATAGTAGTATAAATTTAAGCACTAGTTAACAAGTTACTAGCTCGCAAAACATTTTTTATGAGCTTCTCTATATCTCAACAAGGATCTTCTATATTTTCAATGATGGTGTATCTTCTTTCTATCAATAGCTCTATGAATATGAAACTATGCACATTAGTGTTACAATTCATCGATTGAAATCATCACATATGTAGTTAAAGGTTTGAAAAAATATGTTTCAGACATAAACAAAAACAATAACCTTGAGAGAATACTTAAATGTAGCATCTAGTACTTACATATCTCCCTTGTACGGTGATGTAGAGCACCGATCATGTAATCAGTAGAGTTAAATATTTAATTCCATTTATTGATACTAGATTTAGGGAATTTTTTATAGAAAAAGACATAAATGAAACTAGAAATTGGTCAGTTCCTATATATGATAGATGCTTGTTAGTCTATATCTTGGTTTCATAAGAGTGCAAGGGAATTTTTTATATTTTAGTGCCATATTTTTATAAGCTTCCAACAAAAGATGTTAGTCTACAAAATTATTTAAATAAAAAATTCTTAAAAACATAAATTAAATTATAAATTTTATGAGAATGTTAATGTGATTGTAGCAATTATTTTTAAATTATCTTTTTTTCATTATAATTTATTTAAAATTTTGAATCCAATTTTAGTTATTAATATTATAAAAGTATATATATGAATCCAAAAATTGTTTGAAAATATAAATTATATATTGAGAATGCATCCTTCTTTAATTATGTTATACTAATCTAACTCACAGTTGCCTATAATGAGTCAATCCATATATCTATATTATTTTTTGAAATACTTGTGATTTTTTTAATATTTTTGCAAATTTCAAGTAAAATATAATAGAAAACATTTCACCATTTATTTTCTTATCATTCTCTAATATAATGACTGTTTGTAAAAAATTTAGCCCCCTATTTATGTCATTGCATTCAGTTGTTTGGTCATTAAAATTTTTCACATGTATCATTCTTTATAAACGAGTGATCTCTCTTGCATGGCTATAGATGTTTTTTACCTTTTTTTTTAATTTAAGAACTTTCATTATATCAAAAGATTACATCAGTTTATAAAATTTTCTAGGATCATACTGTCCTCACCCATACCATATTTGTTGGCCAGTAGCTAATTACCAAAAAATATAGGCGATTACCAAAAATAAATTTTTAAATAGAACCAAAATGACACATTATATTAGAAGACCTTCAAGATCAAGTTGTAACTAGCTACCTTTACAAATCATATGAATTCACAGGGGTGGGATACTCTAGTGTAGATCCTGGTGATGGAGGAGGACTAATGTCGCAGTGGACGTGCTTCTCCATATAGGCAGTATCCCTTCAAAGTGATCCAATTTATGTTATAAGAGTCATTGTCCCCTTTGCATGCTAGCGAAACAATTAAGCATATGTGAATGGTTTCTTTCCAAATCATTCATGAAACTAGTGGTTTATTCTTGTCTTCATGTCGGTCTTTGTTGAGTTTCTTCGTAGGTTGGGTGATACGTCTCAATTGACTAATAAGGTTGTATTGGGAAGAACTAAGTCCTCGATTCCAAGGGTGTGGGCTAGAATGGGGTCCAGGGTCTCGCCATGCCCTGATTCTACCACAAGATGTATTTCTTGTTGAAGCCTTTATGTAATTCCACTTCTAGCTCTACCTCATTGACGAAGAATTGCACTTAAAGATATATAACAATACTTCCTACAAATCAAAAAAACTATTTCCACAAAAATAAATATCAATACACCTAGATAGAATATGCCCATAACCCAAATAGGTACATCATAGACATATACATGGGGTTATAGGTAACATTCACAGCTTGAGAGGATAAGAACATGAAACCCTCAGTCAAAACACTGAAAACTCGAGGTCCTTCTAAAACATGTACAACCCAATGCTGCTAGATGAACCTGTGTATTCTAGTCCACCCGCTAACAAAATTGGCCCCATCACAAAAAAATAAACCCATGACTAATCCAAAACCTCGTAAATAATCGTAATGTTGATCAAGAAAATGAAAGAACCAATATTCATGGTTAATTATGAATAAGGCCAAGACTGGTGAATTATGGTAGATCGTAGCCCCTATACAAATTAATAGAGAGTTGATGACATCAATACATAGATTTTTAACTTAGTTTAGTGATGTATAAAATGTTGACATACCCCTTTGGGTAGAAGATGACCTAGCACATCTCGTTGTTTCTCTAGTGTGTAGCATTTGACCAAGAGGACTATTTTTTCTACCACCTAACATTATAAAACCAAAAGGAAATTTCTTTTAAAAGAGTCAAAGAGGTGCTTTGAATGGGCAAGCTTGGAATGACACTAGACTCACCTTTTACTAGGGAAGCTTGACTATCATAAAACCTTATAGAACTTTTTATAGAAGGTAATATTTCCCATATTAATGCTCAGTTGATCCCCAGTTTGAGCACACAAAGCCAGAGGTTCCATGCTTGAACCCACATAGCTACCACCACCCACATCATCCTGTTGCAAGAAATAAAAATTGCTCTGATCAATTAGCATAAATTCACATGTTCCTGCATGGTTGGGGGGTGTCAAGCCACCCATCCATAATTAAAATTAAGGTTGAATTAGTGGAAGGCACCTCCTTGAGCCTCACTGGATGATGTTTTTAAGCTCCAATGGGAGGCTACAAAAGTGCATTACTTGCATGTCTATTCGTATCTTAATTAGTGATTTAAATATCCACCATCTTAATTGGAGCCCCTATTAGGGAAAGGTGGAATGAGGATTGTGACATGTAAGAAGATGGTGGAGATTTAAAACACAAATGATTTTTTTCTTTTATCTACATGGTGCGTATTTAACTTTTAGTCTTTCTACATAATCCATTATTATGAATGTCTACTCTTGTAACTATTTATATGTTAGTTTTTTTATTTTAATATAATTGGATGAGAGTGGGATGCATTACATTTATACATTGAAAACAACATTGATTGGATGATGGTATGGATTGAATGATGGAACAAATAAATTTATGGTAACTTATCATGCCATGGTGTGTCTTCATTGATTAATGAAGTTGAACGGGGGAGAGATACCAATAATACAGAGAAACAAATTGATTTATAAAATGGTTTAAAACATAAATAGGGTAGCATGTACACCCATACTATTTAGTTTTTTTAATATTATATTCATTTATATGGTGTGCTTTTTTTCTTAATTTGCATAAATTCTAAATATACATATTTTTATCAGTTAAAAATGCATTTTTTACATGAGTGACATTATAAAATAAAAACACTATGAGGCTATGTGGTATAATGGCTACAAATTCCACATCAAACAGTTGGATGAAAAGATGAAAAGTTCTAATATTGCGATTTTCGAAGTATTTCAGGTTACTAATGTGTCATTTAGAAGTGATAGATATACATTTAGTTCGAGGTACATTTTATTATTAGTCATTCTTATTCATTGTTCTTCTCCACTCTCTGAATCCATCAAAGCCCAAGTCCTTTAATTTCTACAATGTTGTTCATCATTGTTAATTTCTTAGGATTTTGTTTTGGTCTAATAAATCCCGGGACAAGAAATTGTCATTTCAAATTGTTGCTAGTTAGAACCTTAACAGATGTTACTCCACTGCTTTCTTTCATTGAAAACGTCATTCCATGCATCATCTTCAAAGTGGGCAAGTCTCAAACCATACCAAATAAGATCGCACCATGGCCCAAATTGTAGATACCCTCCCTAGACTTTATTAAATTGTTTATAGAAATGGAGTACGTATCTATGCCTTTTTACAAGATTAAATAGTTTCTCCATTATTAGTTTTAGTTTAGTTTTGTTTAACTCTATATCTTTTATTATATCGATATTTTGTATTCGTTTTGTTTTTTTCATTAAACTATTATTATTTTTTTTAGTTTCGTTTTGTTTAACCCCATCTATGTTATTATCATGAGATGCTCCAGTCATTTTGTTTTTTCCATTAAACTATTATTATTGTTTTTTAATATGAAAATATTTAACGAAAAAAATCCAAAATTCTCTTATGATTGCTTTTATATAAATATATAAAATGCAATTACTTGTCATTATATATATTTGTCATTATTTACTTGTCTATATATATATATATATAGAGCATATATTTGTTCTTCACTATAAAACTGCATTCAACCCCATTTAGTTGTTTATGATCAAATATATATTTTTGTTGTAAGGAAATATGAATTTATTATTTAATTTAGAATGGTTATCATTTTTATGTGAATTTTTCTCTTTTTAAATATGGAAATGTATATTTATTTCACATGCATTTAAATATCGTATGGTTGTTATTATTTTATTAAAAATACCAATGTTACAATGTATTTTTTATAAAAATTGCTAGAATGTATGTTTTTATTTTTAGAATGTATGTCTCTAGTTTTAACTTATTAAATTTCACTTTAAATGGCATAATGGGTTGTGATTACTTTATTAATATTGTAAAATAGATTTCATGTTTATAAGGTATACAAAATTGTATATTGTCACCATATATTTTTTCTAAAAGAAATAGTTTCACTTAATGCTAAGTATTGTTAAGTGAAGTCAGGTTTCCAAATTAGATTTAAGATTTAAGTTTTAAGCTTAGGTGGGAGAGAGGGAGGGATGGAGGGATCTTAGGAGCTTAGGAGGGATAGAGGGAGGGACAGATGGAGTGATGGTGACATACAGAGAGATAGAGGGAGAGGGGAGAATGGGAGAGAGAGCCTAAGAAACTAAAATAGATGTTAAGGCAAAGAGAGAGTCGGTGGGAGGGGTAGGTGGGGCAGGGGAGAGAGAATGAGAGGAAGGATGAGAAAAAAGAAGAGAGGTGAAGAGAGAGACATGTATTAAGGGAGAAATATGGATAAATAGAGAGAGGGAAGGATTGCAAGAGGCATAGAGAAAGGGGGAGAGAGAGAGAGGACAACACAAAGAGAGGAAGAGGGGGATAGAGGGGTCCGATATCAAGAGAGAGAGAGAGAGAGGAGGGAAATGGAGAATGAGAGAGAGGACTAGTGAGAGACAGAGGGATATAACATGAGATATAGGGACAGCGAAGGAGGAGGAGGGAGATAGAGAGCGCTAGGAGACAAAAGGAAAGAAATATTGAAAATGGAAAAGGGTTAAAGAGAGAGAGATATAATGAAAATGAGAGAGAGAGGCAATGAGAATAAGAGTGAGAGAGAGAGGAGAGGGAGGAAAAGAGGGAAATAGCTTTACAGAGAGAGAGTGAGAAGGAAGTAATGTGAGATATATTGTGTGAGAGATATTCTGAGAGTGAGAAAGAGAAAGATTGGGGATAGTTAGGGGGGGAAATAGAAAGACTGAGGGAGAGAAAGTGAGATAATATAAATGTGGGAGAGAGAGAGATAGGGAGGGATATCAAGTAAGAGAGAGAGGGGGGGAGGGAAAGAGAGAGAAGGAGAGGGGGGAATGGAGGAGGAAGTAGAAAGGGAGCGAGAGAGAGAGAGGGAGAGGGAGAGAGGGGAAGAGAGATAGTGAGAGGGGGGAAGGGAGGAGGAAGTAGAAAGGGGGAGAGAGAGGGACAGAGGGGAAGAGAGAGAGGGAGAGGGCGGAAGAGAGAGAGTAAGTCAAGGAATAAGAGGGTGAGAGATTGACAGAGAGAGAGATAGAGAATGATACAATATTAGAGTGAGAGAGAGACATAGTAATATTCATAGAGAGAGAGATTAAGAGACACTGTGAGAGAGAGATAGTGGGAGTGAGAGAAAGTAAGAGTTATAGAGAGTAAGAGAGAGAGAGAGAGAGAGAGAGAGACAGAGATGGAAAGAGGGAGGGCGTATTTGGGACCTTCAACTTTCTTTCACAATATATTCATACACATTTTGTATTTATTTAGTATCTTAAGTAATATTCTCATTCTCATTTATTGCAAATTGGATTTTTGAGCTAGCACATCTCATCTTTGCTCATGAATTTCTATGGCCTAACTCCCATGGAGAGAACCATAAATTTATCCTCAAAGCATTCTAGTGCAAGGTTAAAGTTTGGGTTTTTTGAAGCTTTAAATCTTTTTTTGTTTTCCACATATAAGTTTTACGAATAAGGAAGAGGACAAGTGGTTTCTACTTTGTTTCAATCAATTATTGAAAAATTTAAATGAGAAGAAAACAAATATGGGTTTTAGTTGATTCATTTGTCTTTAAGTCTAGAGTTTGTGAAAATGAGAGAGAGGAAATGAGAATAAGAGTGAGAGAAAGAGGAGAGGGAGGGAGAGAGGGAAATAGCTTTACAGAGAGAGAGTGAGAAGGAAATAATGTGAGAGAGATTGTGTGAGAGAGATATTTTGAGAGTAAGAAAGATCATTATTGGGAGATATTGAGAGAGGCAAATAAAAAGAGTGAGGGAGAGCAAGTGAGATAAAAAAGTGGGAGAGAGAGAGAGATAGTGAAGGAGAGAGAGAGAGAGAGAGAGAGAGAGAGAGAGAGAGAGTGGGGAAGGGAGGAGGAAGTAGAAAGGGAGCGAGAGAGAGAGAGATTGGGGAAGAGAGATAGGGAGAGGGGGGAAGGGTGGAGGAAGTAGAAAGGGGGAGAGAGAGAGAGAGAGAGAGAGAGAGAGAGAGGGACAAAGGGGAAGAGACAAAGGGAGAGGGCCAAAGAAAGAAAGTAAGACAAGGAATAAGAGGGTGAGAGATTGACAGAGAGAGAGAGAGAGAGAATGATACAATATTAGAGTGAGAGAGAGACATAGTAATATTCACAGAGAGAGAGATTGAGAGACACTGTGAGAGAGAGATAGTGGGAGTGAGAGAGAGAAAGAGTTATAGAGAGTAAGAGAGAGAGAGAGAGAGAGAGAGAGAGAGAGAGAGAGAGAGAGAGAGAGAGAGAGTGGGGGTGGGCCTATTTGCGACCTTCAACTTTCTTTCACAATATATTCATACACATTTTTTATTTATTTATTATCTTAAGTAATATTCTCATTCTCATTTATTGCAAATTGGATTTTTGAGCTAGCATATCTCATCTTTTCTCATGAATATCTATGGCCTAACTCTCATGGAGAGAACCGTGAATTTATCCTCAAAGCATTCCAGTGTAAGGTTAAAGTTTGGGTTTTTTTAAGATTTAAATCTTTTTTTGTTTTCCACATATAAGTTTTACGAATAAGGAAGAGGACAAGTGGGTTCTACTTTGTTTCAATCGTTTATTGAAAAAATTAAATAAGAAAAAAATATGTGGTTTCAGTTGATTCATTTGTCTTTAAGTCTAGAGTTTGTGGAATTTATTTTTATTGTGAATTAAATCCTATGATTTTATTTTTATAAAATGTATGAGTATGATAGGAAATTTTTCTGTATATTATAGTGTCGTTTTAATTTGTTTAAATTGGTCATTAATAATTTAAAATTAGAATGGGAGAAAATATGGTTTTATTTAATTTTTGTTTATAAATGATGTTGTTTTTAATTTCACTTTGTGTGGGAAACATGGTCCTATTGGGACATATATATATATATACATATATATATATATATATATATATATATATATATATATATATATATATATATATATATATATAATTTTACTTTGTTTCAGTGTCATTTGATCTATTTTATGTAAATTTATGTGGCTGAATATGTATGAGTCTTCGACAAAGGAATTGTATAACTTGGTTAATAATTTTGTAGGTCATATATATGCTTATGCACCATGAAATGAATATTGTGTGAATATTTTCTTAGAAACTTTTTTATTTTAAATGAGTTTTTCATTTGGTTTATTTTTAGTAAAATTATCTCATTGAACATGTGTGAGTCTGTGGAGGAATATCTGAAGGAATCATTTTCTAGTTATTTATTTTTACCTTAATGATATTGGGAAACATATTTAGACCATTTTTCTAAAGAACCCTTGAAGATTTGATGTTGAGTGATATTTATTTAAATATTTTAAAATCAATATATTACAAATATTTGTTAATGATATCGATTCCCTTTCCACAAAGAGTTTGTTGTTGAAATTCAACATTGGTTTTGGAATTTGTTTTTTTGAACAACTTTGTTGTATTTTCTTTCCACCATAACTTTATAGAAAGTACTCTGGAGGTGAACCAACCTAAATCTATCAAGTACTAATAGGGATCAAATATTTCAAGATGCAAACCTCTTTTGTGGTTGAAAAAATTAAAGAAAGGTTTGCAACTTGAAAGATATTATCACTCTATTCGCTTAATAGGTTTGAATTTAAGATGGATGCAGGATAGTTTTTATAGCACATGTATTATAAGGAAAGTTTGGATGTTTAAGAAGAATGAATTGATGTCTCCTAACATTTAAAATTAATTTATATAACATGATAATGTTAAGGGAATTGAATATAATTGTAAATCACATAAACTCGTATAGATAATGTAAATAATCCCGATACATAGAAAGTAATGTTCCTCATATTTATTTTACACATTAAATCGTGATCAAAATGCAAAAACTATTACGAAATTTTAGATAATATTGGTTAATTTTCAGCGACCTTGATAAAATTTCAAATTTATATTTTATTATTTTAAAGTTATAATTCCTTGAATTTTCATGACTTTTGGATTGGAGGAAATGATCAAAATTATAGTTCAAATAACAACATAAATAACTAATAAAATATTTTCTTTACCTGAGTTTGATCAAAAACATTGAAAATGTACATGTTTATTGTTTCAGAGAAGAGGCCTAAAATCAAAAATTTTGTTTGGTATCATATTATTTTGTACTAATATAAATATATTTGAACATAAAATTAATCCTTTATAGAGAGGGTTTCAATTTAATTTTTATGTCGATATTTCGACTACACTAGATTTATGGCTAGTTTAAACAACAGAGTAACAATTAAATTTTATTACCTCAAAGAATCCCTACATTGCACAATCTAGACCAAGATGAATGTTTCCTCTCTAGTCATCCCTCTATAGTTTTATCTAATATAGATAGATATATGATTGGATATCTTGTGACAATAAATAATTAGTGGCCTCTGAGTTCAAAGATCTACAGTCTCCCAGAAGTTCGACACCACTCATAAAATTGTCTTTTTCATTATTCATGTTAATTGAAGGATAGTAGTAGACATGAAAGAACTAGTTAACAAGTTACTCTCTCACCAAATAATTTTTAATAACTTCTCTATATCTCAATGAGGATATTCTACATTTTCAATGATGGTATATCTTCTTTTTGTCCATAGCTATATGAATATGAAATTGTACACATTAGTGTTAAAATTCATGGAGTGAAATCATCTCATATGTAGTTAAAGGCTAGACAAAATATGTTTCAGACAGAGACATAAACGGTCATAATACCTACACATATCCATTATATAGGGATTTAGAGCACCAGCCATGCAAACAATACAATTTAATATGTAATTCCATTTATTCATATTATCTTTTGGGATGATTTTATAAAATAAATTGAAAGGTTGTTAATATCCTCTCCTCTTATTGTTTCATTTATCCATATTTCAGTGATTAATAACTTCATAAATGAAACTAGCAATTGGTTGGTACTTATATATGATAGATGTTTGTTAGTTGATATCTTGGTTTCTTAAAAGGGCGAGGGCGATTTTTTTTTTAAGTGTCTTATTTTTACAAGCTTAAAAAATAATGTTTAGTCTCAAGCATTATTTAAATAAAAATTTCTTAAAAACATAAACTTAATTTATAAATTTTATTGGAAATTTAAAGTAATTGTAGAAATTGTGTATAAATTATCGTGTATTCATTAAAATTTATTTAAAAATTTTAATCCAATTGTATCCATTACCTTTATAAATATATAAATAAATAAATATATATATATATATATATATATATATATAAATATATATATATATATATATATATATATATGATTTTTTTTTTCAAATATAAATTATATATTGAGAATGCATCTTTCTTCATATATGTTTTACCAATCTACCTCTCAATTACTTATAATCAGTGAATCCACACACACACACACAGATATATATATATATATATATATATATATATATATATATATATATATATATATATATATAACAATTAAATACTTATGATTTTTTCTTTATACTAAGACAAATTCCAAGTAAAATATGATAGAAAACCTTCTATCATTAATTTCTTATCATTCTCTAATATCATGAATGTTTGTAACAAATTTGGACCCCTATTTCTATCGTTCCATTTAGTTGTTTAGTCATTAAAATTTTCCATGTGTATCATTCTTTATAAACTAGTGATCTCTCTTGCATGGCTATGGAAGCATTTTTCTTTTTTTTTAATCTAATAACTTCCAATATATCATAATATTACATCAATTTATACAATTTTCCAAAATCCTACCATCCTCACTCATACCATATTTATTAGCCACTAGGTAATTACCAAAAACGATAGCCAATTTCCTTGAGAGGAACTAAGTCCTTCATTCCAAGCGTGTGGTATAGAATGGGGTCTAGGGCCTTGCCATGGCCTGAATCCCACAAGGTTTCTTTCCTATTGACCCCTCTCTAGAATTCCACTTCTAGCTCTACCACGTTGATGAGGCATTTCAATCCAAGCTATATGACAATATTTCCTACAAACCAAAAAACTATTTCAATAACAATAAGCATCAATATACCCAGATAGAATACCCCCGAACCCAAATATGTACCTCCTATACCTATACATGGGATGAGGGCTAACATTCACAAGCTAAGAGGTTAATAATGCCCCCTCTCTCTACATAGGCACACCCAACCCTCCCTCAAACCACCAAAAAATTGAGGTCCTTCCAGGTCAAGGAGAACCCAATGTTGCTAGACCAACCTATGCATTCTATTCCACCAACTAACAAAATTGTCCCCAACACCATAAAATATACCGGGACTAAACCCAAACTTTGTAAAAAACGAGAATTTCGATCAAGGAAATGAAAGAGCCAATGGGCTAATTAAGAATAAGGAAAAGAGTGGCGAAATATGGTAGTTCCTAGTCCCCATAAAGAATAACATAGAGTTGATGACAACAATACATAAATATTGAACTTGGCTTAGTGATGTATAAATAATTGACATACCCCTCTGTGTAGAACTCACCCTAGCACATCTCATTGTTTCTCTAGTGTGTTGCAAGTGACGAAGTGCACTATTTTTTCTACCACATAGTGTTGTAAATCCACAAGGAAAGTTCTTGTAAAAGTGTTAAAGGTGTGCTTTTTTTGGACAAACTTGGTATCATTCTAGAATTACCCTGTACCAAGGAATCTTGACCAACATAAATCCTCCTTCAAGTCATTACAGTAGGTAATATAAATTCCCATATTAATCCTTAGTCGATACCTAGTTCGAGCACGTAAAGCGACAAGCACCATGCTTGACCAAATGTTGCTACTACCACCCCCATCATCATGTTGCAAGTAATAAAAAATCCTCTCATTAGTTAGAAGAAATTCAGATGTGCTTGCATGGTTGGGGGGTGTCATGCCTCCCAGCCTTAATTATAATTAAGGTCAAATGGGTGGCATGCACCTCACAGAGCCTCACTTCATGTAATTTTTTCAACCCCGATGGGAGCTTATAGATGATTATTACTTGAATGTATATTTGTATCATAATTAGTGATTTAAACATACACCATCTTAAGGGGAGCCCTATTAGGGAAAGGTAGAACAAGGAAAGTGGAATATAAGTAGATAGTGGAGATTTATAACACATTTGACATCTTTTTATCTACATCGTACTTATTGAATATTTTGTCTTCCAACATAATCCTTTATTATGAAGGTATTCTTTAGTAGCTAACTATATGTTATTTTTTTAGATGAGAGTGTGATGCATTACATTTATAAACTGTAAACAACATTGATTGGATGATGGTCTGGACTTAAAGTTGGAAAATATCAATTGATGGTAACTTATCACGGCATAGTGTGGCCACATTGGTCAATGAAGCTGAACATGAGAGAGATACCAACAATACAAAGAGGGAAATTGATTCATAAAATGGTTTATAAGATAATGAGATAAGCATATCCCCCAATACTATTTAGTTTTTTTTAATATTATATTGATTTATATGGTGTGTCTTTTTCTTAGTTTGAATAATTTCAAGGTATAAATATTATTACCAATTGAGAAAGCATATTTTACATGTGTGACATTACACAATTGAAACACTGCAAGGCTATGTGGTGTAATGACCACAAATTTCACATCAAAAATATGGATGGAAAGATGAAAACTTTTAATAGTGGAATTCTCAAATTATTTCGAGTTACTAATGTTTCCTATAGAAGAGACACACATCTAGAAGTGTCTAAAAATCGATACTGGTATTTGGAAGAAATAATCAAGTGTGACTGTAAATCCTTCAAAACAATTTTGTTGGATGTGAAATCGTAAAAGCTACAATTGAATGAATGTGATCTTGAAAGAACTGTTGTTGGACATGCTAATGGATTTACCATGGTTAATATAAGGAATATTGAGATTCCATGTGATTTTGGAAGCTCCAAGTGACACCACCCCCTACTCGCGTCACTCTAAATTCCCAAATAGTGTGGCTCAATATGTTGAAATCTAAATCAAGGTTGAACAAGGTAGCCACAAGAGAACTGCACAATATTAATCAGTATCAATGTGTGCATATAGAGAGAAAAATATCCATACTCATTTCATAATTGTGATACTCTTTCAGGTTAAGTGTGGCTCAATAAGTTGAAATCTAAATCAAGGTTGCACGAGGTAACCACAAGAGAACTGCAGACAAGTAGAATGGAATTGAACAATTCTTCATCTTTTCAATATTTGTTCTTGTGCAGTGGTTCACAATACGGTCATCTATGTTATACTTTCTTTGAAGGTGTTTGTTACTAGTTTTGGGTTGTAGAAGGTGAAATTGAGATGTTGACAACTTTGAGAAAATAGCTCCATAAATTAATGTTAATTTGTTATTAAAGTGAGTGCCTTAATAAGTTAAGAACTCCTTTGTGACTATGGTTGTCAGATTATGGTAAGTTTTAGTAGAATGAATGATTATTTATATGTCAAAATGATTCTCCAATTTATGCCTTAGGGTGTTTCTTCATATTCAATGATTCTTTATATGTCAAAATGATTCTCAAATTTTTGGCTTAGTGTGTTTCCTTTGCAACATCTAGTGCAATTGCTAGTGGCTAACAATGGACTAAATGGACTATGATGCATCTCTTCTATTTAAACATTTGGGAAGATTGATTTATTCACGTTTGTGGTGAGGGTGAACCACATTAGATGGTTCTTGGTGATGAACTACATTATGATGCGATTATACCAAAAGAGAACCTCTTTAAAAATAAAAATTTAGAATACAAAAATTAAAACTATTAATATAGTAATAACATGAATTAAATAATAATAATGATTATTATAATACTAAAACATAAAACATAATATTTCAAACATATATTTTATGTTTTTTTCCAAAATATATAATAAATTGAAATTAAAACTAATTTTAAAATATATTAAAAAACATATGAAAGAAAAATAAAAATATATATAATTAATAAATATATATTTAATTAAATATAATATATATAGAGAAACAAAACAGATAAAATACTTCAAACAAACCCGACCACGTCCAAAAAAATCAGGAAAGCAAACTACGAACCCAAAAAAAACAACAGTTTAAGAAAATCAGGAAAGCATAAAAGCAGATGAGCGCGTCCTTATAATAAAGCTTGAGAATAAGAGGAAACCCCAGAAAATCAAGAAAGCACAAAAGTTCAGAAAAAACAACGTGAGAGGATTCTAGAAACTGAAAGAAACAACACCAGAAAATCAAGAAAGCACAAAATCAAATATAACACCAGAAAATCAAGAAAGCACAAAATCAAATATAACACCAGAAAATCAAGAAAGCACAAAAACTCAAATCAAAAATAACACCCGAAAATCAGGAAAGCACAAAAATTCAGAAAAAACAACGTGAAAGCATCTATTAGAATCTGTACGATGTGTGCATCGAAGTCGTTGTTGCTCAATCGGAAATTGAGCAACAACAATGAATTTTCAAATTGTGACTCAATTCCTTCAAATATATGGTTGTTCTGTGCTCCAAATTCAGTGCAGTTCAAATTGTGCGCAAATATATGGTTGTTCTGTGCAGTTTTAGGTCGCCGATAGAACATTTTTTTATTTTAATTCGTTTTTATCTATGCTGACAGTGATTCTTGATTTCAGTTGAGCGTTCAATGTTATATGTCTTTGGCAAAGGAATGGTTTAATTTGGTTAATGATTTTCTAGATAATATATATTATTATAAACCATGAAATTCCTATTGTGTAGATATTTTTTTGAAATTTATTTATTTTAAATCAGGTTTTCATTTGGTTTATTGTCTATAAATTTATCATCTTGAACATGTGTGACACTATGGAGGAATATTTTTTTGGTTATTTATTTTACTCTCAATCATATTTCTGTAAACATATTTAGGCCATTTTTTAAAGAACACTCTAAGATTTTATGTTGAGTAATATTTATTTAAATATTATAAAATGAATATATTACAAATATTTCGTAATGATATCAATTCCCTTTCAATGAAGAGTTCATTGTTGGCATTTTACATTTGTTTTCAAATTTGTCTGTTTTCAACAACTTTTTTTTTTTCTTTCCAACAAAACTTTATAAGAAATTTATTGTGTAGGTGAACAAACCTAGATCTATCTTTAATCCAAATCAAATATTTCAAGGCAGGAGCCTTTTTTGTGGATGCAAAAATGTGAGGAAATTTTTGAATATCGAAAGATGTATTCAATCTATTAGCTTAATATATTCAGATTTGAGATGCATCTAGGACGCTTTTTTATACCAGAGGTATTATAAGGAATGTATAGATGTTTATAAAGAATGAATTGCTTTCTCCTAACATTTAATATTAATTTATATAACTATGATAATGTTAAGGGTGTTGAATATAATTTTGTTTATCAGATAAAACCGTATAAATAATATGATTAATACTAATACATAGAAAGAAATATTCCTCATATTTGTTTTCCCCACATGATTAAATGGTGACCAAAATGATAAAACTAATACAAAATTTTAGATAATATTGTTTAGTTTTAAATAACATTGATAAATTTTTAGATTTAGATTTTATTATTTTAAAATTATAATTACTAAAATACTCATGACTTTTGGATTGAAGTAAATGATCAAAATTATAGTTCAAAGAAGCCCATAAATAACTAAGAAGATATTTTCTTTACCTAATCTTCATCAAAAATGTTGAAAATGTAGATGTTAATTGTTTTAGAGAAGAGACATACAATAAAAAAAAAAAATTGTATTATATTATTATTTACTAATATAAATATATTTCAACACAAAATTCATCCACTAAAAAAGGGTAGCAATCTAACTTTTATGTCGACATTTCAACTAAACTATATTTATGACTAGTTTAAAACAAGAGAGTGAAAATTAAGTTTCATTACCTCAAACAATCCCTACATGGCATAATCTAGGCCAAGATGCATGTTTACCTCTATATTCATCCCTCTACAGTTTTATCCATTATAGATAGATATATGATTGATACACTCTCTTCCTCTGTAACTTTTATTGCTAGCGGGCGGATATCTGGTGACAACACATAATTAGTGACGATTGATTTCAAAGATCCAGAGTTTCCTAGGAGTTTGGCACCACTCATAAAGTTGTGATTTTTTTTAGTCTTGGTGGAATCAAGCATAGTAGTATACATTGAAGCACTAGTTAATAACGTACTAGCTCGCCAAACAATTTTTAAGAACTTCTCTATATCTCAACGAGGATCTTCTATATTTTCAATTATGGTATATCTTCTTTCTATCAATAGTTCTATGAATATGAAACTATGCACATTAGTGTTACAATTCATGGATTATAATAATCACATATGTAGCTAAAGGTTTGAAAAAATATGTTTTAGACAGAGACAAAAGCAATACCCTTGAGAGAATACTTAAATATAGCATCTAGTACTTAAACATATCCCTTGTACATGGATGTAGAGCACCAATCATGTAATCAATAGAGTTAAATATTTAATTCCATTCATGGATACTAGTTTTTGGGATGTTTTTATAAAAAATGACATAAATGAAACTAGAAATTGGTCGGTTCCTATATATGATAGATGCTTGTTAGTCTATATATTTGTTTCATAAGAGTGCAAGGGAATTTTTTATATTTTAGGGTCGTATTTTTATAAGCTTCCAACAAAACATGTTTAGTCTACAACATTATTTAAATAAAAAATTCTTAAAAACAGAAATTAAGTTATCAATTTTAAGAGAATGTTAATGGGATGGTAGAAATTGTTTTTAACTTATCTTGTTTTCATTATAATTTATTTAAAATTTTGAGTCCAATTGTATGTATTAAGATTATATATATATATATATATATATATATATATATATATATGTATGTATATGTATATATGAATCAAAAAATTGTTTGCAAATATAAATTATATATTCAGAATGCATCCTTCTTTAATTATGTTATACCAATCTAACTCACAGTTGCCTATAATGAGTCAATCCATATATGTATATCATTTTTTGAACTACTTCTAATTTTTTTTTTACTTTTTCAAATTTCAAGTAAAAGATAATAGAAAGCACTTCACTTTTTATTTTCTTATCATTCTCTAATCTAATGACTATTTATAAAAAAAATTCCCCCTATTTATGTCATTACATTCAGTTTTTTGGTCAATAATAGTTTTCACATGTATCATTCTTTATAAACTAGTGATCTCTCTTGCATGGCTATAGATGTTTTTTTTCCTTTTTTGTTAATTTAAGAACTTTCATTACATTAGAAGATTACATCGGTTTATGCAATTTTCTAAGATCATATTGTCCTCAGCCATAGCATATTTGTTGGTCAGTAGGTAATTACCAAAAAATATAGGCAATTACCAAAAATATGTTTTTTAACTAGAACCAAAAAGACACATTATATTAGAAGACCTTCAACATCAAGTTGTAACTAGCTACCTTTACAAATCATATTAATTCACAAGGGCGGGATGCTCTAGTCTACATCCTAGTGATGGAGGAGGACTAATTTCATAGTGGACGTGCTTCTCCATATATGCAGTATCCCTTCAAAGTGATCCAATTTATGTTATAAGAGTCATTGTTCCCTTTGCATGCTAGCCAGAAAATTAAGCATATGTGAATGGTTCTTTCCAAATCATTCATGAAACTAATGGTTTTATTCTTGTCTTGATGTCAGCCTTTGCTGAGTTTCTCCATAGGTTGGGTGCTATGTCTCAATTGACTGATAACATTGTATTGGGAATAACTAAGTCCTTGATTACAATGGTGTGGTCTAGAATGGGGTCCAGGGTCTCGTCATGTCCTGAATATCGCCATTCCCTTTACATGGGGTCAAATATAACATTCGAAACCTGAGAGGATAAGCACAACCAACCCTTAGTCAAAACACTGAAAACTCGAGGTCCTTCTAAAACAAGTACAACCCAATGTTGCTATATGAACCTGCGTATTCTAGTTCACCCACTAACAAAATTGGCCCCATCACGAAAAAATAAACCCATGACTAATCCAAAACCTAGTAAATAACCGTAATGTTGATCAAGAAAATGAAAGAGCCAATATCCATGGTTAATTAAGAATGAGACCAAGACTAGTGAATTATGGTAGTTCCTAGCCCCATAGAGATTAATAGAGAGTCGACGACATCAAAACATAGATTGTGAACTAGCTTAGTGATGTATAAAACGTTGCCCTACCCATATATGTAGAACACAACCTAGCGCATCTTGTTGTTTCATTAGTGTGTAGCATTTGACCAAGAGCGCTATTTTTTCTACCTCGAACATTGTAAAACCAAAAGGAATCAAAGAGGTGCTTTGACTGGACAAGCTTGGAATGACACTAAACTCACCTTTTACGAGGGAATCTTGACTATCGTAAAACCTCATCTCTTAAGTCAATGTTGCTCGAAATTATAAAAATGACTAAGCGACTTTGATGGATTTTCAAATTGTGACTCAATTCCTTACACCATCTTACACCATCTTTTTAACGCGCTCCTTACACCATCTTTTTAACGCGCAAATATGAGGTTCTGCTATTCAAATTAAAGATAGGTAAATTATTTTTACAAATTCAATAAGAAATTAAATGTAGTATGTACATTATTAGTGTCAGTGTAGTTACATTGAGAAATATCTGTCATAAATAGATTTCTAATTTTAAGTCACCTTTAGTTATCCTCGACAAACATTTCTCGATTTCAATTCTTTTTTATCTATCAGATTTCTTGATTTAAATTATTGAGACTCCGGAGTTGTTTAACTCACATCTCTGTCATAAACAGCTTTCTAATTTATCTATTCGTTATTATTTCTTGATTTCAATTCATTTTTATCTATGCTGATTATATTTCATCCGGTCAATCTTGATTTCAGTTAAGCTTCTTGATTTCAGTTAGTTCGAGGTACATTGTGTTATTACTCACTCTTATTCTCTGAATCAATCAAAACCCTAGGAAAGGAGGAAAGGAGTGATGGTGACATAGAGAGATAGAGGGAGAGAGTGAGGGGGGAGAGAGAATGAGAAGGAGAATGAGAGATGAAAAGAGAGGGAGGAATAAAGGGAAAGAGGGAAGGAGTATTTTGAGCTAAAAGGGGAGAGAGAGAATTGGGAGATATTGAGATCGGGGGGAGAGAGAGAGAGAGAGAGAGAGAGAGAGAGAGAGAGAGAGAGAGAGAGAGAGAGAGAGATTAGGAGAGAGAGGGAGAGTGAGCGAGGAGAAGGGGGAAAGTGAGGGCAAGGAGAGTGGGAAATAAATAGTGAAAGTGGGAGAGGGGGGAAAGAGAGTTACTGAGAGTGAGACAAGGAAAGAGAGAGTGAGAAAGGGAGAGAGAATGAGAGAGAGAGAGAGAGAGAGAGAGAGAGAGAGAGAGAGAGAGAGAGAAGGAGAGAGGGAGGGAGAGAGAGGGAGTAAGAAAGGAGGGGGAGACGGAATGAGAGAGGGAGTGAGCAAGAGAGTGTGGGAAAATGAGAGAGGGGGAGAGAGGGGAAGAGTTTTACAAAGGGGGAGTGAGGAGGAGATAATGTTAGAGAGAGTATGCAAAATAGACATTTTGAAATTAAGAAAGAGAAAGATTGGGAGAAAATGAGCGAAGAAGATAGCAAGAGCAAGGGAGAGAAGGTGAGGGAAAGAGAGAAAGAGAGAGAGAGAAGAGGGGAGGTGAAGGAAGGGGGTGTGGATGTCAAGAGAGAGGAGATAGGGGAAGGGAGGAGGAAGTAGAAAGGGAGTGAGTAAGAGATAGAGATAGATATAGAGGGTGAGAGACAAAGAGAGAGAGAGGGAGAGGAGGAAAGAGAGAGTAAGAGAGAATGAGAAGGTGATATATTGATAGAGAGAGAGATAGAGAAGGATACAATGTCAGAGAGAGAGTGTGAGAGAACAAACAAAGAGTTAGAGATAATGACTCAGAAATAGTGTGAGAGAGAGATAGTAGGAGTGATAGCTCAGAGCAAGAGTTTTAGGGAGTGAGAGAGACAAAGAGAGAGGGACAAAGGGATGGAATGAAGGAGGGCCTATTTTGACACTTCAACATTCTTTCACAATATATTCATACCCATTTTTCATTTAGTTATCATCTGAAGTGATATTCTCATTGGCATTTATTGCAAAATAGAATTTTTGAACTAGCACCTCCCGTCATTGCTCATGAATCTCTATGGCCTCACTCCCATGGAGAGAACCATGAATTTATGCTAGAACTTTGACTCTTGAATCTTTAATCTTCTTTTTTTTGTTTTCCACATAGAATTTTCACAAATAAGGAAGAGGACAAGGGCGTTGTACTTTGTTTGAGTCAATCACTGAAAATTTTAGAGGAGAAGAAAAACAAATATGGGGTTTCATTTGATTCATGCTAAGTCGAGTATTTGCAAATTTTATTTTCATTGAGAATTATTTCCCATGATTTTATTTTCATATCGTGTATGCGTATGATAGAAAATTTTTCTATATATTATATTACTGTTTTACATTGTTTAAATAGATCGTTAATAATTTATAAATTTTATGTGAAATTTATTGTAATTGTAGAAATTGTGTTTAAATTATCGTGTATTCATTATAACTTATTTAATAATTTTAATCCAATTGTATCCATTACCCCTCTCTCTCTCTCTCTCTCTCTCTCTCTCTCTCTCTCTCTCTCTCTCTCTATATATATATATATATATATATATATATATATATATATATATATATATATATATATATATATATATATATATATGTATGTATGAATTTCTCTCTCTCTCTCTCTCTCTCTCTCTCTATATATATATATATATATATATATATATATATATGTATGAATTTCTTTTGGAAATATAAATTATATATTGAGAATGCATCTTTCTTCAAATATGTTATACCAATCTAACTTGTAGTTGCATATAATAAGTCAATCCACACATACACACACACATATATCTATATAAATTTAAATACTTATGATTTTTCTTTATACTAACACAAGTTCCAAGTAAAATGTGATAGAAACCCTTTCATAATTTATTTTCTTATCATTCTATAATCTGATGAATGTTTTTGATAAATTTAGCCCCATATTTCTACCATTCCATTCACTTGTTTAGTCATTAAAATTTTCTATATGTATCATTATCTATAACCTAGTGATCTCTCTTGCATGGATATAAATGATTTTTTTTAATTGTTTTTGGTGAATCTAAGATCTTCCTTTATATCATAAGATTACATTGATTTATACAATTTTCCAAAATCCTACTATCCTCACTCATACCATATTTATTAGCCACTTGGTAATTACCAAAAAATATAACCAATTTCCTTGGGATGAACTAAGTCCTTGATTCCAAGTGTGTGGGCTAGATTGGGGTCTAGGGCATCGCTATGGCCTGAATCTTCCACAAGGTGCCTTTCTCGTTCTACCTCGTTGATGATGCATTTCCCTCCAAGCTATATGACAATATTTCTTGCAAACAAAAAAAACTATTTCCATAACAGTAAGCATCAATACACCCAGATAGAATATCCTGGAACCCAAATATGCACCTCCTATATCTATACATGGGATGAGGGCTAAAATTCACAATATGATAGGTTAATCATGTCCTCTCTCTCGACAGAGGCACACCCAACCGTCCATCAAGCCACCAAAGAATTGAGGTCCTTCCGGAACAAGGAGAACACAATGTTGCTAGACCAACCTATCCATTCTAGTCCACCAACTAACAAAATTGGCCCCATCACCATAAAATATAGCTAGGAATAAACCAAAACCTTGTAAATAACCAGAATTTCAATCAAGGAAATGAAAGAGCCAATGTCCATGGTCAATTAAGAATAATGCAAAGACTGGCAAACTATGGTGATTCCTAGTCCTCATAAAGATTAACTGGCTTCGTTGTTCCCTAGGATTTTTGCTGAGTGAGAATAATTTTTACCCTATAACTTACTCTATTATTGAGGAATACAAATGAATGGTGTCAGCGAAATATTTGCTAGCTTCGCTGGCTTTGTTTTTCCCTAGGATTTTTGGTGAGTGAGAATAATGTTTAACCTGTAACTTACTCTATTATTCAGGAATACAAATGAATGGTGTCAGTGAAATACTTACGAAAGATTCAATTTTTATGTTACGTTAAAGAGATTTAAAACCTAAACTTAACTATATTTGAATATTTTCATAATTTAACAGATATTGCAAAGTTAATATTTTGGGAGAGTGCTTAGTTAAAAGTAACAAAGGAAGTTCCATATCTAGCGCTGAGAAATTTTTTGCTACGTGAATGGTATTAATCACTATCAATGTGTGCATAGAGAGAGAAAAACATCCATACTCATTTGATATTTGTGATACTCTTTCAGGGTTAGTGTGGCTCAATAAGTGGAAACCTAAATCAAGGATTCACAAGGTAACCACAAGATAACTGCAGACAAGTAGAATGTAATTGAACAATTCTTTATCTTTTCAATATTTGTTTTTTTGCAGTGGTTGGTCATCTATGTTATGCTTTATTTGAAGGTGTTTGTTCACAATATGGTCATCTATGATATACTTTATTTGAAGGTGTCTCTTACTAGTTTGTGGTTGTAGAGGTGAAGTCGAGATCTTTGACAACTTGGAGAAAATAGCTCCACAAATTAACGTAATTGGTTATTAAAGTGAGTGCCTTAAGAATTTGAGAACTCCTTTGTGACTATGGTTGTCAGATTACAGTAAGTTTTAGTGGAATAAATTGTTCATATTCACCGATTGGTTTGAACCCTATGTTAGTCCACAAAAGTTGAAGAACAACATGTTATTCGACTCAGTGCTTGAGAATGTGTTAAAATGTTGTTATTACGCCTAATGATTTGTGAACTCAATCCTATAAAGTAGAGATAACAATTGGTAATTTTTCTAGTCTATACATGCATGGTTGTGCATTCTTATATATTGACCCTTCATACTTTGTTGTTTTCCCAAACATGGAAGACTGTACAATGGTAGTTGGAATAACATAGTGATTAACATGGGTCTTCAATAAATTTGTATTCCTCTTCAAAGATTATCGAGATATTCTCTTTAAAAACTATATGCACTTTAATTGAGATGTAATATGTGGCTTTTCATTTCATGTCATGATTGGAAGGAAATCATGCTTTCCGACAATCAAGTCGTAGGCTTTGAAGGATTCCATTCCTTTTCTGCATTTTAGAGCTTGTTTCTGGATTAGTCATGCCGAAGACAAAGCTTCTTAGGTTTTCACATTAGATTCCTACAAGGAAGATTATAGCAGAGGAGATATAAAACATTCCTAACGTTTGTTGGGAGTTGGATACTGCAGCAACCCCAGTTGGTCTTGTATTTAAAGTAACTACAAAATCTAAAGAAAAAGTGGCACAAGATAAAGATAAAGTAGCACATGTTGGAGGAATACAACAACTACAAATGCAACAACACATCATGGTGAACAAGAAATTGCAGTAACTAAAATAAAGATAATATAAGTTGAAGTTAGAACATAAGTATTTGAGGAAATCACTTCAAGGTAACTATGGTTGGATTTATTGGCATCAGAATCTCAGTTTTTAGATGACATACAAATTTATCTTTTCTCAACAACCATTATCTATACAACATTGGATCATAGAAACTATGTGGATTTTGGTTCTATCAAATCATGAAGTTTGTACTTATGTTCATGGATCTTTTCTCAAAGATCATCATCTTTACAAAATTGGATCATAGGAATGTGATAACTTTTACTGATAATTGCTACACCATTTAAAAATCATAAACATGCCACTTCCTTATTTTCAAATATGTTTGAAAAGACTAACATATTCTAAGGTGTCCAGTTGTTCCCTTGGACTTTTGTTGAATCACATTAACTTGTGAGCAGAAGGAATTAATGGTGTCAGCTTAGTCTTTTGGATCTTTCTTCGCTAGCTTCATTGTTATTTTATGGTACCAATAAACCACGTGTGCTGAAATGTCCAATTGTTCCCTATGATTTTTTGCTAAGTGAGAATAATGTCTGGCCTATAACTGACTTTGTTCTTCAATAATACAAATGAATGGTGTCAGTAAAATATTTAGGGAAGTTTCAGTTGTTATGTTATGTTAAAGAGAGTCAAAAGCTAAACTTAACAAGATTTGAATACTTTCATGTTTTAACAGGTAGTGCAAAGTTAATATTTTGGGAGATTTGTTGGTTAAAAGAAACATAAGGAGCTCCATATCTAGCACTGAGAAGAGTTTTCTTACAGTGAACGGTATTAATCACTACCAATGTGTGCATAGAGCGAGAAAAATATCCATGCTCATTTCATAATTGTGATACTCTTTCAGGGTTAGTGTGGCTCAACAAGTTGAAATCTAAATGAAGGTTTCATGAGGTAACAACAAGTTAACTACAGGTAAGTAGAATGGAATTGAACAATTCTTCATCTTTTCAATATTTGTTCTTGTGCAGTGGTTCAAAATATGGTCACCTATGTTATACTTTATTTGAAGGTGTTTGTTACTTGTCTATGGTTGTAGAAGGTGAAATCGAGATCTTTGACAACTTCGAGAAAATAGGTGGATAAATTAATGCTAATTTGTTATTAAAGTGAGTGCCTTAATAAGTTAAGAACTCCTTTGTGACTATGGTTGTGAGATTTTAGTAAGTTTTAGTAGAATTGAATGTTCATATTCAATGATTCTTTATATGTCAAAATGCTTCTCGAATTTATGTCTTATGGTGTTTCCTTTGCAACATCTAGTGCAATTTTTAGTGGCTAACAATGGACTAAATGAACTATGATGCATCTCTCCTATTTAAACATTTGGAAAGATTATTTATTGGCTTTGTGGTGATGGTGAACCACATTAGATGGTTCCTAATGATGAACTACATTAGCTAGTTCTAAATGTCTTCCAAACCTCAATGATGTGATTATATCGAAAGAGAATCTCATTATTAATAAAAAAATTACAATATAAAAATTAATAAAATTACAATACCAAAATTAAAATTATTAACATAGCAATAATATTAATTAAATAATAATAATGATTAGTATAGTACTATAACATAAAACATAAATATTTGAAAGATGTATTTTATCTATTTTCCAAAATAAATAATAAATTGAAATTAAAATTAATCTTAAAATATATAAGAAAAACATGAGAAAGAAAATAAGGGAACGTTTAATTAAATAAAAATCATATTTATTATATCTATATTTAAAATAAATATATATTTAATCAAAAAAATAGATATATAGGAAGAAACAGAAGAAGAAGAAAAAAAAATACCTTGAACAACAAATGTCCAAAAAAATCTGCAAACAAAAACAAGATGGTAAAAAAATTTCGGGAAAGCCAAAAAGTTGGTAAAAAAATTTCATGAAAGCTAAAAAGTTGGTAAAAAAATTGCCAAAAGAAAAAAAAGCTCAGGAAAACATAAAAGCACAATAAGACACACCAGAAAATAAAAAAAAAACGTGATTCTAGAAACCAAAACAGTAAAGGATTATAGAAAGCAAAGGAAGAAAGAAAAGAAAGAAAGGATACTAAAAATGCTCACAGAGTCATTACAAATATCATATAGTGACTGCATCTGCATTTATGAAATCTACCTTAAAGCATGTGCATCTGCATTTATGAAATCTGCTTTAAAGCATGTCTGTGTTTTCAAGATGATCATTGTGTGGTGTTGTGTGCGCCGAAGACTTGAGAGTTAAATTCTTTGATTTGTTAAGTCATTGTGGGTCAATGTTCTGTGCTCAATGTGTTTGTGTGTCTTTATAATGTTTGTTGTGATGTTTATTATTTGATGTGTATTTGTGATTTTGTATGAGAATGGTTGTTGTTTGGGCTTTACTTACATATTTGTGCATTTACAATGAATGTGGATGACATGTTTGATATGTACTTTGATCAAGTTGTATGTTCTTATTGTATACATTGATTAATGTTTTTTTCTATTTCTTTGTGATCATGAATTTAAACGGAGAATTTTGTGTAGTAGTTGCTGTTTGACTTATGTTTTAGAATGAATGTGTGATATGTGAATATCTATTTTGAAATGTCAGAGAATTTTCTTTACTAATGTTTGGTGCTTGGTGTCTATATTATGTTTGTGTATTCAAAACTTGTTTGTGTGTGATGACTAATATTCGATATATAACATTCAATGTATGATGTTTGTGTATTTACAATGCTTTTTGTGATGTTCATCATTTGATGTGTATTTGTGATTGTGTATGAAAATGAATGTTGTTTGGGATTTACTTACATAGTTGTGCATTTACAATGAATGTGGAAGACATGTTTGATATGTGCTTTGATCAAGTTGTATGTTTTTATTGTATATATTGATTCATGTGTTTTTCTATTCCTTTGTGATCATGAATTTAAATGCAGAATTATGTGTAGTTGTTGTTGTTTGACATTCAAATATATGATTGTGTTTTATAGTGAATGTGTGACATGTGAATATGCATTTTGAAATGTGAGATGATTTTCTTCATTAATGCTTGGTGCTTGGTGTCTATATTACGTTTATGTATTCAAAACTTGTTTGTGTGTGATGACCAATATTTGATATGTAATGTTCAATGTATAATGTTTTTGTATTTACAATGCTTTTTGGGATGTTCATTATTTGATGTGTATTTGTGATTGTGTATGAGAATGGTTGTTGTTCGTTCTTTACTTACATAGTTGTGCATTTACGATGAATGTAGATGACATGTTTGATATGTAATTTGATCAAGTTGTATGTTTTTATTGTATACATTGATTCATGTGTTTTTCTATTTCTCTGTGATCATGAATTTAAATGCAGAATTTTCTTGTAGTAATTGTTGTTTGACTTTCAAATATATGCTTGTGTTTAACAATCAATGTGTGACATGTGAATATGTATTTTGAAATGTGAGAGAATTTTATTTATTAATGTTTGGTGCTTGGTGGCTATATTATGTCTTTGTATTGAAAACTTGATTGTGTGTGATGACCAATATTTGATATGTAATGTTCAATGTATCTTTGTCTCGTTACAATGCTTTTTGTGATGTTGATTATTTAATGTGTATTTGTGATTGTGTATGAGAATGGATGTTGTAAGGGCTTTACTTACATAGTTGTGCATTTACATATGTACTTTGATCAAGTTGTATGTTTTTATTGTATACATTGATTCATGAGTTTTTCTATTTCTTTGTGATCATGAATTTAAATGTACAATTTTGTGTAGTAGTTGTTGTTTGACTTTGAAATAGATGATTGTGTTTTACAATGAATGAGTGACATGTGAATATGTATTTTGAAATGTGAGAATTTTCTTTATTAATGCTTGGTGCTTGCCGTCTATATTATGTTTGTGTATTCAAAACTTATTTGTGTGCGATGAGCAATATTTGTTATGTAATGTTCAATGTATGATGTTTGTGTATTTACAATGCTTTTTGTTATGTTCATTATTTGATGTGTATTTGTGATAGTGTATGAAAATGGTTGTTGTTTGGGCTTTACTTATATAGTTGTGCATTTACAATGAATGTGGATGACATGTTTGATATGTACTTTGATCAAGTTGTATGTTTTTATTGTATACATTGATTCATGTGTTTTTCTGTTTCTTTGTGATCATGAAAATAAATGCAGAATTTTGTGTAGTAGTTGTTGTTTGACTTTCAAATATATGATTGTGTTTTACAATGTGTGACATGTGCATATGTGTTTTGAAATGAGAGAGAATTTTCTTTATTAATGCTTGTTGCTTGGTGTCTATATTATGTTTGTGTATTCAAAACTTGTTTGTGTGTGATGACCAATATTTGATATGTACTGTTCAATGTATCTTTGTGTCTTTACAATACTTTTTGGGATGTTCATTATTTAATGTGTATTTGTAATTGTGTATGATAATGGTTGTTGTTTGGGCTTTACTTACTTACATAAGTCATTATTATTAATATTAATGTTAATAAGAAGTAAAATTATAAAATTTATTTAATTATTATCATTATAAATATTTATTTAAATATTATAGAAAAATATTTAACAATAATAATAATAATAAGGTATGTATTGATAAATAATTTAAATTTAAACTTTATTAATACACTATGTTCATTTTGATGGTGTATATGCTTGGAATGTGAGAAGAGCAAAATTTGATATGGCATATTTTTGCATTTGCAATAATATTATTGAAACGATCAAATTTGGTCTCTATTTTCCATTAAAATTTATTGCACAATAAATTAGATGGGATGATTGAGAGAGTGTAGAGGGAAATTGTAATATTATATAAGCTATAAGTGAGGGTTAGCTCAAATGAACTTTAATATATTGCATAGGGAAATCAAATAAGGGGTGGGGTCGGGGGAGTAATGTGTGAAATAGCATTATAACAATAAATTGGAGTGAGAGATGGGGCCAAATAAACTTCCAATAGAAAATTTATATCACAAAAATTTCAAAACCAAATAAAATTCTTATATATATATATCAAATTTTAAATAATAATAATAAATTGCAAATTTTAAAAATAAGTAAATTACTTATAATATCCTAATATATCAATATATAAAATACTTTTTATTTGAATTATATATGTAAAAAATAATAAATATTAAAAATATATCTAATTTTTTCCAACTTCAATTTTCACACCAGATATTATTAAAAATATTTTAGTATTATTATTATTAAATAAAATGATCAAATATTATAAAAATCTATTTAATTATTATCATTATAAATATTTATTTCAATAATTATTTTACATAAATGATAATATATGTGTGTTTTTGTGTGTGTCTTAAATTTAATTTTAAACTATAAATTATATATATATATATATATATATATATATATATATTATAAAATTAATTTTTGAAATTGAAAAATGAAGTGGTGGCAAGAGGGGAGGGGTGATTTGTTGTCTTGAGGAAGTTAAATTTGTTGGGTATTCATGGGGCTTAAGGTATATGAAAAACAACCAAGCCTAAGTTTATGCCTTCTATGAGGGGATTCAATTAGCCAAAGAAAATCAGATAGTTCTCAATAAAGATGTGGAATTTTGTCAAATTAAAAGTGTAAATTAAGATTGGGATATTTTAAAATCAATGGCTGAATCAAACCCTCTCCTTTTCCTTAGAGCTAAATTGTTTGGAATTACACACATGTGAAAGATTGTATTATCAAGCAGTGACAGTATGACATGAATTTCATTTTTTGGTGAGTTAGTTTTGTAAGGTATATATATCTACAAAACCCCAATTTTTGTTGTCCAGTTTGGAGTCCCTATGGAAAAAAATATACTTTCATTAGATAAGTTGGATGAAGAAAATGTTTTAAAGATATCTAAGTGTAGACTTGCATATAATTTCTGTTTTAAAAAATATATATATTTTTATAAAAATACTGATGATAATGATGATGTAATTTGTGTACGATATCACATTGTTTGTGAGACAAAAGAATCGACCCCTTGTGTGGGGTTGTATTTCTTCTACCTTTTAATTTCAACTCATAGCATTTCTAAAGAAACAAGCTAAACGATGAATACCTCACACTCGAATGTGTTTTCCAACTAATATAAGAACCATGCCCAAGTGACAAACTCGGTTTACCTATTTAGTCAGAATTTTGGGTAGTTGTGTTGGAGTCAAAAATATAATAACAATCTTACTTAATCTCAAATATATTCGCATTAATTTATAAATAAATAAAAAATCATTTTCTTAAAAAACATAAACTATTGTTATATCATTTTTATTTTTTAAATTACCATAAAAAATTTAAAATTAACATTTTAAATTACACAATATGGTATTGTGTTTCACAAATCCTAAAATTGTTGTAATATTTATGATTTATTCATTTTTTATATTTATGATTTATTCATTTTTTATTTAAATTTAATAATTTAATGTTTATAATAATATTATATAATTATATATATTTATATATATGCTAATTAAATATTTTTATAATATCTAAGTTCATTATTGAAAATTAAAGTCACTTAAATACACTCAACCTATTTAAACATCAAAACATTCTTAGACAAAAATTCATACTAAGTGAAATACTTTAACATTAAAATTACATAATTAAACATTCAAATAAAAATTACATACTTAACATTAAACATTAATAATAATAGCATTATCATAAAAAAATTAAATATTAATTAATCAATTAAATTAGATTAAATTAAATATAAACCTATAAATTCATTCTAGCAATTAAAACATAAAAACATAAATGTTTTATAAATATATCAAATTGATTTAATATTATAATTTATTATATCACCCTTATATAATTTATATTTATATAATTTAAAACAATTTAATAAATATATCAATTTATCATGGATCTTTATGTTTCCACATGAGACATGTTAAATTTCTAATACTAGCTAGATTTATTTTCTCATGTAATTTAATTTATCTCCAGTTTATTATTTATTTACTCAGATAATAATTGAATTAATCAGAAAAAGAAAATGCAACAGAAATAAACCAGAAAAGGCAATCACACATTGCAAAAATTAATTAATCCACAAACAATTATCCATCATTTCATTATCCAAAAAATCTAGGTTTTCCGACCCACAGATATAAGGAGAAATACAATCTAGAACCTGCAAACCATCTCCCTTAGAATGAATTTTACCTAGGTAAATTGGTGCTAAGAAAATTTTCCTCCATATGAAATCACTCTGAAGAAATCAACCTCCAACAATTAAATCTTCCCCCTACAACAACTGGATATAAGCCCTGCCACTAATGCGTACTAAACAAATCCTAGCACTCAAGTTAAAGAAACCCTAGCAACTCCTACAAACCGAAAATACAAAAGAAGAAATATATGAGGAAGGAATAACAGTTTATTGCTCCTAGTCATATCTCTAAGATTAGAAGATCAAGAATGAGTGAATGTGAAAGGACTCTCTTATTCCCCAAATATCTATATAAGAGAGAGAGAGAGAGATAAGGAACACCATTAATACTATATGCTTACAAGCAACCTATAATGACATTTGTGGGCAACTACACTCCACAGGTACACATGTTAAGCTCTAAGGTGATGTCATCTACATGCAAGGATCTTAATTCAAGGACACTCCACAAGGTGCGTCCAACACTACCACAAACCTCCCAACAATGTACATTTCACTTCCCTTTACATGAACAATATTACAACATAGGCATCCTCATGTCAAATCTAAATCTCCATGAAAGCTCTGAGGTAGTTCGCCACTCTACCGGCTAACGATCAAGCACTACACCAATAACGTCATCTATTGCCAAGTAAGGAAAGTCATACCATGTCTGTTCGGGGCCCTTTCATGCCCTAATCGACATGGAGTGAAACTTTGCCTATATCTCTGCGTGCCCCTACAAGTTGATGAACACAATAGATGACAACCGTGTTTGTGATTGATAGCCATGCGTATGTTCATTTGCATCAAGATCTAGAAGATCTTGTTATCCCTAATGCACTGAGCATCCTTGGTCCCCCATAGCGAAGCATACTTTGCTGCTTCTAGCAGGTCCAGCGCTACCGAGGGGAATTGACTGTCTTCAGGTAGCTCCTAGGCTACAAGCACAATAGAGAGTAAGAGGCACACATAGTGGAAGGTCTTGTTGAGCTCCTATGCCTTGTGGAAGTTGGCAAGGAACTCACCACAGAGATAACGCGCCTAATTAAGCTGGGCTCCTTGAGTGCATTGGGCTGCAAGAGAGACAACTGGTGCCCATGCTTCATCTACGCGACACTTCCTCATAACCTTTCCTACCAAGATATGCATGGCCACCTTAACTGCAGGGTCACAGATACTCGAGATGGAATAGCCTCGCGGCTTCTTTACAAGCTTTAATTTCTCCTTCATGGCCTTCCTGAGGCCTAGCTCACAACCTTTTCTACCAAACATCATGGCCAGATTTTCCCCTGTGTAGGGTAGTTGCATGATCTTATGGATTAATCTATCGATGATGGGTATTGCCCCCTCCAGCCACAGACACCCATCGTGCACCAAGAAAAGTAGTTGCTTGATGACCAATACTATAATGGGGTGTGATTGTAGCACGGTACCCATAGTAGGTTGAGTATCCCTACCTTATCTACTACCGTGAGCCACTTCTATGGTTCCAATGTAGGCATTCCAGTGGTTGTGTCAATAATGCAGTGCATTAGTTGCTCAATCACCAAGTGCGAGAACTTGTGATGGTTAGCTAAGTCCCAATCTTCTAGTTTTAAAAAAGGAACCTGTCCCAAGCATATTCTTTCAAAAACAATCTCGTCCGGCAGCAGAGGGGTTTGGAAGGGGACCTTGCTCTTGCCAATCTCCTTTGGCACCTTGGTCTTGCCCTTGCGTAGAGGGATGTACTCACGAAACTTAGTGCTAGGGTTAGCACCCTGGACTTCAACTTCCTCCACTTCTACCCTTAAGTCCTCATCATCCATCTAGATGTCCTTAATTTCTTCCTCCTCTGGCTCTAGGTTAATGGATTTGCCCTTTTCCTATGCAGTGGGCTTGTCCTTCAGTGGGCTTCTTCTCGGCGTAGCGCACACTGGTATTGCAACCTGCTTGCCCTTCTTATCCTTAACACTCTCCTTGGTTGGGGTGGGCTTCGGTCTAGGCATCCCTGGTGATTTTGGGACTTCAGCTAAGAGTTCTGCAACCTCTAGAGCATCTCGCTCTACTTCACTAACAACAGCCACCTTTTTTTTCACTTCTTCGACGTCCATAGCTTATGTGGGTGTTGACATGATGCTATTCAACAAGTCTTGTGTCTCCTTTGGTAGCGTCTCAAATACTAAACTGGCTAGCAAAGCTTCGAATTTTTTGTGGTTCATGTGCACCGGAGAGCTCAACAATTCAATTCTCAAACTGCCAAGTGTTTTTCGTTGGAACTCCACCTATAATTTATAGGGCATTTCGAATTCAAATCCGACCATTCCCCGCACATTCGATTCATTAATGCTAGATTGGCAGCATATTTCCAAGGATCTTACCCATAAAGTTTGTCTTCAATGTCGGCCGCCAGCTCCATTTGGCTACATTCCTACATCAAATCATGAACTGTGACCTTAACAGTCACTTTCTAGTTGACCTGCATGATTTTTCCTTGTGTAACACAGCTCCCTTCATGTTGTTGCAAACGCTGTGACATTTCCTCATGCCTTACAATCCTCCAGTCATGTAGTTCCCCAACCCGGGCAGTGTATTTTATAGTCACACACCTCCTTTCTGCTGCCTGGAGCGCTAAGACTATGCTACCCTCATATAGTCACTTAGCTAGATCACCGATGTATGGTTTCAATCGACTCCCATTCACCATTCTTGGGAAGGGATCTCCATTCAATTTAACCAACTGAACTGCTCCACCATCGGTAATCTCCTTAATGACATAGGGCCCTAACAAGTGCATTCTGAATTTCCCTCGAAATTTATCAGACTTGTTGTCATATAACAAAACCAGATCATTTACCTTAAAGGAGAATAGCTTAATGTGCCGATCATGCCATGATTTTTTGTACTGCTTGTGGACTTGTTGATGAAATCAAGATAGAAATATCTTTTCCTCAAGGTCAGCGAGCTGTGCGAGCCTATCTCCTAGGGATCTATGATCCGTCATACCCTTGAGTGCTGTTATGCATAGACTAGGAACAATGTATTCCATGGGCATCACTACTTCAACACCATATACAAGCCTAAAGGGTGTCTGCCCAATCAACATTTTGCATGTCGTCTGATAGGCCCATAGTACTACGGGTATGCGTAGGTCCCAAACACTTTTTTCTGCGTTGCAAACCATGGTCATCACATTCTCCAACACCTTATTGAATGCTTCCATCATCTCAGTAGCATGTGGGTGATAAGGCGTGCTTTTCTGGTGATATAACTGAAATTCCTCCGCCAACGTGCTGATCATCTCGTTCAAAAATTGCATACCACGATCACTCATCAAAATCTTTGGACACCCAAATTGCGTCAGGACATACTCAAAGAGAAAATTCAAAGCAGTCGCGCTTGTGCAGTCCTTTACAAGCCATGCCTCCACCCATCGAGTCAAATACTCAGTTGTAGTGATAATGTACTGCGCTCCCGTCTTCTTCCCATGGGGTTGAATAAGTCCCATAAAATCTATCACCCATTTCTCAAAATTTTGTAACTTCATTTGTGGGTACAGAGGTAGCTCATATCTCTGTGATGGCCTACCGGTCCTTTGACACACATCACACACCTTGCAGTAAGCTTTTGAATCCTGATGGAGGGTTGGCCACCACAACCCTGCACGTAGAATCTTCAGCGCGGTTGCCTTGCCTGCATAATTCCCTCCCACAACGCCCCATGAGCATCTGAAAGGATACTGCTCCTTTCCAACTCTGGTACATATCGTCGTAATACTTCATTAGACCCCATTTTGTACAAATGTCCAGCAATGACATAAAAGTTTTCCGCATGTACCACTAACTCCTTCTACTGGACGGTGTAGCCTTTCGGGGCAGCTCCTATCGTAAGGAAGTGTATGATGTCTTCAAAGTGACCATCTCTAACCCGAATTGAAAATAGTTGCGCGTTAGGCAATCCCTCCTCCAAATTAGTGGGCTCTTCCCCTGTTTTGATACGTGAAAGATGGTCTGGTCCCACGTTTAGCAATCTAGGCTTCACAATAACTTCAAAATCATACTCCTGGAATAGTAACAACCACCTACAGATTCTCCCCCCCAACACAGGCTTATTAACCGGTAATCTCAACATAGAATGATCTGTATACATCTTAAAATGTCCACCGAAAAAATAGTGTCTAAAGTTCTGGAGTGCGTATACCATGGCTAACTCTTTGCGCTCCTCAACCTTGGATAACATCCTACTTACGAATACTATAATATGGTCAAATTCTCCTATGCTAGCCTATGTCATTACTACTCCCAGTGCTATACATGATGCGTCTACATGTACATGAAACTCCTTCTTCTAATCCGGGAACACTAAAATCGGTGCAGTGACCATTTTTCAAATCAATACATCCAAGTTCTTCTGATAGTCCTCCTTCCAGCAGAATGTGACATCCGTTTTTAACAACTTCTCCACAGGCACACTGATTTGGGCATAGCCCTTGATCAACTTTCTCTAATACCTAGTATGTCCTAGGGTTTCACACAACTGATTCACACTCCTCGGTGCCTCCAAGTTAAGTATCATTGTGATCTTCGCAGGATCTACCATTAGTCCCTATTTATAAACCACATGACCCAGCAGAGTCCCAAAAGGAACACAAAATAGGAATTTCTTCAAATTGAGCGTAATCGGGTACCTTCGACAAGTATCTAGCATCAGGTGAAAACTTTCTACATAGAGTTTCACCAACCCAAACACATTCAAGTCATCAAGGTACACCTCCAGAAACTTATGAATGAATTCTTTGAATGTTGTAATGACTACGCGCGAAAAAATTTTAGGTGAATTCTTCAATCCCAAAGGCATTATTATGTACTGAAAACATCCCCATTCAGTCATGAAGGTCCTCTTGCTTCTATCCTCAGGGGTTATTTTGATCTGATGGTACCCAGAGAACCCATTAGTGAAGGAGTATGCTTCCTGGCCAGCTACATTATCCAATACCTCATCAGTGAATGGAGTCAGGAAATGATCATGTACGCAAGTGTCATTCAACTTCCTGAGATCTACACATATCCTTATTTCATCCTTCTACTCATTTTCCTGTACCACCATTGGGCTTACCCAATCAGATTCTTCTACGGGCTAAATGATGCCTACCGCGAGCATCTTGTCTAGCTCTAAGTGGACCATCTATTTATACTTTGGATTGAGATGGTAAGGTCTTTTCTTAATCGGCTTCGCGTCAGGTTTTAACATGATCTTCATAATGTCTAGGTCTCCTATTATCCCCTTTAGCTCCATAAACTTGGTAGGGAACAAATCCTGGTATTCACGAAGCAATTTGGCGACCTTATCTACCATTGCATAATCCCAATAATCTGTGATCCTCGCGAATTTGGGCTCCGCCTCTGTACCAATATTTACCATTTTGTTTTCAATGGCATGATTATATCAGGATTCTCAATCTATGGTCCCTCGACCTCGAGGTGCGACATTCATCCAACCTAATGGGGCCAATGAGAATTATAAGTCCTCGATCTATAAAATTTTGAGTCCGTTCTGAGATTAACACCCGATGACTTTATGACCCAATATCCGTTGGATATATGAGGTCATCAAATCTATGGCCTGTGCGTCTTCAACTAGAACACGAGTTAAAAACAGGCCTAACCCCCACCGTTGACTATGATCTAAGAGTTTGAAATTTCGATTGATAGCCAGGAGTGAGTGCAGGTCTCCAAGCAGGATCAAGAATTTTGGTCCTCTCCTACCCCCCCCATTAATACTAAACGACCACGATTAACACGTAAACACTAAGATTTACAATTTAAATTCTGAAAACAGAGAAAATACCCCATTAAGTTTCAGAATGTGGATTCACAGAGGTAAACGAGTGTCTTCAGTACAATTAACACACAATTGCACACTGAATCAATTTATTCAATATAATAATAGTTACAGAGTCTTGGCCCTCTTGGCTCAATTACAACGATTTATCTTACCTTTTTCTCGATCTCAAAACCCTATCTATCACTCAACTCTCGCCTCTCACTCCAATCTCCATCATCTCATCTAATCCCTTTCCATTACATTTTCTTCTCTTTATGAGTCAAATCCTATTCTAACTGTACTTACAACTTCATCTCTATTTTAATCAATCTAACAATCAAATCGTTGTTTTTAAGTGTTATCACACACCTATGCTAACAAATTATTCCTTAGTCCAAAATAAGACAATTTTCTAATTATTACAATAATGAAGTCTAATTATTACAAAAACGAAGTAAAGATCATTTTCGAGAGATCCAACCCTATCGACCAAAACTGAATTTTGCCCACTCAGGTCAGTGAAATTCAACTCATTTAGCCACAACATGTGAACAAACCATCACATTGTTGGCTAAGTCCAGTTGCTCTTGCATCAGTAACAATCTAATTTATATGTCGACATTTCAACTAAACTAGATTTATGACTAGTTTAAAACAAGAGAGCAACAATTAACCTTCATTACCTCAAAAACTCCCTTCATTGCATAATCTAGGCCAAGATGCATGTTTACCTCCCTATTCATCCCTCTACAATTTTATCCATTATAGATAGATATATGATCGATATACTCTCTCCCTCTGCAAATTTTATTTCTAGTAAGAAGATATCTCATGACAACACATAATTAGTGGTGAATTATTTCAAAGATCTAGAGATTCCTAGCAGTTTGACACCACTAATAAAATTGTGATTTTTGTTATTCTTGGTGGAATCAAGCATAGCAGTATACATGTAAGCACTAGTTAATAAGTTACTAGCTCACCAAACAATTTTTAAGAACTTCTCTATATCTCAACGAGGATCTTAAATATTTTCAATGGTGGTATATATTATTTCTATCCATAGCTCTATGAATATGAAACTATGCACAGTGGTGTTACAAATCATGGATTGAAATCACCACACATGTAGCTAAAGGTTTGAAAAAGTATATTTTAGATAGAGACAAAAACAATAACCTTGAGAGAATACTTAAATATAGCATCTAGTACTTACACATCTCCCTTGTATGAGGATGTGGAGCACCATTCATGTAATCAATAGAGTTAAATATTTAATTCTATTTATTGATACTATCTTTTGGGATATTTTTATAAAAAACAATTGAAATATTGTTGATCTCATTTTCTTTTAATGTTGCATTTATCCATACTTCAATGATTAATAACAACATAAATGAAACTAGAAATTGGTGAGTTCCTAAATATGATAGATGCTTGTTAGTATATATCTTGGTTTCATAAGAGTGCAAGGGAATTTTTTATATTTTAGTGCCATATTTTTATAAGATTCCAACAAAACATGTTTAGTCTCCAACATTATTTAAATAAAAAATTCTTAGAAACATAGATTAAATTATAAATTTTGTGAGAATGTTAATGTGATGGTAGAAATTGTTTTTAAATAATATTTTTTTAATTACAATTCATTGAAAATTTTGAATCCAATTGTATGCATTAACATTATAAAAGTAATATTTGAATCCAAAAATTGTTTGCAAATATAAATTATATATTGAGAATGCATCCTTCTTTAATTATGTTATACCAATCTAACTCGCAGTTGCGTATACTTAGTCAATCCATACATGTATATTATTTTTTGAAATACTTATCATTTTTCTTAATACTTTTGCAAATTTCAAGTAAAATATAATAGAAAACTTATCACTATTTATTTTCTTATCATTCTCTAATACAATGAATGTTTGTAACAAATTTAGCCCCTATTTATGTCATTGCATTCAATTTTTTTGTCATTAATTTTTTTCACATGGATCATTCTTTATAAACTAGTAATCTCTCTTGAATGGCTATAGATGTTTTTTTTCCCATTTTTGTTAATTTAAGAACTTTCATTATATCAGAAAATCAGAAAATTACATCTGTTCATACAATTTTCTAAGATTATATGATGGGGCCAGCCCACGTGATCCCGGCTTTCCGTCTGCTGAGGTGTATCACTCCGTGGCAAGGGGTTATTGTATGTTGGTTGATTGTTTATTTGTGTGAATCAATGTGGAATCGGTACTTGTGGATCTGTTTTTAATGAGGTAGTACCCCAGACTTACCTCCACTCAACAACTGTCTGCCTCGGAAATTTCGCAAGGGTTTGGGGTTTTAGGGTTCTCGACCCTTCGCGCCTTTTCACTTTCGTTGTTCACAGTTGCCGTCTTCCCTATTTCGCTCTGTGAGCCTGCGACCTCCGGTTCATGTTTGTGGGTTGTAATGCTCTCTGTCCCTGGGTGGTTTGGTCCACTGGTTCGATGCCCAGCTGCCCTTCTAACTGTGGTTGCGGCTATGTGCTTGATATTGCCTGTTCTTCCAGCGTCTTTTACTTGCAAAGGTAAGTTTCGAAATCGTTGCTACGCGGTCAGATTTTCATCGATTGCTCTGGTTTTCTTTAGTCGTTTCCCTTGGAGCTCTTTAAGGTTTCTGCCTCTATACAATTTGTGAATGCCTGTGAATGATTGGGGTTTGTTTCATTTCTATTGTCAATTTGTTCTCTGGAACTTTCGTGCTCCTCTGCAATGGTTTCGATGACTCCTCTCTGCGCTTGATGGTTCGGTGATGGCGTTCTCAGCTGGCAATTCCGCATGCAAACTTGGTAAGTTAGTGTTCCATGCCAGATTTGTTTGTATGCTCCTTTTCCTGTTGCTAATGTCGCGGCTGCTTCGTGGGCAGGTATTTCTTCTGCGTTGGTTGGATGTCCTGGTGCCGTGAATAGGTAAACTCGACTTCGGGTTTTGTGTTCTTGTTTCTTCCTTATATTTTCTTTAACTGTTTATGATTCCGACCTAACCATACTTCTATACCCATTTACTTGCAGGTGGGACTGTGCACGGTTGCCATCATCATGCTCTCGGCAGTCTGCAATCCCGGGTAGCTCTTTTTCTTTGATGTTTGGTAGCTATTTCTTGGGTTTCTTCGACCCTCAATGTCGGACTTGCGTGCAGACCTTAGACTGTTATTTTCTTGAGTCAATATTTCGTTGTTCTCTGGTTGTAATTATGATAATGAGCCTTGGTGTAAATTTATTCTCGTTCACTATAGGTTAGCGACCATGTCTGTGGTCCTGGGTCGTTTTATTATTTCGGACAGTATATAATGGAAACTTATACAGGGATTTATATGTGTAATGTACTTGTTCGGTTGTATAGCTTATTTATATGAAATTGTGACTTTATGAACGACAAGTCCTGTATGTTATCTTACATACCTGGGGTTTCGGTTGTGTGAGTTTGGCTGTGATTCTTCCTCCAGCACGTTATCACTTTTCTTAATGCAACACCTGAAACATGCTCTGCTTGACAGTCTAGTTTAATATATTTGTCTGCACCATTACACAGTTTGAACACAATAAAAAAAATGAATGCACAGAATATCTATTCCTCTGTTATCTCTGCTCTTGTTTGTTTACACGAAGTCGGAACCCCCACAATGGTTCATTCCGCTCCTTTTATAATTCTGTTTACAAAAACAGTTGTTCATTACGTAACTGTTGTTGGTTATATCATTAGTTTCTACAGTCGGTTGCTAACTGACACATTCTGTTTTTCTTTGTATTTTTCCAACCGTAATGTGGTTGTTTCCAAGCACAGAAATGTTACCTAATTTGTTACTGTTCCTAATTAAAAGTAAAATTATCACAGTATTGTTTTTCTTTGGTTCCGGCAATTTTAAAAAAACACATTACATAGTTAATAATAACGATAGTAAAAGAAAAGAAAATAACCAAGGCAGTGTTACTGCCGATCCATCAAACCGTGTCCTCAGTCCTCTTTGGAAACCTTGTCTGCCTTTTCTCTGACTTTACCCTGTTGACCAGATGCTCCTGCATCAGGCTTCCGGGGTAAAAGAGAACTCATGGCTCCGTTCCATGAGCTCCTCCGCCGAGTAACCAACCTTCTAAATCTGCGTCGGGTCGAGCCACGAGCTGTCCTCCATTGGGCGGTCTCTCCACTTGACGAGGTAACGCAGATACTCCTTTCTGCGCGTCTTCTTGGCTACCTGGGTGATGAGGATCCCTTCAATTTCATGGGTCCGGGCCGAAGGTAACTGCTTCTTCCAAGGACTGCTCTCTAACTGGGTGTCTCGTTCTGGCTGTACCATACTATCATCTTCCGCCTGGGCATGATATGGGAACAGGTCTGCCACGTTGAATATAGGTGAAATGCCTATGTCAGGTTGCAACTGAATTTCATAAGCGTTGGCTGAAAACTTGTGCAGAATCTTACATGGACCGATTTTCTTGTATTTCAACTTGTTATACGTGCCCTTAGGAAATCGTTCCCAGCGCAGGTGCACAAGGACTTCGTCTCCAACATCAAAATGCACCTCCCGTCGCTTTGTGTCTGCGTGCTGTCCTGCAATTTTAATTTGACTTTCTCATGAAGTTCACTCATTGCTTCAGCAAAATCTTCCCCATCTGCACTTCTCCGTTCTAGCTGTCCCAAATCTCGCAGTTCATGTATTCCCCGAGGATGCATACCATACAAAATCTGAAATGGGCTAAATCCGGTGCTACGATTGGATGAATCGTTATAAGCGAATTCTGCCTGGGCAAGGGCTTGATCGCATAATCATGAATTTTCTCTAGTCAAACTTCGTAATAAGTTTCCCAAACTCCTGTTCACCACCTCTGTCTGTCCATCAGTCTGCGGGTGATACGCAGAACTGAAATTTAATTGTGTGCCCAACTTTTTCCACAGGGTGCGCCAAAAATGTCCTGTGAATTTCACATCCCTGTCTGAAACAATAGTCTTGGGTAAGCCATGCAATCTAACAACTTCTGTGAAAAACAGGTGTGCCACATTCGTGGCGTCACTAGTTTTTCGGCAAGGAATGAAATGAGCCATCTTTGAGAACCTGTCTACCACCACCATCACTGAATCATATCCCCGCTGCGTTCTAGGCAATCCTAGGACAAAATCAATACTGACTGAATCCCACGGCCTACTTGGAACAGGTAGGGGTGTGTAAAGTCCAGTGTTTTGGCTGTGTCCTTTCGCCAGTTGGCAGATTTTACACCTGGTTACATATCTCTGTACGTCCCGGCTCATTTTAGGCCAATAATAAAAATGTCCGAGCTGCTCCAAGGTTTTGTCGATGCCAAAATGTCCCGCCAGTCCACCACTATGTTTTTCTCTTACTAGATTTTCCCTCATCGAACAGTCTGGAATACATAGCTGCCCACCTCGAAACAACAATCCCTCCTGTAAATTATAATCTAGCCACGGGCTTGTATTCCTCAATACGGGATTTTGGCAAGCTTCAAAAGCTTCCTTGAAGTCCGCGTCCATCTGGTACAAATCTTTCAGATGTTCAAATCCCATCACCTGTATGCTACTTTCCTGTAAGAGCAAGGCTCTTCTGCTTAAAGCATCTGCCACTTTGTTGGCTTGCCCACTTATGTGTTTTAACACAAAAGTGAAACTCTGCAAGTATTCCACCCACTTGGCATGCTTGTGGTTCAACTTGTGCTGCTGCGTTATATATTGTAATGCTGAATTATCGGAAAACAAGACGAACTCATTGCCTAGTAGGTAGTGTCTCCAATGTTTTAAAGCTTGGACTACCGCATAGAACTCCTTGTCATATGACGAATACTTCTGCCGACTCTCATTTAGTTTTTCACTAAAAAACGCAACTGGTCTGTCCTCTTGATTGAGCATAGCGCCAATAGCTGTCCCGCTTGCATCACAACGAACCTAAAAAGGTTTACTAAAATCAGGCAGTCTCAAGATCGGCCTCTCCGTTATTTTCCGCTTCAAAAGTTGGAAACTGTTTTCTGTCGCCTTGGTCCAACAAAAAGGTTGGCTAGCCTTTTTGATGGTCTCTAGCATTGGTGCATAGATTTCACTGAAATTTTTAATGAATTTCCGATAAAAACTTGCTAGACCGTGAAAACTACGTACCTCAAACAAACTCTTTGGTGACGGCCAACTCATGATCGCTGCAATCTTTTCTGGGTCCATCTTTAACTCGTTCTCTGCAACTACAAATCCCAGATAGATCAGCTCCTTCTGCAAGAAAGTGCATTTCTTTAAATTTATCAGCAGTTTGTTCTGCTGCAGCTTCTCGAACACCTTTTGAATATGCTGAAGATGCTCTCTTTTCGTTCTGCTGAAGATTAAAATATCGTCCAGATAAACTATCACGAACTTGCCAATAAATTCTTTCAACATCTCGTTCATCAGCCTCATAAAAGTACTAGGAGCATTACTCAACCCAAATGGCATGACCAGCCATTCATACAGCCCTTCATTGGTTTTGAAGGTTGTTTTCCACTCATCTCCTTCTCTAATTCGGATCTGATGGTACCCACTCTTCAGATCTATTTTTGTAAAATAAGCTGCCCCACTAAGACAGTCCATCATGTCGTCCATTCTGGGTAAGGGAAATCTGTAACGAATCGTAATTTTGTTTATAGCCCGCGAATCCGTACACATTCGCCATTCTCCACCTTTCTTGGGTGCAAGCACCGTTGGTACTGCACAGGGGCTCAGGCTTTCTCTGATTAGTCCCTTATCCAACAACTCCTGCACTTGTTTGCGTACTTCTTCATTGTCCTTCGGACTCATCCTGTACGCTGCCTTGTTTGGCAAGCTTGATCCTAGTATAAAATCAATGTGATGGCTGATACTCCTTTTGGGAGGCAATTTATCAGGTAACTCATCAGCCGCAATGTCTTGGAATTCTTCCAACAGCTCCTGTATTTCTTTAGGCAGTTCTGATTTTTCCAAGTTCAGCAACACTGGCTTCATTCTCCTCACAATTGCAAAATTAACTTCATTTTCTTCAACCTGTTTCACAAACTGTTTTCCTCCAATTAACAGTGCCTTTGTTCCGCTTGGTTCTGCTGTGTCTTCCTCTTTGATGGGTACAAGTGTGTGTTTGACCCCATCCTTTGTAAACTTATAATAATTTGTCTTCCCATCGTGTGTCACCTTTCGGTCATACTGCCATGGTCTTCCAAGCAGTATATGGCACACATCCATTGGCATAACATCACAGACCACTGTGTCGTGGTACTTGCCAATGTGAAATTCTACCTCGCATTATTCATCCACTAATAGCTGGTGGCCTTTCTGTAGCCACGACACCTTGTAAGGTGTGGGGTGCTTTAGCCGCTTCAGTCCCAGCTTTTCCACCATCTCGGTGGCAACTAAGTTATCCGTACTTCCGCTGTCTATTATCAACTTGCAGCACTTTCCATGCGATTTAAAAACTGTCCGGAACAGTGCTTTCCACTGTGTTCGTTCAACCACCTCCTTGGCTGGTTTTAACAGCACTTTATTCAAAATCAAAGCTTCTCCTGTTTCCGCCATATATTCCACCTCCCGGGGTTGTGCTTTAGCTTCCTCAGGCTGTGCCATAAGTGTTCCCCTCTGGCCTGCATGTTCAACTTCTGGACATTCGAAGGATCTGTGCCCCCATTTATGGCACCTGTAGCACTGGACATTAGTCCCTCTTCCGCGGCCATTTCCTCGTCCTCGCTGATATGACCGACCTCCTCTGGTGCTTTCTCCTTTCTCTGCTGTCCCTAAAGCTCTGGAACTGCTACCTTCATCATTGTTCGCGGCAGTTTTCCCTCTGCCGTAGGACTGTCCTCGTCCTCTGCCATTCCCTCTCCCTCTCCTGTTATTCTGTTTTCTGTTGATTTTCTCTTCAGCCTTCACAGCACTCTGAAAGGCTTCTTCAATATTCCGGGGAGAAAGAATACTGATTTCATCCAATATTTCCATCCTTAAGCCATTTACGTACCTCGCTGTTTTTTCTGGAGTATCATCCGTATAACCAGCACGTAAATTCACTCGGTAAAACTCTTCTGTGTACTCTTTGACAGTCATACCCTTCTGTCTTAAATTCTGTACTCGCCGATATAGTTCAACCTGATAGTCTTTCGGCAGAAATCTGCCCTTCAATTTTGCCACCATCCTTGACCATTTTCGTATCGGCAATTTGTTCATCCGTTTTCTGTCTGCTTGGACACTGTCCCACCACAAGAGGGCGTGTCCCTTTAATTTAGTTGCAGCGAATCTAACTCTTCTATCCTCACTGACCTCCTCATTTTCAAAATACTTATCTAGTTCGCTTATCCAGTCCAACAGGACATCTGCGGACAGACTGCCATCGTAAGTAGAAATCTCTGTTTTGGGTTTGCTGCTGGCTAATAGAACTGATCGCAGCAGTCTCAATTCCGGAGCTTCTTCGTCTGACCCGTCTGTAGCAGTTACTGCTTCCTCCTCACTGTCATCTCCAAGTTCCGGGTCTCTTCGCCTACCCGCCTCCACTGCTTCCAAACGAGCTGTAAGAACTCTGATCTGTTCTCTCAATCCTTCATCTGCTCCTCGGCGTACACCTCTTCCACGTCCTCGTCTTGGTGCTTCCATCTTCTTCTATTTCCTCAAAACACTGCTCTGATACCACTTGATGGGGCCAGCCCACGTGATCCCGGCTTTCCGTCTGCTGAGGTGTATCACTCCGTGGCAAGGGGTTATGGTATGTTGGTTGATTGTTTATTTGTGTGAATCAATGCGGAATCAGTACTTGTGGATCTGTTTTTAATGAGGTAGTACCCCAGACTTACCTCCACTCAACAGCTGTCTGCCTCGGAAATTTCGCAAGGGTTTGGGGTTTTAGGGTTCTCGACCCTTCGCGCCTTTTCACTTTCGCTGTTCACGGTTGCTGTCTTCCCTATTTCGCTCTGTGAGCCTGCGACCTCCGGTTGATGTTTGTGGGTTGTAATGCTCTCTGTCCCTGGGTGGTTTGGTCCACTGGTTCGATGCCCAGCTGCCCTTCTAACTGTGGTTGCGGCTATGTGCTTGATATTGCCTGTTCTTCCGGCGTCTTTTACTTGCAAAGGTAAGTTTCGAAATCGTTGCTGCGCGGTCAGATTTTCATCGATTGCTCTGGTTTGCTTTAGTCGTTTCCCTTGGAGCTCTTTAAGGTTTCTGCCTCTATACAATTTGTGAATGCCTGTGAATGATTGGGGTTTGTTTCCTTTCTGTTGTCAATTTGTTCTCTGGAACTTTCGTGCTCCTCTGCAACGGTTTCGGTGACTCCTCTCTGTCCTTGATGGTTCGGTGACGGCGTTCTCAGCTGGCAATTCCGCATGCAAACTTGGTAAGTTAGTGTTCCATGCCAGATTTGTTTGTATGCTCCTTTTCCTGTTGCTAATGTCGCGGCTCCTTCGTGGGCAGGTATTTCTTCTGGGTTGGTTGGATGTCCTGGTGCCGTGAACAGGTAAACTCGACTTCGGGTTTTGTGTTCTTGTTTCTTCCTTATATTTTCTTTAACTGTTTATGATTCCGACCTAACCATACTTCTATACCCATTTACTTGCAGGTGGGACTGTGCACGGTTGCCATCATCATGCTCTCGGCAGTCTGCAATCCCGGGTAGCTCTTTTTCTTTGATGTTTGGTAGCTATTTCTTGGGTTTCTTCGACCCTCAATGTCGGACTTGCGTGCAGACCTTAGACTGTTATTTTCTTGAGTCAATCTTTCGTTGTTCTCTGGTTGTAATTATGATAATGAGCCTTGGTGTAAATTTATTCTCGTTCACTGTAGGTTAGCGACCATGTCTGTGGTCCTGGGTCGTTTTATTATTTCGGACAGTATATAATGGAAACTTATACAGGGATTTATATGTGTAATGTACTTGTTCGGCTGTATAGCTTATTTATATGAAACTGTGACTTTATGAACGACAAGGCCTGTGTGTTATCTTACATACCTGGGGTTTCGGTTGTGTGAGTTTGGCTGTGATTCTTCCTCCAGCGCGTTATCACTTTTCTTAATGCAACACCTGAAACATGCTCTGCTTGACAGTCTAGTTTAATATATTTGTCTGCACCATTACACAGTTTGAACACAATAAAAAAAAATGAATGCACAGAATATCTATTCCTCTGTTAACTCTGCTCTTGTTTGTTTACACGAAGTCGGAACCCCCACAATGGTTCATTCCACTCCTTTTATAATTCTGTTTACAAAAACAGTTGTTCATTACGTAACTATTGTTGGTTATATCATTAGTTTCTACAGTCGGTTGCTAACTGACACATTCTGTTTTTCTTTGTATTTTTCCAACTGTAATGTGGTTGTTTCCAAGCACATAAATGTTACCTAATTTGTTACTGTTCCTAATTAAAAGTAAAATTATCACAGTATTGTTTTTCTTTGGTTCTGGCAATTTTAAAAAAACACATTACATAGTTAATAATAATGATAGTAAAAGAAAAGAAAATAACCAAGGCAGTGTTACTGCCGATCCATCAAACCGTGTCCTCAGTCCTCTTTGGAAACCTTGTCTGCCTTTTCTCTGACTTTACCCTGTTGACCAGATGCTCCTGCATCATTATATTTTAAATTGGTGGATATGGTTAATAAATTATCTTCTAGCGAATGCAAAATAAGGGATTACATTGTAAATCTTATTATCCTCGTATACCTTATGATCCTTGTAGAAGTTATAATACCCACACTATTGTGGCTTTGAAACTGGCAGGGCTGGGACGACGTGGATTGTACTTTTATTACTATTTTTAATTGGGATTGTGATTGTACTTTTATTACTATGTCGTGTGGCAGTAGCTTTTGTTGTCCAGCCGTTTAAAAAGCTGGTGTAGCTTTTGTGGGTTGTGCTTTAGCCTAAGCTTGTAGCGGTTAAAAACGCTGGAGCATATTTCCGCATTTTGCAATCTGAGCCCTCCCTTGCAAATAGAATTGGCATGAAAATGTAAGAGATAACCGGCGCTGCAATCCGAGCCCTTCGTTCTTAACAGAATTTGCAGTATGTGATAGAATTAATCATCGATCAAGGATCTTGATCGGTTTAAGTCGATTCAATTTTCAATTATATTGGCATTGGCATTGCAGTGCCATCCTCCTCCTTCGCTCAGAGTTTCGTTGTGTGGTTTAGTCTCGTGCGTGTGTATCTTTTGGAGCTCCATATGTTGTGTTTCTGTATGAATGTGGTCTGGTCTGTCATCTGTTTGGTGTGTGACTATGTGTGTCTGTCTATTTGGTGTATTCTCTGAGAGGGAGAGAGGCAGAGGCGTGTTTGTGTTCCCTTAGAGGTGGAAGCGAAGGCAGAGGCGTGCTTGTGTTCCCTGACAGGTGGAGGCGAAAGCAGAGGCAGGTAGCGTATCAATTATTGAATCAAGATCACAGTTAAATGAGGCATATAACTGTCAAGAACAGGGGAAGGGACAACTCTGCTCCAAGGGAAGGGAAGAAAACATACGACTCTCACACCACTGAAAAATGGAGGAATGCTCTGTCTTCAGTTGCAGAAATAGAAGGAAGGTTTTGATGGAGAGGCATATAACAGGTGAGAACAGCAGCCCTCCATATAAATATAAATCTGAGAATTTAATTCATTTAATTAATAGATGGCTAGCGTGACCATATCTACCCATTTCTACATGATGACTTTTCGCCAATTATTATTGATTTCCATTTCTTTTTTAAAGGAGAATGAAAGAGATGAAGATGAATTTCGTTTGCGCTTGCATGGTAGATAGCAATAAGCACTCCTATAAAAAGATCAATGGAAATATAATTAACAAATAAACAAATATTATTCTAGAGCAAAAGCAAATGAAATTCATAAAATTGTCGTACTGTTAGAAGACCGAAAGTATAGCTAGATTCTGCGAACTTCAAAAGCCAAAAATGCATATTTAGATGATTCAATTAGTTCCCAATCCTCTAAGGCATGCCAAGCAGGGGAGTGAAATGTGATTAAAACTTCTGATGCATGCAGATCAGATCGACCATGCAGCTTTATTTGTTTAATGAAGCAAAATCTACAATAGATATTACTCAACTGTTCACAAATTTAAAAAATTTGACTGCAAGCCAGAGTGCCTCGCTGTGCCAGAGTATCAGATCCTCTGCATCGATGGTGAGGTGGTTTCTTGGGTATTTTATATTTACGTGAGAACAAACATTTTATTTTCTAGCGGGTGCAGTCACAGCTTTTTAGCAGATCTCTTCGGCAGATCCGAAACTACCAGATCTCTTCCGCATTGGGTGCAGATCTCTTCGGCAGTTCTCTACCGCAGATCCGAAACTACCATCTCGCTGTCTTCTCTCTGCGGCTGGGTTCTCTTCCGCAGATCTCTTAACATCCTCAGATCTTCCGCAAATCTCTTCCGGCTTCCTCAGATCTCTTCTGGATTCTAGGGTTGCCTCAGTTTGTTGTCGCCGGGACTGGTTGCCTCAGCTCCCTCTCTTTAGTAAAAGACTGTGGCTCTCGACTGAGGCTCGACTGCGGCTCTCTGCGGCTCTGAATCGGCTCAAATGAGGCTCTCTGCGGCTCCATTCATTAGTATGATGGTGTGTAACAAAAGTTAGTTTCTGATTCGTCTCTCCCGTGCGAAGGGTGTCTGATTCGTTTCTCCCGTGGGAAGGGTTTCTACAAAGGGTTTTTGCAGAAATTACTCAACATTATACATGGCATAATCGTATTACTATTATCCGGTTCGAAGGGTTTCTACGGAGGGTTTTGCTCTTCACGATTCATCTCTGCGATAAGAAGGGTTTTTGATTCGTCTCTCTGGTGCGAAGGGTTTTTTACCGTGCGAAAGGAAATTCAAATTTTTGGGAGTTGGATCTGATCTGCGGTATAGATCTGCAAATTTTTGCTCGTGTCAATTAGATCTGCGGTTTGAGCTGCGGCTAGTGGCTCTCGATCTGGTGCAGATCTGCGTAAAATATGGCTCCGAGCTTCGCAAAAATAACTGGTGGCTCATCCGCCTCTGGAGGGAAATCTCCTGCGCATATCGTGAGTGAAGCCCCAGCTCCCACTATCCAAGTGGTCCAGGACTCACTCGATGAAGCTTTGAAGTTCTCCGAAAGTGCCCTAATTTGCCGGTTCAATGGTTTTTGGCCGCGGCTGATAGCACTCCACAACTGGATCTCAGAGGTATGGAAGCCTATCATTTCTGATGAAATTAATATCTACTCGTGTGCTAGAGGTTTCTTTATAGTAGATTTTGAAAATCCTGAAAGCAGACAATGTATTCTAGATTCCGGCCCTTGGTTTTGGGAAAAATCAGGCCTATTCATGAAGCCATGGAACCCATCATTCGATCCCTCTACAACAGTGATAACCTCAGCACTAGTTTGGGTGAGATTGCCAAGCCTACCCTTGCATCTCTGGAATCTCTCCTCGCTAAAAGCCATTGGAAATGCAATTGGGAAATTTTACTGCAGGTGCCCAGAAACAGAGGAATATGCCAGAACCACCTATGCACACATCTGTGTGGAAATGGATTTTAGCGCCGGATTCCCAGCTGAAATAAACCTAACAAGTAAAGACTATGTGTGGAACCAGAAGCTTGATTATGAAAGTGTCCTCTTCAGATGTCGATCGTGCTTTGAGATGGGGCATCTAGCCAAAAATTGCCCAAAAGCCTCTGAGAAAAATTTTGCTAGAAAAAACCACCACAGATCTACATGGTGGGAAGGAGCACAAAAAGAACACTACACTGTCATCAAAGAAGAATATTCTAGAGAAAACTCTGAGTCACAAGAAATCAAGGAAGAAGGAAACAACTCTCAAAGCAAGCAAGGAGAAAGCCCGCCCCAACAAATCAACAGTTATGAGGATTTGAATACCGCAGAAAATAAATCTTCATTTAACAGCAAAGCAGATCTCCTAAACCAAACTTCTCCGACTATAGATCGCGAAGCTAAGACACCAATGTCCCAAGAACCAGAAGAGATGAAGGAGATGCAAGACAAAGGAAGTTGGAAGACCGTAGAGAAAACAAAGAAAGCTACAACACTAATCTCGCCAAGAAAGACGAGGAGCCAGACAAGTAAAAATTAAGAAAATTGTAGGTCCGATAGACCAATTTGGTCTCAGTGGACGTTAACCACCATCATCATCATCATCATCATTAAATCCTCTGAATCCATGTTTCTTGGGTATTTTAAATTAAATCCTCTGAATCCCTGTTTCTTGTTTTTTTTTTTTAATTAAATCCTCTAAATCCATGTTGAGGCAGTTTTTTGGTTTTTTAAATTATACCCTCTGCATCCATGCTGAGGCGGCAGCATATATAGATCCCTCGTTGCACTGAAAGCTAGAGAAACGCATCTAAGGGCAAGGAAAAAGGGACTGGGCAACGCGGTAACCTGTTAATTTAGCACTGGGACTGGGCAAGGACGGACTCTGTTAATTTAGCACTATGGAGATTCGTAGGGGATTTTATCAGAAATACATACATGTGTGATGAAGAGATTGTTCAGATTGTACTGTACTTGCATTGAAGGACCCCACAACGCTCTTCAGTGATTTATTTTATCATTAGTAACTAAAACCTACCTACCATCCAAAAATCTATATAGCTTATTTCTTTACTCAGATTGAATTTCTGGGATTATATTTGGATTCAATATATTTGGTCTATATATATTCAATTTCTGAGTTAGGTTAGGTTGGACTTGTAATTTAATGTGTCCAATTTTCTCAACTGTCGCATGTGGACCATATGGATTTGATTTGGATGTCTTGTTATTCAAAGAGGAAAGGATGCTGCATGGCTTTATTCATATGATTACAATTTGCACATCTAGTGGAAAAAATATTATGATGTTTGCTGCCATTAAGATTTTTAACAATAGATTTGTTAAGGTCATCAAAATATGTACATAAAAGAGCATTTAACAATTATTGTTGATCACATATTGTTCGCCTCCTTTAGCTTCTTGAAAGAGTAAAAATAGCTGTTCACATGATTTGGGAAGGCACATCAAATCAATAGGACTGTGTGCTTGGCTGGAAACTTCCAACCAACCAAGGCTTTCCATGTGATTATTGCTGCTGCCCCACCTCAATTCAATTTGCAAGGGAGTGGGCCATTTTGAAATGTTTCATTGCTTCTTCATGTGAACCTGCCAATAATACTCAGTTCACTTCAAATAGTAAAACATGGTAGTATCTACCTTTTTAACATTGTGAGAATGTGGCTTTATCATATACGCAAATTTCAATGGGTCATTTTGAAATGCTTCAGTGCTTCTTCCTGTGAACATGCCAATAATACTCAATTCACTCCAAATAGTAAAACGTGGTAGTATCTATCTTTTTAACATTGTGATTTTTGTGTATGTGGCTTTATCATATTCACAAATTTAATTGTCATAACTACTTAGATTGAATTTCTGGGTTCATATTTGGATTCTTCTCTCCAATCACCTTCGACTATATTCGAGTTTATATTTTGGATTATTTTGATTTATAGATAAGGCCTAGATCAACACTAAATTTTAATAATTGTTTTTGTTGTTGTTTTCACAGATAATAAGAAGGGCATGAAGAATGTACAATCATGCTAAGATAGATGAAATATCTAGATATGAGTTAATTATGTTATCATGAGCCAAAATAAACTAGTTTTCATTTATTTTTCATGTTTATTATGTAATTACTCTAAAGACATTATAATAATTAAAAGTATTATTTTCTTGGAAGGGGCTGAAAAGCCCTTTCTCATTGCTCTTGAGGATGGACCATGGCTATTCTCAAGGGTTTCTTTCCCTCTCTCCATTTTACCTTTTCATTTACTTTTATTTCTTTATTTTAGAACTAGATACTTTTAGTTTAATAGATTGTAAATTAAAAAGCATCAAATAATGCATCAACATAAAAAATTATAACATGTTAATTGAAACTGAAATTTTAAATAAACTTGAAGCTATTTAAATGCATTTGATTTAGTCAATATAATATTTTTCCAACCATGGATTCTTGTGATAATTGCACAACTTTTGGTTGTTGTTTAGTAGCTCAATTTGTGTATGATCAAGTAGTATGTCTTTATTGTATGTACATTGATTGGTGTGTGATAATTGCAAAATTTTTGTATCCCTATTTAGTGATTGAATTTTTGTATGATCAAGCTGCATGCTTTTATTGTATACATTGATTGATGTGTTTTTCTATTACTTTGTGAGTATGAATTTCGATGCAAAATTTCATGTAATAATTGTTTTTTGAGTTTCATTTATATGATTGTGTTTTACAATGAATGAATGACATGTTAATATGTATTTTGAAATGTGTGAGAATTTTCTTTGTTAATGTTTGGTGCTTGGTATCTATATCATGACTGTGCATTCAAAACTTTTTTGTGTGTGTGATCACTAAAATTTGTTATGTAATGTTCAATGTATTTGTGTGTTTCTATAATGCTTTTTGTGATGTTCATTATTTGATGTGTATTTGTGATTGTGTATGAGAATGGTTGTTGTTTGGGCTTTACTTACATAGTTTTGCATTTACAATGAATGTGGATGACATGTTTGATATGTACTTTGATCAAGTTGTATGTTTTTATTGTATACATTGATTCATGTGTTTTTCTATTTCTTTGTGATCATGAATTTAAATGTAGAATCTTGTGTAGTGGTTGTTGTTTGGCTTTCAAATATATGATTATGTTTTACAATGAATGTGTGACATGTGAATATGTATTTCGAAATGTAAGAGAATTTTCTTTATTAATGTTTGGTGCTTGGTGTCTATATTATGTTTGTGTATTCAAAACTTGTTTGTGTGTGATGACTAATATTTGATATGTAATGTTCAATGTATGATGTTTGTGTATTTACAATGCTTTTTTTGATGTTCATTATTTGATGTGTATTTGTGATTGTGTATGAAAATGGTTGTTGTTTGGGATTAACTTACATAGTTGTGCGTTTACAATGAATGTGGATGACATGTTTGATATGTACATTGATCAAGTTGTATGTTTTTATTGTATACATTGATTCATGTGTTTTACTATTTCTTTTTTATCACGAATTTAAATGCACAATTTTGTGTAGTAGTTGTTCTTTGACTTTCAAATATATGATTGTGTCTTACAATGAATGTGTTACATGTGAATATGTATTTTGAAATGTGAGAGAATTTTCTTTATTAATGCTTGGTGCTTGGTGTCTATATTATGTCTATGTATTCAAAACTTGTTTGTGTGTGATGACCAATATTTGATATGTAATGTTCAATGTATGATGTTTGTGTATTTACAATGCTTTTTGGGATGTTCATTATTTGATGTGTATTTGTGATTGTGTATGAGAATTGTTGTTGTTTGGGCTTTACTTACATAGATGTGCATTTACAATGAATGTAGATGACATGTTTGATATGTACTTTGATCACGTTGTATGTTTTAATTGTATAAATTGATTCATTTATTTTTCTATTTCTTTGTGATCATGAATTTAAATGCAGAATTTTTTTGTAGTAGTTGTTGTTTGACTTTTAAATATATGATTTTGTTTTACAATGAATGTGTGACATGTGAATATGTATTTTGAAATGTGAGAGAATTTTCTTTATTAATGCTTGGTGAATGGTGCCTATATTATGTTTGTGTATTCAAAACATGTTTGTGTGTGATGACCAATATTTCATATGTAATGTTCAATGTATCTTTGTGTCTTTATAATGCATTTTATAATGTTCATTATTTGATGTGTATTTGTGATTGTGTATGAGAATGGATGTTGTAAGGGCTTTACTTACATAGTTGTGCATTTACAATGAATGCAAATGACATGTTTGATATGTACCTTGATGAAATTGTATGTTTTTATTGTATACATTGATTCATGTGTTTTTCTATTTCTTTGTGATCATGAATTTAAATGCAGAATTTTGTGTAGTAGTTGTTGTTTGACTTGCAAATATATGATTGTGTTTTACAATTAATGTGTGACATGTGAATATGTATTTTGAAATGTGAGAGAATTTTCTTTATTAATGCTTGGTGCTTGGTGTCTATATTATGTTTGTGTAATCAAAACTTGTTTGTGTGTGATGACCAATATTTTATATGTAATGTTCAATGTATGATGTTTGTGTATTTACAATGCCTTTTGTGATGTTCATTATTTGATGTGTATTTGCGATTGTGTATGAAAATGGTTGTTGTTTGGGATTTACCTACATAGTTGTGCATTTACAATGAATGCGGATGACATGTTTGATATGTACGTTGATCAAGTTGTATGTTTTTATTGTATACATTGATTCGTGTGTTTTTCTATTTCTTTGTGATCATGAAAATAAATGTAGAATTTTGTGTAGTAGTTGGTGTTTGACTTTCAAATATATGATTGTGTTTTACAATGAATGTGTGACATGTGAATATGTGTTGTGAAATGTGAGAGAATTTTCTTTATTGATGCTTGGTGCTTGGTGCCTATATTATGTCTATGTATTCAAAACTTGTTTGCGTGTGATGACCAATATTTGATATGTAATGTTCAATGTATCTTTGTGTTTGTACAATACTTATAGGGATGTTCATTATTTAATTTGTATTTGTGATTGTGTATGAGAATGGTTGTTGTTTGGGCTTTACTTAGTTACATGAATCATTATTATTATTAATATTAACAAGAAATGAAATTACAAAATATTATTATAAAAATCTATTTAATTATTATCATTATAAATATTTATTTAAATATTATAAGAAAAATAATAATAATAAGGCAGTAATTAAAATTTAAATTTTAAAATAAATTCTCATATTTTATTAATATACGATGTTAATATTTAATATATTAAATTTTATTTATAATTATTTTCATATATAATATAGCTTTAGAATATTAAAAATAATATATATATAATTTTTTATAAAAAAATCAAAACATCTTTCATTATTTTAATAAAATTTAGTAATTTCAATTTAATTTTTATTTTATATAAATAATAAAATTATATATATTTATTTAATTATTATTATTATTATTATTATTATTATTTATTTGGTAGACATTAAAAAAATATTTTATTAATATATTATATTTTTATATTTATATATATATATATATAATTCTTTTTTAATTCCATAATATATTAAAAAATAAATTATTTTAAGCGATTGTGTATTTACAATATTTTTGAATGTAATGATGAAAATATGATATGTTGTTTGAGTACTTGTGTATTTTTATGTTTTTGAATAGAACTATGAACTTTTGATGTGATGTTTGTATATGTATTTTTGAATATAATGACGATTGTTGTTTCATTGGGTGGTTTGTTTATTTCTAATTTCTTCATTGTGATTGTGTATATGCTTGGAATGTGAGAAGGAGCAAAATTTGATATGGCATATTTTTGCATTTGCAATAATATTATTGAAATGATCAGATTTGGTAGCTATTTTCGATTAAAAGTTATTCCACAATAAATTAAATGGGGTGATTGAGAGAGTGTAGAGGGAAATTGTAATATTATATAAGCTATAAGTGAGGGGTAGCTTTAATGAAATTTAATCTATCGCATAGGGAAATCAAATAAGAAGTGGGGTTGGGGGAGTGATGTGTGAAATAGCACTATAACTATAAAGTAGGAATGAGGGATGGGGCCAAATGAACTTCCAATAGATAATTTATATCACAAAAATTTTGAAACCAAATAAAATTCCATATATATATATATATATATATATATATATATATAGATAGATAGATAGATAGATAGATATATAAATATATATATATATATATATCTATATATATATATATATATATATATATATATATATAGATATAGATATAAATATAAAATTTTAAATAATAATAATAGATTGCCAATTTTAAAAATAACTAAATTATTTATAATATCCTAATATATCAATATATAAAATTTTAATTTGAATTATATATGTAAAAAATAACAAATATTAAAAATATATCTAATTTTTTCATAACTTCAATTTTCACACCAAATATTATTAAAAATATTTTATTATTATTATTATTAAATAAAATGATCAAATATTGTTATAAAAATCGATTTGATTATTATCATTATAAATATTTATTTTAATAATTATTTTACATAAATGATAATATATGTGTGTTTGTGTCTGTCTTAAATTTAATTTTATACTATAAAATTTAAATTTCAAAATATAATATTTATTTATTTATTTTTATTATAAAACTAATTTTTGAAATTGCAAAAATGAAGTTGTGGCAAGAGGGGAGGGGTGCTCTGTGGTGTTGGGGAATTTAAATTTGTTGGGTATTCATGGGGTTTAGGATATATGCAAAACATCCAAGCCTAAGTTGATGCCTTTTATGAAGAGATTCAATTAGCCAAAGAAAATCAGATAGTGAACTCTATTATCTCAATAAGGATATGGAATTTTGTGGAAATTAAGAGTGTAAATTAAGATTGGGATATTTTAAAATCAATGGCCAAATCAAACCTTCCCCTTTTCCTTAGAGCTAAATTGTTTGGCATTACACAGTTCTGGAAGATTGTATTATCAAGCAGTGACAATATGACATGAATTTCGTTTTTTGGTGAGTTAGTTTTGTAAGGTATATATATCTACAAAACCCCACTTTTTGTTGTCCAGTTTGGAGTCCCTATGGAAAAAATTATACTTTCATTGAATAAGTTGGCTGAAGAAAAAGTTTTAAAGATATCGAAGTGTAGACTTGCATATAATTTTTTTTTTTTTAAATATATATTTTATAAAAATAATGATGACAATGATGATGTAATTTGTGTATGGTACCACTTTGTTTGTGAGACAAAAGACTGGACCCCTTGTGTGGGGGTGTATTTCTTCTACCATTTTAATTTGAACTTGTAGCGTTTCTAAAGAAACAACCTAAACCATGAATCCCTCCCACTGGAATGTGTTTTCCAACTAATATAGGAACCATGCCAAGTTACATACTGGGTTTACCTATCTAGTCAAACATATACTTAGTTGTGTTGGAGTCAAATGTATAGTAACAATCTTACTTAATCTCAAATCTATTCGAATTAATTTATAAATAAATAAAAATCTTTTTCTAAAAAAAACTATTATTATATCATTTTTATTTTTTAAATTACCATAAAAATTTTAAAATTAATATTTTAAATTACACAATATGATATTGTATTTCACAACTCCAAAAATTGTTATAATATTTATGATTTAATCATTTTTTATTTAAATTTAATAATTTAATGTTTATAATAATATTTTATATATATATATATATATATATATATATATATATATATATAAATATTTATTCTAATTAAATATTTTTATAATATCTAACTTCATTAGTGAAAATTCAAGTCACTTAAATACACTCAATCTATTTAAACATCAAAACATTCTTAAACAAAAATTCATACTAAATAAAAGTGAAATACTTTTACATTAAAATTACATAATTAAACATTTAAATAAAAATTACATACTTAACATTTAACATTAATAATAATAAAATTATCATAAAAAATTAAATATTAATTAATCAATTAAATTAGATTAAATTAAATATAAATCTATAAATTTTGATTCTAACAATAAAAACATAAAAATATAAATGTTCTATAAATATATCAAATTGATTTAATATGATAATTTATTATATATCACCGTAATATAATTTATATTTATATTTTATTTTATTTGGAAATCTATAGGGTTAAAATTTATATTTATATAATTTAAAAACATTTAATAAATATATCAATTTACCATGGATTTTTATGTTTTCATATGAGACATGTTAAATTTCTAATACTAGCTAGATTTATTTTCTCATGTAATTTAACTTATCTCCAATTTATTATTTATTTACTCAGTTAATAATTGAATTAATCAGAAAAACAAAATGCAACAGAAATAAACCAGAACCTAGAACCTAGAACCTAGAACCTAGAAATACAATCTAGAACCTACAACCCATCTCCCTTAGAATCAAGTTGACCTAGGTAAATTGGTCTCAAGAAAATTTTCCTCCATATGAAATCACTGTGAAGAAATCAACCTCCAACAATTAAATCTTCACCCTACAACAATTGGATATAAACCCTGCCACTAATGCGTACTAAACAAACCCTAGCACTCGAACTAAAGAAAACCAAGCAACTACTATAAAACTAAAATACAAAAGAAGAAATATATGAGGAAGGAATAAAAGTTTGTTGCTCCTAGTCATATCTCTAAGACTAGAAGATCAAGAATGTGTGAATGTGAAAGGACTCTCTTATTCCCCATATATATATATATATATGAGAGAGAGAGAGAGAGAGAGAGAGAGAGAGAGAGAGAGAGAGAGAGAGAGAGCACCATAAATACTATATGATTACAAGCAACGTATAATGATATTTGTGGACAACTACAGTCCACAGGTACACATGTCAACATCTAAGGTGATGTCATCTGCAAGAAAGGATCTTAATTCAAGTACACTCCACAAGGTGCATCCAACACTACTACAAACCTCCCAACCATGTATGTTCCACTTCCCCTTATATGAATAATATTGCAACATAGGCATCCTCATGTCAAATCTAAATCTCCATGAAAGCCCTGAGGTACTGCGCCACTCTGTCGGCTAGAGATCAAGTACTGCACCAATTGCATTGTCTGTTGCCAAGTAAGGCAAGTCATACCATGTCTGTTCAAGGTCCTTCCATGCCCTAATCAACACATGGTGAAAGTCTACCTATAACTCTGCATACCCCTGCAAGTTGACGAACACAGTAGGCAACAACCGTGTTTGCGATTGATAGCCATGCAGATGTTTGTTTGCATCAAGATCCATAAGATCTTGTTCTCCTTGATACGCGAGCATCCTTGGTCCCCCGCAGCAAAGCATACTTCGCTACTTCTGGCAGGTACAACATGACCGAGGTGAATTGACTGTCTTCTGGCAGCTCCTAGGCTACTAGTACAATAGACAGTAAGAGCCACGCATAGTGGAAGGTCATGCTAAGCTCTTGTGCCTCGCGGAAGTTCGCAAGGAACTCACCGCAGAGATAATGCACCCAATTAAACTAGACCCTTTCACTACATTGGGCCACAAGAGAGACAAATGGAGCCCACACTTCATCTGCGCGAAACTTCCTCATAACCTTTCCTGCCAAAATCTACGTGGCCACCTTGACCGCAGGGTCGCAGATACTCGAGATGGCATAGCCTCACAACTTCTTTATGAGCTTGAATTCTCCTTCATGGCCTCTGCGAGGGCTAGCTCGCCACATTTTCTGCCATACATCACGGCTAGATTTTCCCCTATGTAGGGTAGTCACATGATCCTATGGATCAATCTTTCGGTGATGGGTATTGGCCCCTCCAACCAAAGACACCCATCGTGCACCAAGCATAGCAGTTGCTTGATGACCAATATTATAATTGGGTGTGATTGTAGTGCGGCACCCATAGAAGGTTCAACAAACCTCCCTTGTATACTACCCTGAGCCACTTTTGTGGTTCCAATGTAGGCATTCCAGTGGTTGTGTCAATAATGCAGTGCAATAGCTGCTCAGTCACCAAGTGCGGGAACATCTCATGGTTAGTTAAGTCCAAATCTTCTAGTTTTAACAGAGGAACCTGCCCCAAGCATGGTCCTTCAAAGACAATATCGTCTGGTAGTAGAGAGGTTTGTAAGGGGACCTTGCTCTTGTCAATATCCTTTGGAACCTTGGTCTTGCCCTTGTACAGAGGGACGTACTCGGGAAACTTAGTGATAGGGTATTGCAACCTGCTTTCCCTTCTTATCCTTCACACTCTCCTTAGTTGGGGTGGGCTTCGGTCTAGGCATCCATGGTGATTTGGGGACTTCAGCTATGACTTCTACAACCTCTGGAGCATCTCCCTCTGCTTCACTAACAAAAACCGCCTTGGTTGTAACTTCCTGGATGTCCATAGCTTTTGTGGCTGTCGACATGATGCATCTTGTGTCTCCTTGGCAACGTCTCAAATACTAAATTGGCTAGCAAAGCTTCAATTTTTTTGTGGTTTGTGTGCACGTGAGAGCTCAACAACTCAATTCTCAAAATGCCACGTGTTCTTTGTCGGGCCTCCACCTGTAATCTATAGGGAATTTTGAATTGAATCTGACCATTCCCCTCCCATTCAGTTCATTAATGTCGGATTAGTGGCAGATTTCCAAGGATCTTACCCATAAAGTTTGTCTTAAATGTTGGTCGCCCGCTCCATTTGGCCGCATTCCTACTGTCAAATCATGAACAGTGACTTTAATAGCCACTTTCTGGCTGACCTATGTGATTTCCCCCTGCGTAACATTGCTCCCTTCACGTTGTCGCGAACCCTGTGACATTTCCTCATCCCGCGAAATCCTCCAATCGTGCAGTTCGACAACCTGGGCAGTGTAGTTTATAGTCACACACCTCCTTTTAGCCGCCTGTAGTACTAAGACTATGATACCTTCATATAGTCACCTGGTCAGATCACCGGTGTATGGCTTCAATCGACTACCATTCACCATTCCTGGGAAGGGATCTCCATTAAATTTAACCAACTAAACTCCTCCACCATCGGTAATCTCCTTAATGATAGGGGGCCCTAACTAGTGCATCCTTAATTTCCCTGGAAATTTACCAAACTTGTTGTCATATAACAAAACCAGATCATTTACCTTAAAGGTGCACAACATAATGTCTTGATTATGCCATGTTTTTTCGTGCTATTTTTTGACCTGTTGGCGAAATCTAGCTAGAAATATCTCTTCCTCAAGCTCAGCCAGCTCCGCAAGCCTCTCTCCCAGGGCTTCGTGATCTTTCATACCCTTGAGTGCCGCTATGCACAGACTAGGCACAATGTATTCCATGGGCATCACTGCTTCAACACCATATACAAGCCTAAACGGTGTCTGTCCAGTCAACTTTTTGCATGTCGTCCGATAGGCCCATCGTACTACAGGTATGCACATGTCCCAATCACTTTTTTAGCATTGAAAAATTTGATCAGTGGATTCTCCAACACCTTATTGAATGGTTCCATCATCTCATTAGCTTGTGGATGATAAGGCATGCTTTTCTGGTGATATACTTGAAATTCCTCTACCACTGTGTTGATAATCTCATTCAGAAAGTGCATACCACGATCACGCATCAAAACTTTGGACACCCAAATTGCATTAGGACACACTCAAAGTGGAAATTCGCAACAGTCGCGCATGTGCAGTCCTTTATTGGCCGTGCCTACACCCATCAAGTCAAATACTCAGGCGCAGTGATAATGTACTGCACTCCCATCTTCTTCCCATGGGGCTAAATAGGTCCCACAAAATCTATCACCCATTTCTAAAAAGATTGTAATGTCATCTATGGGTACAGAGGTAGCTCGTATCTCTGTGATGGCCTACTAGTCCTTTGACACACATCAAACACCTTGGAGTAAGCTTTTGAGTCCTGATGGAGGGTTGGCCACCACAACCTTGCACGTAGAATCTTCTGCGCGGTTGCCCTTCCTACATAATTCCCTCCTACAGTGCCCCATGAGCATATGTGAGGATACTGCTCCTTTCAAAATCTAGTACATATCATCGTAACACTTCATTAGACCCCATTTTGTACAGATGTCTAGCAATGGCATAAAAGCCTCCTGCACATACCTCTAACTCCTTCTTCTAATGGACGGTGTAGCCTTCCGCAGCAGTTCTTGTCATTAGGAAGTGTATGATGTCTTCAAAGTGACCATCTATGATGCGGAATGCAAATGGTTACGCATTAGGCAATCCCTCCTCCAAATTAGTGGGATTTTCCCTTGTTCTGATGCATGACAGGTGGTCTGGTCCCATGTTTAGCCATCCAGGCTTCACAATAACTGCAAAATAACACTCCTGGAATAGTAACAACCACCTACAGATTCTCCCCCCCAACAAACGCTTATTGACGAGTAATTTCAATGAAGAATGATCTGTATACATCTTAAAATGTCCACCCAGTAAATAATGTCTAAAGTTCTAGAGCACATACCATGGCTAACTCTTCGCGCTGGGTGGTGGAATAGTTCTTCTCAGCCTTGGATAACCTCCTGCTTGCAAATGCTATAAGATGGTCCAATTCTCCTCTACCAGCCTATGTCAGTACTGCTCCCAATGCTATACAGGATGCGTCTACATGTACATGAAACTCCTTCTTCCAATCCAGGAAGACTAAAATGGGCACGGTGACCATTTTTCCTTTCAATACATCCAAGTTATTCTGATAGTCCTCATTCCAACAGAACATGACATCCTTTTTCAGCAAATTCTCCATAGGCACGGTGATCTAGGCATAGCCCTTGATCAACTTTCTGCAATACCTAGTATGTCCTAGGGTTGCACATAGCTGATTCACACTCCTCGGTGCCTCCAAGTTAAGTATCATTGTGATCTTCCTGGGATCTACCATTAGTCCCTATTTACAAACCACATGACCCAGCAAAGTCCCAAAAGGAACACAAAACATGTCAATTTACCAACCCAAACACTGTCCAGTCATTAAAGTACACCTCCAGAAACTTATGAATGAATTCTTTGAATGTAGCAATGTCTACACACGAAAAAATTGCAGGTGCATTCTTCAATATGAAAGGCATTACAGTGTACTAAAAACATCCCCATTCAGTCGCGAAGGTCCTCTGGCTTCTATCCTTAGGGGTGATTTTGATCTTATGGTACCCAGAGAACGCATTAGTGAAGGAGTATGCTTCCCGGACACCTACGTTATCCAATACCTCATCAGTGAACGAAGTTGGGAAAAGGTCATGTACGCAAGCGTCATTCAACTTCCTGAGATCTATGCATATCCTTATTTCATCCTTCTACTTCTTTTCTTGTACCACCAGTGGGCTTACCCAATTAGATTCTTCTATTGACTAAATGATGCCTGTTGCGAGCATCTTGTATAGCTTTAATCGGACCTTCTATTTATAATTTGATTGAGATGGTAAGGTCTTTTTTTAACCGGCTTCGCGTCGAGTTTTAACATGATCTTCATAATGTCGACATCTCCTATCATCCCCTTTAGCTCCATAAACTTGGTAGGGAACAAATCCTGGTATTCGAAGAGAAATTTGGCGAGCTTATCTACTGTCGCATAATCCCAGTAATCTTTGATCCTTGCGAATTTGGGCTCTGTCTCTGTACCAATATTTACCTATTTCATTTTCAATGGCACGGTTATATCAGGATTCTCAATCTACGGTGCCTCGACCTCAAGGTGACCCTCGCTTTCAAGGATATTAATCTTTTGTGGATCCTCATCTTCTTCTTCAGTAGTCATGTTATAGCATTGCATTGTGTGGCTCAGCCGAGTAGTCCAATCGGGTTGAATCAAATCCAAAGGATCCTGCGATATCCTAAAGATTGCTACTTTAACTTCTTATAGCGCTTGGTTAATACAATCAAACCTGACTTCGAATTCGAATTTAATTATGAATCCTTCTTGCAGAATATCCCATTCACCTATACCGTGGCGGAGCTCTGTTTCCAAGTACGAGTTCATCGGGATGATATCCAAGGTGTGACAAAACAGGTGCACCCATTCAGGTTGGGGCTTTGCTCCATAAGCCTTAGTTCATTTGGCCAAGTGTGTGACCGCATCATCCTTCCTGTAATATTTGTCTGTGATTCATACCTTCAGCTTCCCAAAGCGTGTTCTCATCATCCGCCTACACACGCGCCAAACATCAAAGCTACCCTTGTATGTACCCCACCATCTTTTGGGCGTAGTACACAGTGCCCAGTCTAAAGCATGGAAGCACTGCTTTTCTGGTACTTCCCTCTCAAATGCATCCAAAAATACATCTACATCATTCACGCCATCCTAAGTGGGTATATATCTTACCTCTGATGATATACAGTGCAACGACTGGGTCCTCATGTTACAGCTCATCTTGGTTACTTCATGTAGCCAATTTTGCAAGTGCTCTAATTCTTCATCAGAGTCTAAGGTGAAGAAACTCTCACGATCCCATGTAATTCATCCATTCGCTGTTGGATCCACCCAATCTTGGTCTCACACTGTTATTTTATATATGCATTCCAAATCGTCATGGCTCTCATAATCACAGATTGGTTCACTATAGCGCGATCCTTCAACAAGATCTAGGGGTACTATCACATGAAGTCATTTATTTTCAAATATCATCTTCTACTTCTTTAGGTAAATTACCCCATTCATTTCACTAGCCCAATCAATGCCAAGGAGTGCAGGGTAGGGGTTGTTGTCATCCATAATTTCTATTACTTCAAAGTCAGCCAATGCACTCACGTCTTCAAAATCTACAGTTACTCCTTTGAGCCATCCATGGGGATGATCTTCTGTTAATTTTCCACCCTTAACTGAATCGAAGACCACTGCAGCGCGGGTCTTGCCATTTGCTACGAGGTCTTCTTTGGTAAAACGTTTGAGTCTGACCCAAAATCAAAAATAACTTGATCCATTTCATATTCTCTTATCTATGCAGTCAACCTCATCTCTCATCCTATCCTTTCTTTATTCTTGCCAATCTTTCGTACAGCGCGCGATTCACCCAGACTATTTCCAGCGCATCTATTATAAGTTCCTATAATCCCTTCACAGCCTTGCTATCATGCATTAGCTTCATGCAAGTCTCTAGAAAGGTTGTAAGCATAGAAGGGTCCATTTCCTGATTAGGCTTATCCCTGCTCCCTAAGATAGAGGCCTTAGCGAAGCTCTTCTTTACTTCTGTCAACATTTCACGCACACGCTCCAAATCAAATTCAGTATCCTTTGCCGGAGCTTTGCGAACCCATGCATTGTCTTCAAGTTGTTTCCCCTTATCATCGCCTATTGCAATTCCACTTCGAAGCACTATATTCACATTCTGATCCTCTTCACGAGGCTCAGCCCTCTCCATCTATAGGTTCTGAGTTGACTGAGGTGGTAGTGTCACATATCCTCTCTATCAGCATAGGATAGTCCTCTGTCTCATGATCAAATTGGGTGCAATATTTTCCCAACGACCACATTGGGTTAGTGCATTCATGGACATAGTGTCCTATTCCTCCACAGTTGTATCAGATTAGTTGCCCCCTACCTTTGCCAGGTCCTCCTCTGCCTCGGCCTCGTCGATGCCCCTGAAAGACTGTTCATGCCATCCTAGCACTCTGGTTAGGGGGTTTCATTTCTACATGAACCATATAGGTGGGAGTTCTATCCATCATCAATTCATAACTTCTGCAGTTGCACTCATCATGCCCTACAGACCTATAGAAGTTGTAGAACAGTTTTTGCGGTGTTTGTACAAACTTCTGCAGCAAATGACAGCTATCCATCATATGTTTCCCTGCTACCTGATATATAGCGCACCACAACGCATGCCCCGCTTTTATTAGACAAAATTGGAATCATTGTAGGCTTACCCTGTACCAGGGAAACTTGACCATCGTAAAACCTACTTGAAGTTGTTACAGTATGTAATATTTCTCATATTAATAGTTAGTTGATACCTAGTTTTAGGATGTATAGCCACAAGTGCCAAGGTTGACTGAACATCACTACTATTTCCCCCATAATCATTTTGCAAGTAATAATAAATACTCTCATTAATTAGCATAAATTCGCATGTGCTTACATTGCTGGGGTTGCCATGCCACCTAGCCTTAATTATAATTAAGATCAAATGGGTGGCATGCACCTCCTTGAGCCTCACCTAATGACATTTTTTCAACCCCAATGGGAGCTTATAGATGCTTATTACTTGAATGTATATTTGTATCTTAATTAGTGATTTAAATATACACCATATTAAGGAGAGACCTATTATGTAAAGGTAGAATGAGGAAAGTGGAATGTAAGTAAATGCTAGAGATTTATAACACATTTGACATTTTTTTTTATCTACATCGTACTTATTGAATTTTTTGACTTCCAACATAATCCTTTATTATGAAGGTATTTGTTAGTAACTAACTATATGTTAATTTTGTATTTTAATATATTTGGATGAGAGTGGGATGCATTACATTAATACATTGTAAACAACATTTATTACATGATGGTGTCAACTGAAAGATGGAAAAAATCAATTGATGGTAACTTATCATGGCATAGTGTGGGTACATTGGTCTATGAAGCTAAACGCGAGAGAGATACCAATAATACAAAGAGGGAAATTAATTCATAAAATGGTTTAAAACATAATGAGGTAAGCATATCCCCCAATACTATTTAGTTTTTTTTAATATTATATTGATTTAGATGTTGTGTCCTTTTCTTAATTTGAATAATTTCTAGGTATAAATATTATTACCAATTGAGAAGGAATATTTTACATGTGTGACATTAAACAAATGAAACACTACAAGACTATGTGGTGTAATGGCCACAAATTTCACATCAAAAATATGGATGAAAAAATGAAAAGTTTTAATAGTGGTATTTTCAAAATATTTTGAGTTACTAATGTTTCCTCTAGAAGCGACACACATGTAGAAGTGTCTAAAAATCGATACTAGTATTTGGAAGATATAATTGAGTGTGATTTTAAATACTTCAAAAGAATTTTGATGGATGTGAAATGTTAAAAGCTACAAATGAGAGAATGTGATCTTGAAAGAAATTTTTTTGAACATGCTAATGGATTTACCATGGTTAATATAAGGAATATTGAGATTCCATGTGATTTTGGAAGATCAAATGGAGGCTTCAACTGACACCCCCGCCCCACTCGCGTCACTCTAAATTCCCAAATACCTAATTTGTTTACTATAAATTAGAACGTCCATGAAATCCTTAGAAATGCAAGACATATTTTAGACAACAAGGGTACACTTCATATTACAACATAAATGAAGATAAAATGCAATGCTCCAGACATTCTATGTTATACAACATTTCTTTCTAGTGTGCCATAGTAAAGAAAATATAGCTCCTTCCAAATCCTACATAGAACATTTACCATCTTTAGTTGAGTCTTCTGGATCTTCCTTCACTAGCTCCGTTGTTACTTTATGGGACCGATAAGCCACGTGGGACGAAATGTCCAATTATTCCGTAGGATTTTTTTTGAGTGAGAATAATGTTTAACCTATAGCTTACTCAATAATTCAACAATACAAATGAATGGTGGCACTGAAATCTTTAGGGAATATTCAGTTTTTATGTTATATTAAAAAGAGTTAAAACCTAAACTTAACTAGATTTGAATATTTTCATAATTTAACATATAGTTCAAAGTTAATATTTTGGGAGATTTCTTGGTTAAAGAAACACACGAAGCTCCATATCTAGCACTGAGAAATGTTTTGCTACATTGAATGCTATTAATCACTATCAATGTGTGCATAGAGAGAGAAAAATATCCATGCTCATTTGAGAATTTTGATACTCTTCCAAGTTTAGTGTGGCTCAATAAATTGAGATCTAAATCAAGGTTGAATGAGGTAACCACAAGAGAATTGCACGGTATTAATCACTATCAATGTGTGAATAGAGAGAGAAAAACATCCATACTCATTTCATAATTGTGATACTCTTTTAGGTTAAGTGTGGCTCAATAACCTGAAATCTAAATCAAGGTTGCACGAGGTAACCACAAGAGAACTACAAACAAGTAGAATGGAATTGAACAACTCTTCATCTTTTCAATATTTGTTCTGGTGCAATGGTTCACAATATGGTCAGATATGTTATACTTTATTTGAAGGTGTTTGTTACTAGTTTTTGGTCGTAGAAGGTGAAATTGAGGTCCTGACAACTTTGAGAAAATAGCTCCATAAATTAATGCTAATTTTTTATTAAAGCGAGTGCCTTAATAAGTTCAGAACTCCTTTATGACTATGGTTGTCAGATTCCAGAAAGTTTTACTAGAATGAAATGTTCATATTCAATGATTATTTATATGTCAAAATGATTCTCGAATTTATGCCTTACGATGTTTCTTCATATTCAATGATTCTTTATATGTCAAAATGATTCTCAAATTTGCAACATCTAGTGTAATTGCTAGTGGCTAACAATGGAATAGATAGACTATGATGCATATCTTCTATTTAAACATTTGGGAAGATTGATCTATTCATGTTTGTGGTGAGGGTGAACGACATTAGATGGTTCGTAATGATGAACCACATTAGATGTTTCCTGATGATGAACCGCATTAGCTGGTTCAAAATGTCCTCCCAAGCTCAATGATGCAATTACACCAAAAAAGAATCTCATTATGAATAAAAATTTACAATACAAATAATAAAACTATTAATATATAGTAATAACATGAATTAACTAACGATAATGATTATTATAGTAGGAAAACATTAAACATAATATTTCAAACATATATTTTATTTATTTTCCAAAATAAATAAAACACAGCTAAGGGTTGTCGTTGGATTTTCAAATTGTGACTCAATTCCTTACACCATATTTTTAATGCGCAAATATGATGTTTTGTTGTTCAAATATATGGTTGCTCTGTTCTCCAATTAAACGTAGGTAAATTATTTTTACAAATTCAATGCAGTTTTACATTTTTTTAGTTCCATTGTAGTTTTGTTTAACCCTATCTAATTTTATTATATTGAGACTCCCGAGTTGTTTTATTCGCATCTTTGTCATAAATAGATTTTTAAGTTTAGGTCGTTGACAAACATTTATTGATTTCAATTCGTTTTTATCTATGCTGAATATATTTCATATAGTCATTCTTGATTTCAGTTGAGCATTTATCTATGTTACTATATTTCAACACACCTTGTTCACCATGAAACCCATTTAGTTTGAAGTACATTTTGTTAATACTCACTCTTATTCGTTGTTCTTCTCCACTCTCTCAATCCATCAAAACCCTAGTCCTTTCATTTATACAATTTCGTTCATTAATGTTAATTTCTTCAGGATTTTGTTTTGGTGGGATCGCGTTTTGTTAATCTCGGCCTCCTAAAATGAGGTCATTTTGTTAATATCATCTTTTTAATACAAAATTTTTTATCGAAAAAATATAAAATTCTCTTATCGCCTTTTTTATATATATTAAAAATGCATTTAATTGTGATTATGATTAAATTTTTATTTGTTATAATTATATATCTATTTATTTCTTCTTCATTATAAAACTGCACTCAACTGCATTCAATTGTATGTATGATCAAATATATATTTTTGGTGTAAGGTAATATTAATTTATTATTGTATTTAGTATGAAATGTATATTTATTTCATCTGTATTTAATTATTGCATAGTTATTATTTTATAAAAAATACTCATGTTACAATGTATTATTTATAAAAATTGCTAGAATGTATATCTTTATTTTAGTTTTTTAAATTGCACTTTAAATAGCATAATGGGGTGTAATTCTTTTATTAATATTGTAAAATGGATTTCAAGTTTAAAATGTCTATAAAATTGTATGTTATGACCATATATTTTTGTTAAAAGAACTAGTTTCACTTAATGTTAAGTAATTTTAAGTCAAGTCAAATTTATATATTAGATCTAAGATTTAAGTTTTAGGCTTAGGATTATGCGAGGGATGGAGGAAAGGAGGGAGGGAGTGATGGTGACGTAGGGAGAAATAGAGGGAGACCTAGGGAGATGTTAAGAGAGGGAGAGAGGAGAGGGAGAGTGTTAGGGGGGAGAGAGAATCATAAAGAGGATGAGAAATGAAAAGAGGGGGGGAGAGAGAGAGGAATAAAAGGAAAGAGGGAAGGAGTATTTAGAGGTAAAACAGGAGAGAGAGAATGGGGGAGATATTGACAGAGAGTGGGGGATAGAGAGAGAAAGATACTGAGAGAGGCAAAGGGAGAGAGTAGAAGAGAGAGGTAGAGTGAGTGACGAGGAGGGGGAAAGAGAGGACAAGGAGAGAGAGGGAAATAAATAGTGAAAGTGGGAGGGGGGGGGGAAGAGAGGTAGTGAGAGTGAGACAATGAGAGAGAAAGAGAGAAAGGGAGAGAGAATGAGAGAGAGAGAGAGAAATAAAGAGAGAGTGAGGAAGAGAGATAGAGGGAGAGAGGGTGAGCAAGAGAAAATTTTAAACCAAAAGAACAACAATTATGGGCTTTCATTTTATTCATTTGATGTTAAGTCGAGTATTTGCAGATTTTATTTTCATTAAGAACTACTTCCCATGATTTTATTTTCATATCATGTATGAGTACGATAGGAAATGTTTCTATATATTATATTATTGTTTTACATTGTAAAGAAAATAAAATATGGGGTTTCATTTTATTCATTTGATGTTAATTCTAGTATTTTCAGGTTTTATTTTCACTGAGAATTACTTCCCATGATTTTATTTTCATATCTTGTATGAGTACAATAGGAAATATTTCTATATATTATATTATTGTTTTAAATTGCTTAAATAGATCGTTAATAATTTTAAGTTAGAAATGGGAAAAATAAGGTTTTATTTAAATTATTTGTTTATAAATAATGGTGTTTTTAATTTCACTGTCTTGGAAACATGATCCTTTTGGGATATATATCTATATATATATATATATATATATATCTATATATATATATATATATATCTATATATATATATATATATATATATATATATATATATATATATATATATATATATATATATATATATATATATATATACATATAGATATATATATATATATACACACACATATATAGTATGAAAAAAGACACTTTGGGTCAATTTCATTTTATCTATTTTACCTAAATTTATACGATTAAATGCGTTTTTGGAAAAGGAATTGTCTAACTTGGTTTATGATTATACACCATGAAATTCTTATTGTGTGGATCTTTTCTTAGAAACTTTTTTATTTTAAATTGTTTTTACATTTGGCTTATTGTGTATAAATTTATCTCATTGAACATGTGTGACTCTATGGAGGAATATTTTTCTAGTTATGTATTTTACCCTCAATGATATTTGTGTAAACATATTTAGGCCATTTTTGTAAAGAACACTCTAAGATTTGATGTTGAGTAAAATTTATTTAAATATTTTAAAATGAATATATTACAAATATTTAGTAATAATATCAATTCCCTTTCAATGAAGAGTTTGTTGTTGCCATTTTACATTTGTTTTGGAATTTGTCTTTTTTAACAACTTTGTTTTTTTTCCTTTCCACTAAAACTTTATAAGCAACACAAGGTAGTTTATTGTGTAGGTGAACAAAACTAGATCTATCTTTAATCCAAATCAAATATTTCAAAGGCTCAAGCCTCTTTTGTCGATGCAAAATGTGAGGAAATTTTTGCAACTGGAGAGATGTATTATAGGGAATGAATAGATGTTTATAAGGAATGAATTTTTTCTCCTAACATTTAATGTTAATTGTATATAATTACGATAATGCTAAGGGTGTTGAATATAATTGTTTTTATCAGATAAAATCATATAAATAAGATGATTAATAATAATACATAGAAATAAATGTTCCACATATTTCTTTTCCCCACATGATTTGATGGTGACCAAAATGCAATAACTACTATGAAATTTTAGATAATTTTGTTTAGTTTTAAATAACATTGATAAATGTTTAAATTTATATTTTATTATTTTAAATTATAATTTCTAAAATACTCATGACTTTTGGATTGAAGTAAATGATCAAAATTATAGTTGAAAGAACAACATAAATAACTAAGAAGACATTTTCTTTACCTAATCTTCATCAAAAGCATTGAAAATGTAGATGTTAATTGTTTTAGATAAGAGGCGTACAATAAAAGGTTTTGTTTTGTATTATATTATTTTTTACTAATATAAATATATTTGAACACAAAATTCATCTGCTAAAAAGGGGTAGCAATCTAATTTTTATGTCGACATTTCAACTAAACTAGATTTATGAATAGTTTAAAACAAGAGAGCAACAATTAACTTTCATTACCTCAAACAATCCCTACATTGCATAATCTAGGCCAAGATGCATGTTTACCTCTCTGTTCATCCTTCTACAGTTTTATCCATTACATATAGATATATGATTGATACACTCTCTCCCTCTGCAACTTTTATTACTAGCGGGTGGATATCTGATGACAACACATAATTAGTGACGATTGATTTCAAAGATCCACAGTTTCCTAGGAGTTTGACACCGCTCATAAAATTGTGATTTTTGTTAGTCTTGGTGGAATCAAGCATAGTAGTATGAATTTAAAAGACTAGTAAATAAGTTACTATCTCGCAAAACAATTTTTAAGAACTTCTCTATATCTCAACAAGGATCTTCTATATTTTCAATGATGGTATATCTTATTTCTATTAATAGCTCTATGAATATGAAACTATGCACATTAATGTTACAATTCATCGATTGAAATCATCACATATGTAGCTAAAGGTTTGAAAAAATATGTTTTAGACAGAGACAAAAAATATACCCTTGAGAGAATACTTAAATCTAGCATCTAGTACTTACACATCTCCCTTATACGGGGATGTAGAGCACCAGTCATGTAATCAATAAAGTTAAATATTTAATTCCATTTATTGATACTAGATTTTGGGAAGTTTTTATAAAAAAAATGACATAAATGAAACTAGAAATTGGCCAGTTCCTATATATGATAGATGCTTGTTAGTCTATATCTTGGTTTCATAAGAGTGCAAGGGATTTTTTTATATTTTAGTGCCATATTTTTATAAGCTTCCAAAAAAAAATGTTTAGTCTACAAAATTATTTGAATAAAAATTTCTTAAAAACATAAATCAAATTATAAATTTTATGAGAATGTTAATGTGATTGTTGAAACTGGTTTTCAATTATCTTGTTTTCATTATAATTTATTTAAAATTTTGAATCCAATTTTATGTATTAACATTATAAAAGTATATATATGAATCCAAAAATAGTTGAAAGTATAAATTATATATTGAGAATGCATCCTTCTTTAATTATGTTATACTAATCTAACTTGCAATTGCCTATAATGAGTCAATCCATATATCTATATTATTTTTTGAAATACTTATGATTTTTTTATACTTTTGCAAATTTCAAGTAAAATATAATAGAAAACATTTCACCATTTAATTTCTTATCATTCTCTAATATAATGATTGTTTTTAAAAAATGTAGCCCCCTATTTATGTCATTGAATTCAACTGTTTGGTCATTTAAATTGTTCACATGTATCATTCTTTATAAACTAGTGATCTCTCTTGCATGGCTATACATGTTTTTTTCCTTCTTTTTTTTTTAATTTAAGAACATTCATTATATCAAAAGATTACATCAGTTTATAAAATTTTCTAGGATCATATTGTCCTCACCCATACCATATTTGTTGGCCAGTAGCTAATTACCAAAAAATATAGGCAATTACCAAAAATAAATTTTTAACTAGAACCTAAACGACACATTATATTAGAAGACCTTCAAGATCAAGCTGTAACTAGCTACCTTTACAAATCATATGAATTCACAGGGACATGATGCTCTAGTCTAGATCTTGGTGATGGAGGAGGACTAATGTCACAGTGGATGTGCTTCTCCATATAGCGAGTATCCCTTCAAAGTGATCCAATTTATGTTATAAGAGTCATTGTCCCCTTTGCGTGCTAGCCAAACAATTAAGCATATGTGAATCGTTTCTTTCCAAATCATTCATGAAACTAATGGTTTTATTCCTATCTTCATGTCGGTCTTTGTTGAGTTTCTCCATAGGTCGGGTGATATGTCTCAATTGACTAATAAGGTTGTATTATGAAGAACTAAGTCCTTGATTCCAAGGGTGTGGGCTAGAATGGGGTCTAGGGTCCCGCCATGCCCTAAATATACCACAAGATGTCTTCCTTGTTGAAACCTTTTTGTAATTCCACTTCTAGATCTACCTCATTGACAAAGAATTGCACTTAAAGATATATAACAATACTTCCTACAAACCAAAAAACTATTTCCACAAAAATACATATCAATACACCTAGATAGAATATGCTCATAACCAAAATATGTACATCATAAACATATACATGGGGTCAGAGATAACATTCGCAACTTGAGAGGATAAGCACACCCAACCCTCAGTCGAAACAATGAAAACTCAAGGTCCTCCTAAAAAAAGTACAACCCAATGCTGCTAGATGAACCTTTGTATTCTAGTCCACCCACTAACAAAATTGGCCCCATCACGAAAAAATAAACCCATGACTAATCCAAAACCTCATAAATAGTCGTAATGTTGATCAAGAAAATGAAAGAGAAAATATCCATGGTTAGTTAAGAATAAGGCCAAGACTGGAGAATTATGGTAGTTGCTAGCCCCCATAGAGATTAATAGAGAGTTGATGACATCAATACATAGATTGTTAACTTAGCTTAGTGATGTATAAAACATTGAAATACCCCTTTTTGTAGAAGAAAACTTAGCACATCTCGTTGTTTCTCTAGTGTGTAGCATTTGATCAAGAGCACTGTTTTTTCTACCACATAACATTATAAAACCAAAAGGAAATTTCTTTAAAAGAGTGAAAGAGGTGATTTGAATGGACAAGCTTGGAATGACACTAGGCTCACCTTTTACCACGGAAACTTGACTATCGTAAAACCTTATATAAAATTTTATAGAAGGTAATATTTCCCATATTAATGCTTAGTTGATCCCCAGTTCGAGCATGCAAAGCTAGAGGTTCCATGCTTGAACCCACATATCTACCGCCACCCATATCATCCTATTGCAAAAAATAAAAATTCCTCTGATCAATTAGCATAAATTCACATTTGTTGCATGGTTGGGGGTGTTAGGCCACCCATCCGTAATTAAAATTAAGGTTGAATTAGTGGAAGGCACCTCCTTGAGCCTCACTTGATGATGTTTTTAAGCTCCAATGGGAGGCTATATAAGTGCATTACTTGCATGTCTATTTGTATCTTAATTAGTGATTAAATCTCGACCATCTTAAGTGGAGCCCCTATTGGGGAAAGGTGGAACGAGGATTGTGACATGTAAGAAGATGGTGCAAATTTAAAACACATTTTTTTTTTATCTACATGGTGTGTATTTAACTTTTAGCCTTTCTACATAATCCATTATTATGAAGGTATACTCTTGTAACTAATTATATGTTAATTTTTTATTTTAATATAATTGGTTGAGAGTGGGATGCATTACATTTGTACATTGAAAACAACATTGATTGGATGATTGTATGGATTGAATGATGGAAAGGATAAATTTATGGTAACTTATCATTCCATGGTGTCACTGCATTGATTAATCAAGTTGAACGGGGGAGAGATACCAATAATACAAAGAATCAAATTGATTTATAAACTGGTTTAAAACATAAATAGGGTAGCATGTACACCCATACTATTTAGTTTTTTAATATTATATTGATTTGTATGGTGTGATTTTTTCTTAATTTGCATAAATTCTAGGTATAAATATTTTTATCAATTAAGAATGCATTTTTTACACGAGCGACATTAAAAAATTAAAACACTATGAGACTATGTGGTATAATGGCCACAAATTCCACATCAAATAGTTGGATGAAAGGATGAAAACTTCTAATATTGGACTTTTTGAAGTATTTCAGGTTACTAATGTTTCCTTTAGAAGTGATAGACATAGATTTAGTTCGAGGTACATTTTATTATTACTCATTCTTATTCATTGTTCTTCTCCACTCTCTGAATCCATCAAAACCCAAGTCCTTTAATTTCTATAGTGTTGTTCATCAGTGTTAATTTCTTCAGTGTTTCATGGAGGATTCTATTTCGGTCTGATATCAACCTCTTATGTCATCGTCGTCGTTGCTCATTCAATAAATCCTAGGGTAGGAAAGTTTCATTTCAAATTGTTGCTACTTAGAACCTTGACATATCTTACTCCAATGCTTTCTGTCATTGAAAACCTCATTCCATGCATCCTCTTCTCAGTGGGAAAGTCTCAAACCAGACCAAATAAGATTGCACCATGGCCCGAGTTGTAGATACCGTCCCTAGACTTTACTAAATTTTTTTTAGAAATGGAGTACATATCTGCACCTTGTTACAGGATTAAATAGTTTCTCCATTATTATTTTTAGTTTTGTTTTGTTTAACTCTGTCTCTTTTTTTATATCGAGATTTTGTATTCGTTTTGTTCTTTTCATTAAACTATTATTATTTTTTTCAGTTTCATTTTGTTTAACCCCGTCTATTTTATTATCATGAGATGCTCCATTCGTTTTGTTTTTTCCATTAAACTATTATTATTGTTTTTTAATATGAAAATATTTAACGAAAAAAATCCAAAATTCTCTTATGGCCACTTTTATATATATATAAAATGAAATTACTTGTCATTATACATATTTCTCATTATTTACTTGTCTATATATATAAAAAACATATATTTGTTCTTCACTAGAAAACTACATTCAACTCCATTCAGTTGTTTATGATGAAATACATATTTTTGTTGTAAGGAAATATGAATTTAATATTTAATTTAGAATGGTTATCATTTTTATGTAAATTTTTCTCTTTTTAAATATGGAAATGTATATTTATTTCACATGCATTTAAATATCATATGGCTGTTATTATTTTATTAAAAATACTAATGTTACAATGTTTTTTTTTTTAAATGCTAGAATGTATGTTTTTATTTTTAGAATGTATGTCTGTAGTTTTAACTTATTAAATTGCACTTTAAATGGCATAATGTGTTGTGATTATTTTATTAATATTGTAAAATAGATTTCATGTTTATAAGGTATATAAAATTGTATATTTTCACCATATATTTTTGCTAAAAGAAATAGTTTCACTTAATGCTAAGTATTGTTAAGTGAAGTCAGGGTTCCTAATTATATTTAAGATTTAAGTTTTAGGATTATGTGGGAGAGAGGGAGGGTCGAAGGGATCTTTGAGCTCAGGAGGGATAGAGGGAGGGACGGATGGAGCGATGGTGACATACCGAGAGATAGAGGGAGAGGGGAGAATGGGACAGAGAGTGATAGAGAGAGAGTCTGAGAAACTAAAATAGATGTTCAGGCAGAGAGAGAGTTGGGGGGAGGGGTAGGTGAGGCAGGGGAGAGAGAATGAGAGGAAGGATGAGAAAAAATAAGAGAGAGGAAGAGAGAGACATTTATTAAGAGAAAAAAATGGATAAAGAGAGAGAGGGAAGGAGTGCAAGAGACATAGAGAAAAGGGGAGAGAGAGGGCAACACAAGGAGAGGGAGAGGGGAGAGAGAGGAGGGCGATATCAAGAGAGAGAGAGAGGATGAGTGAGAGACAGAGGGAGATAACATGAGATATAGGGAGAGTGTGCAAGGAGGAGGGAGATAGAGAGGGATAGGAGAGAGAAGGAAAGAAAGATTGAAAGTGGCAGAGGGTGAGAGAGGGAGAGATGCAGTGAAAATTAGAGAGAGAGGCAATGAGAATGACAGTGTGAGAGAGAATAAGAGTGAGAGAGAGAGGAGAGGGAGGGAAAGAGGGAAATCACTTTACATAGAGACAGTGAGAAGGAAATAATGTGAGAGATATTGTGTGAGAGATATATTCTGAGAGCGAGAAAGAGCAAGAATGGGAGATAGTAAGAGAGGGAAATAGAAAGAGTGAGGGAGAGTAAGTGAGATAAGAAAATGGGGGAGAGAGGGAGATAGGGAGGGATATCAAGTAAGATAGAGAGAGAGAGAGGGGGGGGGGGGAGAGAGAGGGAAAGGGAGAGGAGGAGAGGGGGAAAGGGAGAAGGAAGTAGAAAGGGAGCGAGAGAGAGAGAGAGAGATAGGGAGAGGTGGGAAGGGAGGAGGAAGTCGAAAGGGGGAGAGAGAGAGAGAGGGATGTAGGTTTTAACCCCATATAGAAATTACCTACATACGAATTATAAAACACATAAAATAAACAATGCAAGAGCATAACACATAAAACACATATACATAGAGATTTTCCCTGGATCCCAAAACTGGGACTACTAGCTTGATTTTTCATTATATTCCTTTCAATGTTCCAATACATATTTATACATGTTGAAGCATCCAATACCATGGACTGAAAACCATCGTGTCCAAAACCATGGACCGAAAACCATCGTGTCCAAAAAACATGTGTGAAAATCATGCACAAAACCATAGGTGGGTCTGCCCAACCTAACATAGGGTCCAAAACCAAAATTTTCTAGGGCGGTGCCCCGGATCCCATAAAGTGGGGTTATAGGTACACCTCAAAACCCCTGTAACCTCCCCCACTCTAACCCCCAGTTAACTACGTGGGCTAGTCATGGAAAGAATATAACACAACCCAACATTCTCCCACTTGTTGTTTTCTTTCCACAGGGGTCCACAAGAGAGCTTAGTCATTTATCTATCCCTAAAACACCCATTGTTTCTCTACACTAAGAGAACTTCTCAAAGCTCACAGATTTTGTAAATGCATCTGTAGTATTCTTCAAAGTGTCCACCTTTACCAACAACACCTTTTTGTCTTCTATCATATCCCTCACAAAGTGATACTGAACATCAATGTGCTTTGTCTTTGAATGATATGCAGGGTTCTTTCCGAAGAAAATTGCATTTTGGCTATCACAGTCTATAATTATAGCTTCCTGTACTAACCCCATACTTGAACACAATCTCTGCAGCCAAACTGCTTCCTTGCTTACATGAGTGGCTGCCATGTATTCTGCCTCTGTAGTTGATAGTGCCAATACAAATTGTTTCTTACTCATCCAACTAATTGCACCTCCAAATTGGTTAAACGCATACCCACTTGTAGATCTTCTCTGATCAAGATCTCTAGCCTAGTATACATCAACAAAGCCACGAATATCCAACACTCTATCCAATTCTAGTCTCCCTTGGTAGAAAAAACCATAATCACTAGTGCCACGCAAATACCTGAAAACCCGCTTCACTATTGTCTAATGCTCCTTTCCTGGTTTTCACATAAACCTGCTCAATACTCCCATTGCAGGTGCAATGTATGGTCTAGTAAACACCATTGCATACATCAGGCTACCGCTTGCACTTGCATATGGAACACGAGACATGTCCTCTTCCTCTTCTTGTGTCTTGGGACACTTTTCAGCAGATAACCTCACACCTACAGGAATATGAACCTTCACCGGTTTACTATCCTGCACATTAAACCTCTGCAGTATTGTCTCAACATAACTCCTCTGGTTTAACCAGAGCTTCTTCTTTGCCCGATATCTTTTAATTTCCATGCCCAAAATATAGTTTGTAGCGCCAAGATCTTTCATGTCGAATTTGGAGGACAATTGGGTCTTCAAATCCTGGATAATGTCTTTGTCATTTCCACCCAGCGACATATCATCCACATACAAGACCAGATAAATAACATGGTCACCAATTAATTTAAAATACACATAGTGATCTACTTTGCTTATGGTGAAGCCAAGTCCCTGTATAAATGTATCAAATTTCTGATACCACATCCTTGGTGACTATTTTAATCCTTGGTGACTTCTTTAACTTGCATACCAGTTCTTTCTTACCCTTCACCGCAAAGCCTTCAAGTTGCTTCATGTATATTTCCTCTTCCAGATCCTCGTGAAGAAATGTTGTCTTCACGTCCATCTGTTCTACCTCAAAATCAAAAGCAGCAACAATAGATAGAAGTAATCTAATAGAAGTTACCTTGGCAACAGGAGAAAAAATATCACCAAAATCAATTCCCGGCACCTAGGAATAACCTTTTACTACCAATCGAGCTTTGTATTTATCCACTTTTCCTTCTGCATTTGTCTTCTTTTTGAACACCCATTTTCTGTCAATGGGTTTCCTTCCAGCCAGAAACTCCACCAGATCCCAAACCTCATTTTTGTGAAAATATGCCATTTCATCAACCATGGCCTCTTTCCAGAGTTTTCGATCCTCTCAATCCACTGCTTCCTTCACAGTTCTGGGATCATCATCAGTAACAGATAAAGAAAAATTTGAACAAAAAGCAGATGGACTATACCTTTCTGGCTACCTCCTTTCTCAAACTGATCTTCTCACACCCGGAGTTTGTGGCTCTTCATCTTTTGATTCCTCCTCTGTTGTAGAGTCTGATTCTTCCTCCTTAAGCTCAAACTCTATCTTCTCAGGTTCCTTTGTTTGGACTTCATGTTTAATAACATATTTTACCTCTCTAAACACCACATATCAGTTGTACACAACCTTCTGTGTGATTGGGTTCCAAAGCTTATAGCCCTTTAAACCATCCTTATACCCAATAAAGATGCACTTTTCAGATTTACTATCCAACTTGGTTTGTTTCTCCTTTGGAACATGTACATATGCATCACATACAAATACCCTCAGATGTGAAAGAAAGGGTTTCTTACCAGTCCATACCTCTTATGGAGTCTTATCCTCCAATGCCGATGAAGGTGACTTGTTGACCGAGTAACATGCAGTATCCACCGCCTCTGATTAGAATTCCTCTCCTATCCCAACACCACTGAGCATGCTTCTTGCCCTTTTCATCAACATCTTATTCATTATTTTTGCAACTCCATTTTGCTGAGGTGTATATGGAGTAGTCTTCTATCATGCTATACCACACTTCTTACATAATTCTTTAATATCCTTACTGCAAATCTCTCCACCATTATCTATCCTCAGCACCTTTATCTTCTTCTCTGTCTGCTTTTCCACTAGAGCCTTAAATTCTTTAAACCTATCAAAGACTTCAGATTTCTTGTTAAGGAAATATATCCGTGTATTCCTTGAGATGTCATCTATAAATGATACATAGTACACAGACTTACCCAGTGATGGAACCTTCACAGGTCCAAACACATCACTGTGCACCAGCTCTAATATATGTTTCGCCCTCTTGCCACCAGAAGGGAAACTCACCCGATTCTGCTTCCCGTATACAGAATTTTCACAGAAATCAAAATCTAGAGAGCTATTACTCATACCTTCTACCATACCTTTACCATGAAGTATTCGAAGGCCCTTATCATCAATATGTCCAAGCCTTTGATTCCATAGCATGGTCTTTTCACCAGAGGCCACTAGATTTTCTACTCCACTTTCAGGAACCACGGAACTGTTGCACCCATCAATAACAGTGCTACCTTGTAGCTTGTACAGAGTTCCAATCCGAACTCCCTGTATCAATACCAGTGCTCCCCGAACCATCTTGCAGACCCCTTCTCGAACACTATTTTTACACCTGCATCATCCAACTTGCTTACAGAAATCATATTTCTGGCTAATGTAGGAATATGTAGAACACCTGGAAGCGTTCTAACCCTTCCACCTTGAAATTTCAACTTTAATTTTCCATGACCAACGATTCTAGCCTTCCTATCATCCCCTAAGAAGACATCACCACCACCATATTTCTCATACTCGCAGAACCACTCTCTATGGGTAGTGAAGTGAAAGGATGCACCCGAGCTAATAAACCATGCCTCATGATCTACATGTGTACTTGAAGAAGCCAAGTACACATCCCCACCTTCATTTGAGGTGGTTTTCGCCTCTGTAGAAGGAGCATCATCAGATCCCTTTCCTTTGTTAGGAGCTTTAGATTTACAGTCCCTTTTGAAGTGCCCTTCCTTTTTGCATTTCCAGCACACCACCTTTACAGGTTTTCCTAGAGATTTAGATCTCCCTCTAGATTTAGATCTCCCACTCTATGACTTATTTTTGTTTATGTTCTAGGACCGTTCTCGTATAGCCAAGGCATCACCATTCTAGCTCTTCATATTTTCCTATCTCATCTCCTCCGTCAACAAGGCTGAGACTATTTCATCAAACTGCAAGGCAGTTGCATTGCTACCTATTGCAATAACCAGACTATCCCACGAATCTGGTAGAGAACACATCAAACTGATGCACTTATATTCATCTAAAATTTGAATATCAACAGATGCTAACTAACTTACCACAGTATTAAATGCGTTCAGATGCTTTGTCACCGAGTCTCCATCTTTCATCCTTAGGTTATACAACTTTTTTCACTAGAACAGTTTATTCACGAGAGACTTAGATTGGTACAAACTCCCTAACTTGTCCCACAAAGCCTTCGCCGTAGCTTCCCCAGATACATTCAACAATACTGAATCTGAGACACACAATCATATTGTGCTCTTTGCCTTCCAATCCAACTTTTTCTATTCTTCATCGAATAGTCCCGTTGGTTTAGTACCTGGATCTATTGTGATCCACTGATCTTTATCCACCAACAAATCCTCCATCTTGAGTTTACACAACTCAAAACTCTAACCATTAAATTTCTCGATCTCTATCTTTCCACTGCTCGCCATCTTCTTTCACCACCAGAATCAATCTCGCAGATCTCCCACTGAACAGGATCTACCACAGGCTTGAGCAAAACCCCTCAGCAACAAAGGCGTCCCCTTGAAAAGAAAATTTCTCAGATACCAAATGTAGGTTTTAATCCCATACAGAAATTACCTGCATATGAATTCTAAAACACATAAAATAAACAATGTGAGAGCATAACACATAAAACACATATACACAGAGATTTCCCCTAGATCCCAAAACTGGGACTACCAACTTGATTTTTCATTATATTCCTTTCAATGTTACAATACATATTTATACATGTCAAAGCATCCAATACCATGGACTGAAAACCTTCGCGTCCGAAACCATGGACCAAAAACCATCGCGTCCAAAAAACATGTGCGAAAATCATTCACAAAACCATAGGTGGTTCAACCTAACATAGGGTCCAAAACCAAAATTTTCTGGGGCGCTACCCCGGACCCCATAATGTGGGGTTATGAGTACACCTCAAACCCCCTGTGACCTCCCCCCCTCTAACCCCCAGTTAACTACTTGGGCTAGTCATGGAAAGAATATAACACAACCCAACAAGGGACAGAGGGGAAGAGAGGGAGGGATAGGGTGGAAGAGAGAGTAAGAAAAGGAATATGAGGGTGAGAGATTGACAGAGAGAGAGAGCAACATATATATATATATATATATATATATATATATATATATATATATATATATATATATATATATATATATATATATATATATATATCTATAGAGAGAGAAAGAGAGAGAGAGAGAGAGAGAGAGAGAGAGATGGAATGAGGGAGGGCCTATTTGTGACCTTCAACTTTCTTTCACAATATAGTCATACACATTTTGTATTTATTTATTATCTTAAGTAATATTCTCATTCTCATTTACTGCAAATTTGATTTTTGAGCTAGCATATCTCATCTTTGCTCTTGAATTTCTATGGCCTAACTCCCATGGAGAGAACCACGAATTTATCCTCAAAGCATTCTAGTGTAAGGTTAATGTTTGGTTTTCTTGAAGCTTAAAAATATTTTTCTGTTTTCCACATATAAGTTTTACAAATAAGGAAGAGAACAAGTGGTTTCTTCTTTATTTTAATCAACTATTGAAAAAATTAAATTAGAAGAAAAGAAATATGGGTTTCAGTTGATTCATTTGTCTTTAAGTCTAGAGTTTCTGAAAAATGAGAGAGAGGCAATGAGAATAAGAGTGAGAGAGAGAGGAGAGGGAGGGAAATAGGGGAATAGCTTTACAAAGAGAGAGTGAGAAGGAAATAATGTGATAGAGATCAGGTAAGAGAGAGAGAGAGAGGGAGATGAAGAGAGGGAGGGAAAGAGATTGAAGGAGAGGGGGGAAGGGAGGAGGAAGTAAAAAGGGAACGAGAGAGAGAAATAGGGGAAGAGAGATAGGGAGAGGGGGAAGGGAGGAGAAGTAGAAAAGGAGAGAGAGAGAGAGAGAGAGAGATAGAGAGAGAGAGAGAGAGAGAGAGAGAGAGAGAGAGAGAGAGAGAGAGAGAGGGAGAGGGCCGAAGAGATAGAGTAAGAAAAGGAATAAGAGGGTGAGATATTGACAGAGAGAGAGAGATAGAGAATGATATAATATTAGAGTGAGAGAGAGACATAGTAATATTCATAGAGAGAGAGATTGAGAGATACTGTGAGAGAGATATAGCGGGAGTGAGAGAGAGCAAGAGTTATAGAGAGTAAGAGAGAGAGAGAGAGAGAGAGAGAGAGAGAGAGAGAGAGAGAGACAAAGGGATGGAATTGGGGAGGGCCTATTTGCAACCTTCAACTGTATTTCACAATATATTCATACACATTTTTTATTTATTTATTATCTTAAGTAATATTCTTGTTCTCATTTATTGCAAATTGGATTTTTGAGCTAGCATATCTCATCTTTTCTCATGAATTTCTATGGCCTAACTCCTATGGAGAGAACCATGAATTTATCCTCAAAGCATTCCAATGTGAGGTTAAAGTTTGGGTTTTTTGAAGCTTTAAATCTCTTTTTGTTTTCCACATATAATTTTTATGAATAAGGAAGAGGACAAGTGGGTTCTACTTTGTTTCAATTGTTTATTAAAAAATTTAAATAAGAGAAAAAATATGTGGTTTCAGCTGATTCATTTGTCTTTAAGTCTAGAGTTTGTGGAATTTATTTTTATTGTGAATTAAATCCTATGATTTTATTTTCATAGAATGTATGAGTATGATAGGAAATTTTTCTATATATTACAGTGTCGTTTTACTTTGTTTAAATTGATCGTTAATAATTAAATTAAAATTAGATTTGTAGAAAATATGTTTTTAATTAATTTTTGTTTATAAAGGATGTTGTTTTTAATTTCACTTTGTGTGGGAAACATGGTCCTATTGGGACGTATATATATTTTTTATATAAAAAAATATACTTTGTTTCAGTGTCATTTGATCTATTTTATGTAAATTTATGTGGTTGAATATGTAGGAGTCTTTGACAAAGGAATTGTTTAACTTGGTTAATGATTTTGCAGGTCATATATATGCTTATACACCATGAAATGAATATTGTGTGAATATTTTCCTAGAAACTTATTTATTTCAAATGATTTTTTCATTTGGTTTAGCTTTAGTAAAATTATCTCATTGAAAATGTGTGAGTCGGAGAAGGAATATTTGAAGGAATCATTTCCTAGTTATTTATTTTTCCCTTAATGATATTGGGAAACATATTTAGACCATTTTTCTAAAGAACCCTTGAATATTTGATGTTGAGTGATATTTATTTAAATATTTTAAAATTAATATATTATAAATATTTATTAATGATATCGATTCCCTTTCCATGAAGAGTTTGTTGTTAAATTTAACATTGGTATTGGAATTTGGTTTTTTGAACAACTTTGTTGTATTTTCTTTCCACCAAAACTTTATAGAAAACACTCTGGAGGTGAACCAACCTAGATCTATCAAGTACTAATAGGGATCAAATATTTCAAGATGAAATTCTCTTTTGCGGTTGCAAAAATTAAAGAAAGGTTTGCAACTTGGAAGATATTATCACTCTATTCACTTCATATGTTTTAATTTAAGATGGATGCAGGATTGTTTTTATACCACATGTATTATAAGGAAAGTGTGGATGTTTATGAAGAATGAATTGATGTCTCCTAACATTTAAAATTAATTTATATAACATGATAATGTTAAGGGTGTTGAATATAGTTGTAAATCACATAAACCCATATAAATAATATAAATAATCCCAATACATAGAATATAATGTTCCTAATATTTATTTTCCACATTAAATGATGATCAAAATGCAAAAACTATTACGAAATTTTAGACAATATTGTTTAGTTTGCAGCAACCTTGATAAAATTTTAAATTTATATTTTATTATTTTAATGTTATAATTCCTTGAATTTTCATGACTTTTGGATTGGATGAAATGATCTCAAATAACAACATAAATAACTAATAAAATATTTTCTTTACTTGAGATTCATCAAAAACATTGAAAATGTACATGTTTATTGTTTCAGAAAAGAGGCCTAAAATAAAATATTTTGTTTGGTATTATATTATTTTGTACTAATATAAATATATTTGAACATAAAATTCATCCTATATAGAGAGGGTTTCAATTTAATTTTTATGTCGATATTTCGACTACACTAGATTTATGGCTACTTTAAAACAACATAGTAACAATTAAATTTTATTACCTCAAAGAAACCCTACATTGCACAATCTAGACCAAGATGCATGTTTCATCTCTAGTCATCCTTCTATAGTTTTATCTAATAAATATATATATATGATTGGTATACCCTCTCCCTCTACAACGTTTGTTGCTATTTGTTTGATATCTTGTGACAATAAATAATTACTAGCCACTAAGTTAAAAAACCTACAGTTTCCTAGAAGTTCGACACCACTCATAAAATTGTCTATTTCATTATTCTTGTTAATTGAAGGATAGTAGTAGACATTAAAGAACTAGTTAACAAGTTACTAGCTCGCCAAATAATTTTTAATAACATCTCTATATCTCAATGAGGATCTTCTACATTTTCGGTGAAGGTATATCTTCTTTTTTTACATAGCTATATGAATATGAAATTGTACACATTAGTGTTACAATTCATGGAGTGAAATCATCTCATATGTAGCTAAAGACTAGACAAAATATGTTTCAGAAAGAGACATAAACGGTCATAATACCTACACATATCCCCTATATAGGGATTTAGATCACCAATCATGCAAACAATACAATTTAATATGTAATTCTACTTATTGATATTATCTTTTGGGATGTTTTTATAAAAAAAATTAAAAGGTTGTTAATATCCTCTCCTCTTCTTGTTGCATTTATCCATACTTCAGTGATTAATAACTTCATAAATGAAACTAGAAATTGGTTGGTACTTATATACGATAGATGTTTGTTAGTTGATATCTTAGTTTCTTAAAAGGGCGAGGGTGACTTTTTTTAAGTGTCTTATTTTTATAAGCTTACAAAAAAACATGTTTTGTCTCAAGCATTATTGAAATAAAAATTTCTTAAAAACATAAATTTTATTTATAAATTTTATTGGAAATTTAATCTAATTGTAGAAATTGTGTTTAAATTATCGCATATTCATTAAAATTTATTTAAAAATTTTAATCCAATTGTATCCATTACCTTTATAAAAATATATATATGATTTTTTTTTGCAATATAAATTATATATTGAGAATGCATCTTTCTTCATATGTGTTTTACCAATCTAACTCTCAATTACATATAATGAGTGAATCCACACACACACACACACACACACACACACGTATAACAATTAAATACTTATGATTTTTTCTTTATACTAACACAAATTCCAAGTAAAATATGATAGAAAACTTTTCATCATTTATTTTCTTTCATTTTCTAATCTTATTAATGTTTGAGAATGCATCTAATCAATATATAGGTAATTATATATTGAGAATTCATATTTCTTCATATATGTTTTACCAATCTAACTCTCAATTAAATATAATTGGTCAATCCACTCACACACACACACACACACACACAATATTTCCTACAAACCAAAAAACTATTTCAATAATAATAAGCATCAATATACCCATATAGAATACTCCCAGAACCCAAATATGTACCTCCTATACCTATACATGGTATGAGGGCTAACATTCATAAGCTAAGAGGTTAATAATGCCCCCTCTCTCTACATAGGCACACCCAACCCTCCATCAAACCACCAAAAAATTGAGGTCCTTCCAGGTCAAGGAGAACCCAATGTTGCTAGACCAACCTATGCATTCTAGTCCACCAACTAAAAAAATTGGCCCCAACACCATAAAATATACCGAAGACTAAACCAAAACTTTGTAAAAAACTAGAATTTCAATCAAGGAAATGAAAGAGCCAATGTCCATGGCTAATTAAGAATAAGGCAAACACTTGTGAAATATGGTAGTTCCTAGTCCCCATAAAGAATAACACAGAGTTGATGACAACAATACATAAATAGAGAACGTGGCTTAGTGATGTATAAATAATTGAGATACCTGTCTGTGTAGAAGTCACCCTAGCACATCTCATTGTTTCTCTAGTGCGTTGCAAGTGACCAAGAGCACTATTTTTCTACCACCTATTGTTGTAAATGCACAAGGAAACTTCTTGTAAAAGTGTTAAAGGTGTGATTTTATTGGAAAAACTTGGTACCATTCTAGAATTACCCTGTACTAGGGAAACTTGACTATCGTAAATCCTCCTTGAAGTTGTTACAGTAGGTAATATTTCCCATATTAATACTTAGTTGATACGTAGTTTGAGCACGTAAAGCCACAAGTGCCATGCTTGACCAAATGTCGCTACTACCACCCCCATCATCATGTTGCAAGTAATAAAAAATCCTCTCATTAATTAGTAGAAATTCACATGTGCTTGCATGGCTAGGGGGTGTCATGCCACCTAGCCTTAATCATAATTAAGGTCGAATGGGTGGCATGCACCTCACTGAGCCTCACTTCATGTCATTTTTCCAACCCCGATGGGAGCTTATAGATGTTTATTACTTGAATGTATATTTGTATCATAATTAGTGATTTTAATATACACCATATTAAGGGGAGCCCTATTAGGGAAAGGTAGAACGAGGAAACTGGAATGTAAGTAGATGGTGGAGATTTATAACACATTTGACATTTTTTTTATCTACATTGTACTTATTGAATTTTTTATCTTCCAACATAATCCATTATTATGAATTTATTCTTTAGTAACTAACTATATGTTAATTTTTTAGATGAGAGTGGGATGTGTTACATTTATACATTGTAAACAACACTGATTGGATGATGGTCTCGACTGAAAGATGGAAAAAATCAATTGATTGTAACTTATCATGGCATAGTGTGGCCACATTGGTCAATGAAGATGAAAGTGAGAGAGATACCAACAATACAAAGAGGGAAATTGATTCATAAAATTGTTTATAAGATAATTAGGTAAGCATATCCCCCAATACTATTTACTTTTTTAAATATTCTATTGATTTATATGGTGTGTCTTTTTCTTAATTGGAATAATTTCTAGGTATAAATATTATTACAAATTGAGAAAGCAGATTTTACATGTGTGACATTACACAATTGAAACACAACAAGGCTATGTGTTGTGATGGCCACAAATTTCACATCAAAAATATGGATGAAAAGATGAAAACTTTTAAGAGTGGGGTTTTCAACGTATTTCGAGTTACTAATGTTTCCTCTAGAAGTGACACACATCCAGAAGTGTCTAAAAATCGATACTAGTATTCGGAAGATATAATTGAGTGTGACTATAAATCCTTCAAAACAATTTTGTTGGATGTGAAATGGTAAAATCTACAATTGAGTGAATGTGATCTTGAAAGAACTTTGGTTAAACATGCTAATGGATTTACCATGGTTAACATAAGAAATATTGATATTCCATGTGATTTTGGAAGCTCAAATGGCTGCTTCAAGTGACACCACCCCCCACTCGCATCACTCTAAATTCCGAAATATCTAATTTGTTTACTATAAATCAAAACGTAGGTGCAATCCTTAGAAATACAACACATAATTTTAGACAACAAGGGTACACTTCATATTACAACATAAATGAAGGATAAAGGAGTTTCCTTAGACATTCTATGTTATACAAAATTTCTTTCTAGTGTGCCTTAGCACAGACAATATATCTCATTCCAAATCCTACATAGAGAATTTACCATCTTTAGTTGAGTCATATGGATCTTTCTTCACTGTCTTCGTTGTTACTTTATGGGACCAATAAGCCACGTGGGATGAAATGTCCAATTGTTCCCTAGGATTTTTGCTGGGTGAGAATAATGTTTAACCTATAGCTTACTGTATTCTTCAAGAATACAAATGAATGGTGGGAGTGAAATCTTTAGGGAAGACTCAATTTTTAAGTTATATTAAAGAGAGTAAAAAACTAAACTTAACTAGATTTGAATATTTTCATAATTTTTCAGATTGTGCAAAGTTAATACTTTGGGAGATTGCTTGGTTGAAAGAAACACACGAAGCTCCATATCTAGCACTGAGAAATGTTTTTCTACATTAAACGATATTAATCACTTAAACGATATTAATCACTATCAATGTGTGCATAGAGAGAGAAAAATATCCATACTCATTTCATAATTGTGATACTCTTTTAGGTTAAGTGTGGCTCAATAAGTTGAAATCTAAATCAAGGTTGCACAAGGTAACCACAAGAGAACTGTAGACAAGTAGAATGGAATTGAGCAACTCTTCATATTTTCAATATTTTTTCCTGTGCAGTGGTTCACAATATGGTCATCTATGTTATACTTTATTTGAAGGTGTTTGTTACTAGTTTTTGGTTGTAGAAGGTGAAATTGAGATCTTGACAACTTTGAGAAAATAGCTCCATAAATTAATGTTAATATGTTATTAAATGGAGTGCCTTAATAAGTTAAGAACTCCTTTGTGACTATGGTTGTCAGATTCCAGTAAGTTTTAGTAGAATGAAATGTTCATATTCAATGATTATTTATATGTCAAAATGATTCTCCAATTTATGCCTTACAATGTTTCTTCATATTCAATGATTCTTTATATGTCAAAATGATTCTTGAAATGTAAAAATGATTCCTTATATGTCAAAATAAACGTGAAAGGATTCTAGAAACTGAAACCACAAACAAAAAATCAAAAAATAAGACCAAAAAAATCAAGAAAGCACAAAAGCTCGGAAAAAGCAACGTGAAAGAATTTTAAAAACTGAAACCGTAAGCACAAAATCAAGAAATCACAAAATTTGATGAAAACCTTAATGGATGTTGAAAACCGTAAATGCACAAAGAGGCATTAGAATCTATGTTTTTACGATGGTCTTTGTCCATTTTGTGCGGTGTGGGGATTGAAGTCGTTGTTGCTCAATCGAAAATTGGCTAAAGCGAATTCAAAAACACGGCTCAGCGATTTCAATGGATTTTCAGATTGTGACTCAATTCCCTCAAATATATGGTTGTTTTTTTCTCCAAATTCAGTGCATTTCAAATTGTGCACAACTATGAGGTTCTGTTGTTCAAATATATGGTTTTCTTGTTCTCCAACTTCAGTGCAGTTTTACATTTTTTTAGTTTAATTGTAGTTTTGTTTAACCCTATCTAATAAAACTCCCGACAAACAAATAGATTTTTAATTTTAGGTCGCCGACGAACATTTCTTGATTTTAATTCGGTTTTGTCTATGCTGATTATATTTCATACAGTGATTCTTGATTTCAATTGAGCGTTCAATGTTATGCTCCACTCTCTCAATCCATCAAAACCCTAGTCCTTTCATTTATACAATGTCGTTCATTAATGTTAATTTCTTGAGGATTTCGTTTTATTAATCTAGTTTTTTTAATACGAAATGTTTTATCGAAAAAATCTAAAATTCTCTTATCGCCTCTTTTATATATATTAAAAATACATTTAGTTGTGATTATGATTACATATATATTTTTGGTGCAAAGTAATATTAATTCTTTATTGTATTTAGTATGGAAATGTTTATTTATTTCCCTTGCATTTAATTATTGCATAGTTATTACTTTATAAAAAATACTCATGTTACAATATATTATTTATAAAAATTGCTAGAATGTATATTTTTATTTTTATTTTTTTAAATTGCATTTTAAATAGCATAATGGGGTGTAATTATTTTATTAATATTGGAAAATTGATTTCAAGTTTATAATGTCTATTAAATTGTATATTATGATCATATATGTTTGTTAAAAGAATTAGTTGCACTTAATTCTAATTAATGTTAAGTGAAGTCAAGTTTATAAATTAGATTTAAGATTTATGTTTTAGGCTTAGGATTATGCGAGGGAGGGAGAAAAGGAGGGCGGGAGTGATGGTGACATAGAGAGAGATAAAAGGAGACTTAGACACATGTTAAGAGAGGGAGAAAAACAGGGAGAGAGTCAGGGCAGAGAGAGAATGAAAAAGAGGATGAGAAATGACAAGAGAGAGGGGGAGAGAAAGAGGAATAAATGGAAAGAGGGAAGAAGTATTCAGAGATAAAAAAGGAGAGTGAGAAGGGGGAGATATTGAGAGATTGTGGGGGATAGAGAGAGAGACTGAAAGAGACAAAGGGAGAGAGTAGGAGAGAGAGGAAGAGTAAGTGAGGAGGAGGGGGAAAGAGAGGGAAATAAATAGTGAAAGTCGGAGAGGGGAGAAAGAGAGGTAGTGAGAGGGAGAGAGAGGGAGAGAGAATGAGATAAAGAAAGAAAAAAAAAAGAGTGGGGTGAAGATATAGAGGGAGAGATGGAGAGAAACAGAGAGAAGGAGAGAGGGACGAAGAGAGAGGTAATAAGAGATGAGTGGAAAGGGGAATGAGAGAGGGAGTGAGAAAGACACAGTGGGAAAATTAGAGAGCAGGAGAGAGGGGAAGAGTTTTATAGAGGGAGAGTGAGGAGGATATAATGTGAGAGAGAGTCTGCAAAAGAGACATTTTGACAGTGAGAAATAGCAATATTGGAAGAAAATGAGAGAGGGGGATAGCAAGAGCGAGGGAGAGAAAGTGAGGGAAGGAGAGAGAGAGAGTGGGTTGGGGGGATAGCAAGAGAGATGAGCAAGTTCATCTCATCATGTATGTCATATCTTAAGCCATTGATATATCTAGCTACCTTCTCCATGTCATCCTCTACATGTCCTGCTCTAAGACTCAATATATAAAACTCTTATGTATATTCTTTATCAGACATTCCTTTTTTCCTTAAATTCTCTAAGTGTTTGAAAATATTTAACTAATAATCCTTTGGCATAAATTTAGCTTTCATTTTACTCACCATTTTGTCCCATTTTTTGATCTTGGACTTTCCTTTTCTTGTTCTTGATGTTTGTAATTCATCCCACCAAATAGCTGCATGACCCTTCAATTTCGTAACTGCAAATTTCACCTTCTTTTTGTCATCAGCCTCCTCATAGTCAAAATATTTGTCGAATGAACTGATCCAATCCATTAGCTCTTCTACATTGAGAATCCCTTCATACAAAAGAATTTCCACCTTTGTTTTTCCACCTACTTTAGCCAACATCTTGATAACTTTGGTAGTTTCATTTTCCTCCACCTCGTCTTCCTCAGAAGATTCTTCTGCAGCACTAGCAACTCCTTCATCAGGTGTTCTCCTCTGAGCAGTCTCCATTGTGTCCATCCTTGTAGGTAAACTCTGGATTTTCTCCAGTAGAACTGCATTTGCTTCAGGTCTTCGTCGACCTATGCCAACCTCTCCTTAGCAGCATGTTTATTGCAGTCAACTCAACCTATGGGCTCTGATAGGAAAAATGATGCAGGAGGTTGATGAAATCAAGGTGGTAGACTTAAAACTAGACTATTGGTTACTTTATAACCAATCAAATGTGTTATAGTGGATTATGTATGTGGCTTACTTTACACTGAGGCTCCTACTTTTCCCTTAAATACGTTGGTTCCATGTTGACTTCCCTTTAGAAACAACACTTCACCCTACACTGTTAATCTCTTCTCTCCAGATCTAACATTCATCACTCACCCCGACCAACAAAATAATTTGTTGATCCTTCACCGTTTGATATCTCATATTGCAAATCACAAATCGCTTAAGGCCAGGGTTCATTCACTCCTAAAATATATGATGCGTTTCTAATTGGCGATCCTCCACCATTTATCAAGTTACACTTGATCCAACAATCAAGAGTGATATTGCACAGACCACTTGCGCGATGTTCATCTGACCTTATGGAGCCAATAATAATTATAACTACTCAATCTATAAAATTTTGGGTCCGTTATGAGATTAATGCCTGATGACTTTATTACCCGAGATCTGTTGGATATATGAGGTCATCAAATCTACGGCCTGCCAGTGTTCAACTAGCACATGGGTTAAAGATAGGCCTAACCCCCGCCATTGACTGTGACCTAAGAGTTTTAAATTGCAATCGGTGGCTAGGAGTGAGTGCGGGTCTCCAACCACAATCAAGAATTTCCGTGCTCTCCTACCCCCACCATTAATAATAAATGACCACAATTAACACATAAGCACTGAGATTTACAATTTAAAGTGTGAAAATAGAGAAAATACCCTGTTAAATATCAGTATGTGGATTCACAGAGGTAAACGAGAGTCTTCACTAGAATTAACACACAATTGCACACTGAATCAATTTATTCAATATAATAATAGTTATAGATTCTTGGCCCTCTCAGCTCAATTACAGCAATTTATCTGACCTTTGTCTCGATCTCTAAACCCTATCTATCACTCAACTCTCGCCTCTCACTCCAATCCCCATCAACTCAGCTAATCCCTTTCCATTAAATTTTCTTCTCTTTATGAGTCAAATCCTATTCTAACTGTACTAACAACTTGATCTCCATTTTAATCAATCTAACAATCAAATCACTATTTTTAAGCGTTATTACACACCTATGCTAACAACTTATCCCTTAGTCGAAAATAAGACAATTTCCTAATTATTACAATAATGAAGTCTAATTATTACAATAATGAAGTAAAGATCATTTTTGAGAGATCCAACCCTCTTGACCAAAACTGACTTTTGCCCACCTAGGTCGGTAAAATTCAACTCATTTAGCCACAACATGTGAACAAACCATCACATTGTAGGCCAAGATGCAAGTTTACCTCTCTATTCATCCCTCTACAATTGTATCCATTATAGATAGATATATGATTGATATACTCTCTCCCTCTGCAAATTTTATTTCTAGCGAGCAGATATCTCATGACAAAACATAATTAGTGGCAGTTTATCTCAAATATCCAGAGATTCCTAGGAGTTTGACACCGCTCATAAAATTGTGATTTTTTTATTCATGGTGGAATCAAGCATGGTAGTATACATGTAAGCACTAGTTAATAAGTTACTAGCTCACCACACAATTTTTAAGAACTTCTCTATATCTCAACGACGATCTTATATATTTTCAATGATGGTATATATTCTTTTTATCCATAGTTCTATGAATATGAAACTATGCACAATGGTGTTACAATTCATGGATTGAAATCATCACACATGTGGCCAAAGGTTTGAGAAAATATATTTCAGACAGAGACAAAAACAATAACCTTGAGAGAATGCTTAAATATAGCATCTAGTACTTACACATATCCCTTGTATGGGGATGTAGAGCACCATTCATGTAATCAATAGAGTTAAATATTTAATTCTATTTATTGGTACTATCTTTTGGGATATTTTTATAAAAAACAATTGAAATATTGTTGATCTCATTTTCTCTTAATGTTGCATTTATCCATACTTCAATGATTAATAACAACAGAAATGGAACTAGAAATTGGTCAGTTCCTAAATATGATAGATGCTTTTCAATATATATCTTGGTTTCATAAGAGTGCAAGGGAATTTTTTATCTTTTAGTGCCATATTTTTATAAGATTCCAAAAAAACATGTTTAGTCTCCAATATTATTTAAATAAAAAATTCTTAAAAACATAAATTAAATTATAAATTTTATGAGAATGTTAATGTGATGGTAGAAATTGTTTTTAAATTATCTTGTTTTAACTATAATTTATTTAAAATTTTGAATCGAATTGTATGCATTAACATTATAAAAGTATATATATGAACCCAGAAAAAGTTTGCAAATATAAATTATATATTGAGAATGAATCCTTCTTTAATTATGTTATACCAATCTAGCTCGCAGTTGCATATAATGAGTCAATCCATACATGTATATTATTTTCTAAAATACTTATGATTTTTCTTAATACTTTTGCAAATTTCAAGTAAAATATAATAGAAAACCTATCATCGTGTATTTTCTTATCATTCACTAATAAAATGAATGTTTTTAAAAAAATTAGCCCCCAATTTATGTCATTACATTCAATTGTTTTGTCATTGAAATTTTTCACATGGATCATTCTTCATAAACTAGTGATCTCTCTTGCATTGCTATAGATGTTTTTTTCCTTTTTTATTAATTTAAGAACTTTCATTATATTAGAAGATTACATCGGTTTATACAATTTTCTAAGATCATACTATCCTCACCCATACCATGTTCGTTGGCGAGTAGGTAATTACCAAAAAATATAGGCCATTACCAAAAATACTTTTTTAACTAGAACCAAAAAGACACATTCTATTAGAAGACCTTCAAGATCGAGATGTAACTAACTACCATTACAAATCATATGAGTTCATAGGGGTTCGATGGTCTAGTCTAGATCCTAGTGATGGAGGAGGACTAATGTCACAATGGATGTGCTTCTCCATATAGGAAGTATGTTATGAAACCATCTCAAGAAAAGATAGAAAAGATAGATCAACGCCTTAGAATTCAGCCTCTTTGAGGGGGAAACCTTTTTTACATTACATAAATGAACAATTCTTGGATGATGCAAATGACAAAACCTCCTTTCTATATATAGGAGTCTAAGGAGTCACAATATAATCCAATCAACCTAGCAATAATAATATAAAGCCACAAAAATAACAATAGAGGGATTCTATGGGGCACAATAATAACAATATGGGGGCAATAGGGGCACAACAATATTAATAAGGGGTATAACTACAATAGTAATGGGGTAATCACTAGTATTATAGGGACCCAACATGCCCCTCTCCTTCAAAAAAAGTTTTGTCCTCAACGCTTCAGTAGTTCTGGATAATTCTGCATAAAATTCTCATCCTCCAATGTGGAATCTTCAGCGCATAAGTTATTCCACTTGACAAGATCCTCTGAAATTAAATGATTTCGTAGATGTCGAGTTCTTGTTTCTGTGACTGCTTCCAGTTCCAATATAATTTTTAATTCCTTGTCAAGTTCTGGCAATATTGTTTGAACTGGGAGCTTGTCGCCTATAACCTTCTTTAAACATGAAACATGGAAAACTGGGTGCAATCGAGAAGCTGCAGGAAGCTCCAATTTGTATGCCATAGTACCAATCTTTTGCAACACCTTGTACAGACCATAATAATTTGGTGATAATTTATTATCCTTCTTAGCTTGCTTGAGGGACATTTGCTTATATGGTTGTAGCCGTAGGAATACCCAATCACCTACATCAAAACTTCTTTCACTGTGATGTTGATCTGCCTGTTGTTTCATTCTATTTAGTGCCAACACAAGGTTATCCTTTAAGAGTTGGAGGACTTTTTGTTGATGTTCGATGTGATGTTCCACTACCTGAACCTTAGAATTTTCTCTTAAATATGATGTGATGGATGGTGGTTGATACCCATAAAGTGCCATAAATGGGGTCATTTTTGTTGTTGTATGGAAGGAAGTGTTATACCACCATTCAGCCAGAGGCAACCATTTGACCCATTGTGTCTGTTTATCAGATACAAAGCAACGAAGATATCCTTCCAAACATTTGTTTACTATCTCAGTTTTCCCATCAGATTGAGGATGATAAGATGAGCTATGAGCTAACTGAGTACCAAGACAAGAAAATAATTCTGTCCAAAAATTTCCAGTGAAAATGGGATCTCTGTCACTTACAATAATCTTTGGGTTTCCATGTAGCTTTTGAATTGTTTCCATAAATGAAGTAGAAACTGTACTGGATTTAAATGGATGTGATAATGCACAAAAGTGTGCATACTTGGTAAGTCTGTCAACTACCACCATGATGACACTCTTTCCCTCAGACTTGGGTAAACCTGTGATAAAATCCATTGAAACCTCCTCCCAACGTTGGCTTGGAATGGATAAAGGTTGTAATAGACCCGGTGTCTTAATTGTTTCAACTTTATTTTGTTGGAAAACCAAACATTCAGCCACAAACTTTTGAATATCTGATTTAAGGCCATCCAAAAAAAATCCTTCTTAACCTTGTGGTAAGTTTTTAAAAATCATGAGTGCCCTCCTAAGGGAGAAGTGTGCAATTCCATAAGAATCTTTTGTTTTAGCTGGGAATTCTTACAGAGGTATAAGCGATCTTTGTACCATAACGAATCATTTTTCCAGCTAAATGTACTAGACGTACTGGAATCTTGTTGTAACTTTCGAATAAGTGCCCACACTTCTTTGTCATTCTTCCATTCCTCCCTTGCTTCATTTATCCAATCTGGTTGGATAATACAAATGGCACACAACAATGCTTCCACATCCTCATCCTTTCTTGAGAGTGCATCTACCAACACATTTTGCTTCCCTTTTTTGTAGATGATTTCAAAGTCATAACCCAACATCTTTGTGACCCACTTTTGTTGCTCTTCAGAGGATAATCTTTGTTGTAAAAAGTATTTAAGGCTATCATGATCCGTTTTTACCTTGAAGTGTCTACCCATTAGGTAGGGTCGCCATTTCTTAAGTGCATGGAGTATTGCCAACATTTCCTTCTCATAAATAGCTTTGCTTAAAAACTTTCCCTTGATTGGACGACTTTCAAAAGCAATGGGTCTTTCATCTTGCATTAGAACAACACCAATTCCATTTCCTGAAGCATCACATTCCACAATAAAGGTTTTTGTGAAGTCCAGTGTAGCTAAGACCGGTGCTTGGCACATTGCCTCTTTAAGATGTTCAAAGGCTTTTGTTGCTTCCAGAGTCCATGAAAATGCATCTTTCTTCAATAATGTTGTTAGAGGTGTTGCTATTCTCCCATAATTCTTAACAAACTTGTGATAATACCTTGTCAACCCGATAAATCCTCGCAGATGCTTTATGGATGTGGGGATTTTCCATTCCTTAATGGCTTTAATTTTGCTAGGGTCTACCTTAACTCCTTCATGAGATACAATATGACCCAAATATTCCACCTCCTAGACTCCAAAGAAACATTTGGATCTTTTTGCATATAATTGTTTCTCCTTCAATAGTTGTAGCACCTTGTCAACATGTTCAACATGATCCTTCCAAGACTTGTTGTAGATTAGTATATCATCAAAAAATACTAACACAAATTTTCTAAGGAATGGTTTGAAAATTGAATTCATCAAACCTTGAAATGTTGAAGGTGCATTGGTAAGGCCAAAAGGCATGACCAAAAATTCATAATGACCCTCATGAGTTCTAAATGCTGTTTTCAGAATGTCTTTAGTCTTCATTCTGATTTGATGAAATCCTAAATGAAGATCCAACCTGGTGAAGTAAATTGATCCATGAAATTCATCCAATAATTCATCAATAATAGGAATGGGGAACTTATCTTTAATAGTGAGCTTGTTGAGCTCCCTATAATCTGGACACATGCGCCATGATCCATCCTTCTTGTGCACCAATACTATTGGAGTAGAGAAAGAACTTTGACTCAATTGAATTATACCAGCCTCTAGCATTTCTGCAACCATACGTTCAATTTCACTCTTTTGGACATAGGGATATCTGTACGGCCTGATGTTTGGAGGAACACTTCCTGGAATCAGATGAATAGCATGATCATGATCACACATAGGTGGGAGACCTTTGGGAGTCTCAAATACCTTGGAATGATTGTCCAGGACTTTTTGGAGATTTGGAGAAATAGATGATTCCGATGTGGAAACATCTAGCGAGCATAATTGTGCAATTACACCTCTTTGCTCCTTTTTTAGAAGCTTTGTCATACTATTAGAGCTGATTATCTTTCCTGGTTTCCCTATAATACCCCTTAATTCAACTTCCTTTCCTTCCGTAGAAAATTTGATGAAAAGTTCTTGAAAATTAAAAGCTATTGTACCCAAGGATTGTAGCCATTGGACTCCTAGTACAACATCAGCACCTCCCATTGGAATGGAAAGCATTGGGCTAGTCAATACATATTCTCCCATGGATAGCTTGATATTATGGCACTTTCCAGAGAAATTTATTGTTCCTCCATTTGCAATCATCACTTGACACTCTGGTGCTGGATATAGGAAGCAATTCAATTCTTTTTCTACCTGACAATGAATAAAATTGTTGGTGCTTCCTGAATCAATCAACACTATTACCTTTTTCTTCTTGATTTGTCCTTCTATCTTGATGGTTTGAGGAGTGGTAATTCCCACCAATGCATTTCAAGATATGGTCGGATTTATTTGTTCTTCATCTAGGCTTTGTTCATGGAGTATCCTCTTCTTTGACCTTTCTTGCTCCTTTTCTTCTTCCTCTTCACAATCTATGTAGAATAATTTCTTCTCATCACACTTATGACCTTTAGTGTATTTGCTATCACAACTGTAACAAATCCCTTTTGCTCTTTTTTCTTCCAACTGCTATGGTGTCAACCTTATAGGTTGTAGAAGACTAGGGGCAAGAACACTTCCGTCTTTATAGTTGTGAGTGGTATGCTTCCTGGTTTCCATAATTTTGCTTTCCATTTTTCTTGCTAACCTGAATGCCTTCTCTAATGAATCAGGTTCCCAAAGGCGAACATCATGTTGGATATTATCCTTTAAAGACCCTGTGAACAAATCAATCCTATGCTCCTCCGGAATATCTTTTACCCTTATGTTCAATTTTTGGAACTCCTCAATGTGCTCCATTATTGAACCCTTTTGTTTGAGACTTATCAATTGGCTAAAAAGTGTTGCTTTTTGTATCCTCATAATGTGCTATCAATTCTTCCGTAAAAATTGCCCAAGTGATAAATGGTTTACGAGAGCAAAGCCATTGATACCATACAAACTGATTTAGTTCCAAATATAAAGTTGCCATACGTACCTTTTGTGTGTTTTGCACATTATTGAGATCGAAGAATTGCTCCATCTGTAATATCCATGTGGCAAGATCCTTGCCATCAAACTTCCTCATATCAATTTTTGGAATATGGTGAGTCTTCGATCCAACATTATCGTTTATGGAATCATGATTAACATTTCTTTCGTTCTCATCATGAGTTTCCTTTAGTACCCTTTCACCCTTGGGGACCATTTCTTGTAGCAACTTATTCATATTTACGCCGTAAGGCGTTTCCCTTTGAAATGAATTGCCCCAGGCGCTGCTGTGTCCTATTGTTGACCGTAGATTTGTGGTGTTAGACGATTGAATGAAGTGTGATCGTTGATCTGGAACACTGAAAGGTTAATGAGGAAGCGGGACGGACACACCGCCAGCGAGCCATTGGTTTCAGCGGCTCGTTTCGCAGCTGATATGGGCTTGTTATAATCATGGTGCAGCAAACAGAGACCCGAAAAAGATACCCGCAATGTATACTTAACGCAGACCGGCTACCTTGCCCTGTGCAAACCTACCGGTGCATGATCTACACCAAAATGCCCAAAGATCTACCATCCCTGCTGCTTCACCCATATAAATCTCACGATAGCTCGATTTTTATGTCTGTGCTGCCGCGCCCTTTGCTCAAGTGAATGAATTTGTTGCAGGATTCCAATCCGAGTCTCTGCTCAGCTGTGTTCATTTCTTCACTGCAACGCTAATTCCATTTGGAACTCGCAGCTCATCCTCAGTCAGGTCATTTGGCTCCTTTCTTGGGTAAGAGATGTGAGAAATCCGTGGAAACTCCAATCATTGCCTCATTCTTGAAATTGCTTACCTACAATCCATTAGTACGGCATTACAGCACTCTGATAGCCTATAAGTTGGTAGTATGTGATTAGTGGGGAAGATTAAATGAAGTCATGGATTATGGAATTTTTTGTGCTAATTTTGCATGTATACATTTCTGAAATTGAAATTGATAGTGATGTTTCTTGTCACAGTTTGGTGTGTGGATTAGTGTGCATTTTATCACAATGAGCTGATATTCTTGGTGGATAGGTTCCCTTGGCACTCATGGGTAAGTGTTTTAGTTTATAATTGCACATTTATTTTAGGTCGATTTAATGGTCCTTTAAAGTCTGATAAATTTGGGGTTACTGGTTCTTTGGGGTTTTAGTATTCTTTCTTCACTATAATACAATTATTTTTAGGGAAATTAATGAAAAGCAGCATTGCAGTAATATTTCTTCTCGTTTTGCCTCTGTGGATTGCTCTTCGTACTTTTATTATTAAATTATTATATGGATTGCAGATATGTTTTCGCTTCTCAGACAAAGTTCTACAAGCAAATGCCATTTTCGCTTCTCAGACAATGTTCTACAAGCAAATGCCATTTTCTTTCTCCCTGGTCTGCTGCTGATCGGTGAAGGGTTTCGAGACGGGTAGGACTAAAATAAAATATCTCTCACACAGCCGAAAAAATATTCACTAATGATTCATTCAACGGTGAGGTGAAATTTTCTCAGATTTCAAAATTCTAGTGTTCTCTTTAATGGTTTAAAAAGCTGAGACAAATTTGTTGCCGATGTCTTGTCCAAGCTCGGCACCGATGCTCCACAGGATGCTCTGCACATCGAGATGACTGTGGATGGCTGTTCATATGATGCGGGTTCACTACTTTTCCCCAGAGAGGGTTTACTGCCCTCAACAATTACAGTTCTATGTATTTTTTAAATTTGGTGTTTTTATAAATTTAAGATGTATATTGTCCAATTCTTCCGGAATTGATGGTCTCTTGTATTATTTAAAAAAACTTTTCAGATAAAATTTTCTTAAATAATTTAATATTAAATTCAAACATTCAGCATCGTCTAGGGCTAAAAAACTGAACTTTTGTTTCCTGTAATTCTTACGATTCTTAGTTTAGGGTTATTACACCGTTACAGCTAAAGACTGCTCTCTTTTTTCTCCTGTAATTATTTAAGATTTTAAGGTTAGGTTACTCCACTAAGAGAGCCATTTTTTTACATCGTGGGGCTGGGTTTAGGGTCCATTGAATATCGACATTAGCACAGACTCCTGTAAGGCAAGCTTAATATCCATGCCAGGTTGCATATGTTGAGTTCACACAAATTGAGGTGGTGAATAAGGTCAGGGTGAAGGATTCATCAACACTCGCTGTGTTTATGGGTGAGTGGATTTGAAAGTAGATTGCATTGAATACTGACATTAACACATCCATCTAAACCTGAGCACGAATTGAGCTGCTCTACTGGGTGAGGATAAATGATTTATCGAACATTTATTGAGGTGCTGGTCTGGGCTAAGTTAATGAATTGATCAAACACTTTCTTTTAATATATAGGTGCATTCAAGGTACAGTGCACTGAATATGAACATTAACACAGATCCATTTAAACCTGGTCTGATATGTATAGCTGGGTTGTGAAGCTAGGCAGCATATCTCGACAACATAGAAATGGTCATGTATTAAATCTGAACATGCATACTTGGCTTCATAATCTCGATGTGTTTCTCAAAGCCGTGTTTGGATGCGTTAAATGATAAGCATTTTGCTGCATTTGGAATTGTTGCTCTTGCTTTCTGCATTTGGAATTGTTGCTCTTGCTTCATTATATTGCATTGTGGATTGCTATTTTGGTAACTCGTAACTCTTTCAATGCAGAGAGAATTCCAAACCAATGTTGAAAGCTCCAGAGATAAATCTGGGAGGCAGCAGGGAGTGGCATTGGTCATAGGGGTAACAGGAATTGTAGGAAATTGCTTGGCAGAAATATTGCCATTATCTGACACTCCTGGTGGACCTTGGAAAGTTTATGGAGTTGCTAGGAGGCCTAAGCCAGATTGGTCTCCAGATAGTCCAGTGGAATATGTTCAATGTGATGTTTTAGATAGAGAGCAAACTTTAGAAAAGGTGAAGGATGTCACTCATCTCTTTTGGGTTGTTTGGGTTAGCAGAGAGACAGAGGAGCAGAACTGTGAGGACAATGGAAGAATGTTGAGTAATGTGTTAGATGCCCTCCTGCCGAATGCAGAGAATTTACAGCACATATGACTTCAGACTGGAGGGAAACACTACATTGGTCCATTTGATGCAGTGGCCATGAATTGTAAATATCAGCCTCACGAGGCACCCTTTCACGAAGAGCTACCTAGGCTACCTGTGCCCAATTTCTACTACACTCTCGAGGATATTGTATTTGAGGCTGCAAAGAAGAAAGAAGGATTAACTTGGTCCATTCACCGTCTGACACACATATTTGGCTTCTCTCCGTGGAGCTTGATGAATGTTTTAGGCACACTCTGTGTTTACGCTGCCATTTGCAAACATGAGGGGTTTCCTTTCAAGTACCCAGGGAACATAATTTCGTGGGAACAGTTTATGGATGCATCTGATGCAGAATTAATTACAGAACAAGAAATTTGGGCTGCCACAGATCCTTATGCCAAGAACCAGGCCTTTAATTATGCTAATGGAGACGTGTATAAATGGAAACACCTCTGGGGAATACTCGCAGAGAAATTTGATCTGGACCCCTTACCATATGAGGGTGAAGGCTTCAGTTTGGCTGAGGCGATGAAAGACAAAAATCTGGTTTGGGATGCCATTGTCAATGAAAATAAGCTCCGCCCAACAAAGATCAAAGAAGTTGGAAACTGGTGGTTTGCAGATTTAATACTAAATCCACCTTGGGGAGCTGTACTTAGCATGAATAAGAGTAAAGATATGGTTTCTTTGGGTTTCGAAACACAGAAACTTCCATGGGGCAATGGATTGACAAAATCAGGTCATCTAATATTGTTCCCTAGGTTTGATCGATCCCATTGTCTTGAATTAAAACCAAGCGGAGGGCTTACTTCACCGTTCATTCAGAACTTGCTTTTGTGATTCAACTTTCAAATTGTGCAGTGGAGGATTCAGGATAGTTATGCTATATTTTGAAAGTTCTAGTTGGAGGTGTTGATAATAACAGAGCATATTTCCAGAGGAACATAGTTTTGTCAAGTCGAAGTATAGTTTGTGAGACTGGTTTGAAAATTGCTTGATATTTGGCGTGTTGTAACTTTGAAATGGAATTGCTTGATATTTGGCGTGTTGTAACTTTGAAATGGAATTCCAGAAAGAGCTGAATCTCCAGTCTATTATTTCATCCAATTTTTCAAGCCATTTAGTTCTGTTACTAAAATCGAGCATTGGTAATGGCCATCTTACAGGATCGTTGATGTGTATCGTCTTAATCTTTATCAAATTGTGTTGCAAATTCAAGTTGATTCTATTATTTCATCCAATTTTTCAAGCCATTTAGTTCTGGTACTAATATCGAGCATTGAAAATCGCCATCTTACAGGATCGTTGATGTGTATCGTCGTAATCTTTATCAAATTGTGTAGGCTGTCAACATTGAGCGTCTAGAGCAATTAGTGCAAATTCAAGTTGAGGTATCATGGTTATCTGCCAAATACTCTTTGTTCTTTGTGTACGGTGGAGGATATGGAGTATTTCTTGAAACCACTAATATTCACTCTAAATATGTTACTTTGATTTCATATTTCCAGATTCTTGTTTTGATATATTTCCTGATTACTTTATTATCAATGAACGAACATATGCAGTCACTAGAATATAGGCTTATACAATATAATTAAACTATTTCATCACCATAAATTATAAATTTAAAATGCACACTTAAACTTGCAAATAGATTTGGACAAACTGGAAAGTAATATAATCCATATCAAAAGAACATTAATTCAGCATAATCACAAGTTATGAACACTTCATTTTTAGGAAGTATCCCTGTTGCACCAGCTCTCATTGCAATAGAGGCCAACCCCTAAGCTAAAACTATGAATCCACAAGGGTGATTTACCTATGGTTAACTTTAACTCTCTTCACATAGTTCAATTTCTCTGCTCACAAACAATTTTTCATCTACAACAGCCCCAATCCATAGTACTTTTTCATGTTAGCTTGTAATCCAAGGAATGGGGTCAGTTTTACTAATCAACAATCCATTAGGCTAATCCACTTTCATTCCGGGCTCCAACATAGCATGGCCAAGAATTTTCACTGTTGGAATTCCAAATATTTTGAGTTGTAGAAAACTTTCAGAATGATAACAATCATCATTACAAATAGTCTTCATTACATTTATAAATATTACACTATAACTAACATACCAAGTGCCCAAGGGTTTCTCAAAACTCTGAATCTATTTATGCATTTCAAGCAACAAGAGATAGCGGTCTCACCAAGAATTGTATCATTGAATTCTGGTGAAAAAAGAAAAAAACATAAAACTATTAAAGTTCACCTTTATATTAATATTCAATGTTTCGATTACAAATTATGTTCGTTCATCTTATAGTTATTCATTATATACACATTTACATCATTGGTTGAGGGATTGGAATTGACATATTACAATTGCAATGCCTCCAACCTCTTAATTAGGGCACTGTTATACAATACCATTCAATGCCATGTCAGAATCTTCTCTAATGGTTAGTTTTGCAACCATGGTTAGTTTTGGCTGCAAACTAACTTATTTACTAGTTTTGTTTTAAAATAACTAAATGGCAAGTCTATCATTTTGGTCTTCTTAATATATTGCAACTTTTGTTTTGAATATTATTATCTTCGATGAGGAAAAAAACAACATTGTGTTAGAAGTACTCCTTGACTGTGAATAGAATGTTTGTATTTACTTCCTATTTTAGAATACCAAGTAGGTGTTTTATGTTTTTTTTTTGTAATTTTTTATGATATTTGTAGATGAAAGCTAATTGATTATTTGAAATTTCATTTAGATTAACATTTAGCTTCTTTGTAATTTTTATGGTGTTTGTAAATCAGATCGAATTGATTATGTCAAACTAAATTCTGATCAAACACTAAGTATAGTTTCTTTGAATTCATTACTTGGACCCCCACTATTGAATGATCACATCTAGCAATATCTTGATAATATCTACAAAATCCTGTAGACCACGCTCATTGAAGCCCATTATTGGTCTTTGTGTATTCTACTCAGTTATGCAATCTAGGCCAAAAGTATTGGAGTGCAAGATTGAATTATCATAGTTGGAAAAATGATAGGTCGTGTTAATACTATACACATTAAATTGGATGTTATCATATTGATGTGGAGTTATGAACTTTAAAATTAACTAAATACTATACACATTAAATTGCATGTTATCATATTGATGTGGAGTTATGAACTTTAAAATTAACTAACTTTTAAATTTGATTTTTTAAAAATAATTATGGAGTATGTCTTGCCATTATGTTAGACAAACATCATAATGATTTCCAAGATGTTATTTATCATATTGAGCCCAAGAAAACAAGTAATGAGAACTTTTGACATAGGGTAAGGGTGGGTTTTTGTTTTAGCTTCAACCACCTTTTTGAAGTGTAGTAAGAGTGGTTTTCTTTTTTGCTTCAACTACCTTGTTTAAGTGTACAAATTTTGAAAATCTAGTTAATTTGAAACTTTTACATCATTTCAATAAGGCCGCGTGTTTATCACATAGAAATAGAATTCTTAGTATTAAATATTCAAAGACATTTTTGCAAACATCTTAAATATGTCCACCAATAATCTAGGTATGTTCAAGTAGATAAAACACTAAAATACTTATACAACCTTTACGGCATGATCTAATTAAGCATATATGAAAACTACATTTATTAATAGCCAATATATAACAACACATTCAAATCCTAAGTTTCATTTAAGGCATACCAAATCACTCAAAACATTTCATCTTCACTATCCTGATAAATTATTGTATCAAACCAATCATGAAATTAAGAAAACATTGGTACAACCCTTTATCACAATATGAATATAAAGTACAACATCCTATCTTTTACAATGTTGGCATATCAAGTTCTTCCTCTTTATCTCAATCGAGGAATTCTCCAAAGCATCCTAGACTCTAGTAAGAGAATCCACCTTCACTACAATCCTCAACCAACAAGAATGTTTAGCAAGACATCTCCTTAAATGAGGAGCTTATAGCCCACTTGCTTCACCAACATGGATCATATACAGAATTAAATTCAAATCCATGTTTATTTGTCTCATTTAGAGGTCCATGCTCTTCTAATCATTGCAAGGCATGTTCCAACATTTCAATGCTAAGTGCAAACTTCTATGTGCCATGGTCTTCTACAAGCATGCACGATTGAAATGTCATCCAATTACACACTCATGTCTAGTGTAACTTGTGTATGAAAGTGTATGTCTTGATGAGTGCTTAACAATGGCCAACCCACTATGTGAGGTGTCAATCATCAAAACTATTTGTGCATAACCCTATCAAGAATTCAAATCAGATTGTCAATTTCTTCATCTATCCCTCTCTTTTAAATATAGAGCACATCCAACCACTCATAATTATGAGGCATATGGTTGAGATAAGTGATGAAGTTGTTGGTTCTAATTGTCCAAAAAAATGGCTTCTAATTGTATATCCAAAAGCAATGTTCAATCCAATCAACAAACTCTCTTTTAGTTTGGGTTGAGGATTATTTAATAGAGTATATTCTATGTCTAATACATTCTCGACACTTCCATTCTAGTGATTTTGATGAAAGAACAATTATTTATATTTTCTAATCAACTAGTGAGAATGTGAAGAGATCTCTCTCCTTCATCTTATCACTTACTCTACAATTTTCTTCTTTTATATCCTCTTATCAATAATGGCTTGCAAAAATGTTCTCTTTTCTTAGACATCCTAAATGGCTATCCAATTTGATAGTGTATGCAACTAACCAGGCTGTGGCATCAAGGTGAATAGTATGAGCTAAAGCTACTCTTAAAACTTAGTCCAACATTGTCACGCCCACCATTAGTTTTATGTTTGAAGCTTTATCATGTATAAACTATTTCCAATCCTCCCTCTTTCACATAGATAAGATAAACAAATAAATACACAATCAAGTATTGAGGGAGTTAGAAAACATTTAACATATGTTCAATTGCATCCAACATGACAACAAAAGAAATTAAAACCTAAATTGTTTTCTTAATTTTTATTTTCCTTGATAATTAACAAGGAATTGAGAATATATAATTGCTTATAAAGAAACTTAAGAAATGAATTTTATCTGCCCATTGTTGTCCTCATACAATGTATTGCCCACATTTACTAGAATATTCCCTTATTTCCAAGTTGATTTTATCCAAATAGATAGGACAACATTCCATTGTCAATGGTGTATAAATGAATTGAATTTTATTCAAAGGGAGATAATTTTTAAATAATGACACAATCAAACAAGAAAGCTGCTTTTTTTAAGTTGTATTGTTTGTCAATATTTCTTCTTTATGAGTTGGTTGTAGAATAAGGTCGCTACACAGAACATTGAGGAGGGAAATATGGCTTACAAGTGATAATGCTTACTATTAAATCCACATGGTTTCAATTCCTAACACAACAAATTCCAATTTCAAGTCGAATGAATCCACATGAAATATAAGTGCAAAAGAGTGGATTTCATCCATCAATTGAATAATTATCTATGATGAAAATTTCCCACATCTTTCCCATAAGGCCCAATGACTTTGGAACAGACAAATTGCTATATATGATTAATCCAACACTTTAAAAATTGGATTGGAATGAAAACTAGGGAAACACCTTTTTCATTATAACCTCTAATCATAGGATTCATAATGAATTAGACAGTGGGTGTCTTTTCATTGTTGATGTTTATCAATTTCCAATGGAGATTGAAATTCTAAGTGAAACAATCAAAACTATCACTAGGGTATGAGTTCTCGCCATTAAAATAACCACAAGAAACAATTGACTATGAATAAGAGTAATATATCAAGAAAATATAAATGATTCTCACCTCATATAAAAATCAATTACATAATGGACACAATGATTTTAACTTGGAAACCCAAATGAGAAAATCAACTTTGAATGGTTGCTGAGTTTTTCATTTATACAATCTTTAGTTACAACACAAACCATGCCTTTATGGGCATATTCCCTTCCTTGGCTCTATTTTTCCCTCAATGGAAACTACTTCTGAAATCATGTTCTCACAAGGTGTGGCGTTGTTTCTTTTATGAGCTCCCTTTTTCATACTATTCGACTCAAACTTGTTATTCTAAGCTCTCCTTTAGATACATGATGATATTGCCTCACAACACTCCTTAGATGCCTCAACAATGGTATACAACTTCTTTTTAACATAGATGATGCATGCACTACCAATTAGTCCACTATGTTTTCATTACAGATGATCATGGTACTCCAGTTTAGATTATTTACTTCAATTGATATGCTCTCATGTATGGGTTTCATACTTAGACATGGTATTATAAATTATAAGCTTGTTATGAATATAGTAAACATTAAGTGTCATATAATAATATTTCAAAACATTAACAATATTTTTATTTTCCTTGTTGTATCACGGGGGACATAATTTTCCTTTAGATACGTAACATATCCAACCCCAAGGGTCATGTTATGGAGGTAGAGTATCAATTTTTATATTTTTCTTTTCTTTTTGGACCATCTCCAATCTTTTTCTTTTAGATCACCCTCCTCTTCTACTCATCAAGAGCTTTCCAATGATATAACTTTTTCATTTTCAACTATGGGCATAATGTTATTGCCATCAGAAGAATTACCACTCTACGCCATGTCAACATCCATATAGCTAACACATGGCAATCATGTGCCTATGTGCCATTCCATACTACACCATGTCATATGGACACATTGTTGACATGTGGTGGTGCTATGCCCACATGTCTCCACCACATTGTGCCACCTCCATAGGAGAGGCATGTCAATTGACAGACCACATTTGGATCCAATTTTTTCATAAAAGTTCCAGATGTTCAGTGATCCATATACATTCTAATTGTTATGATCCTTACACCTTAGAGATGATAAGAAACCAATAATTACGCCGTAAGGCGTTTCCCTTTGAAATGAATGGCCCCAGCCGCCGTCGTGTCCTATTGTTGACCGTGGATTTGTGGTGTTAGACGATTGAATGAAGTGTGATCGTTGATCCAACACTGATCCAAAACTGAACGGTTAATGAGGAAGTGGGATGGACGCACCGCTAGCGAGCCATTCGTTTCACAGCTGACATGTGCTTGGCTCGAACTGCCAACAAGGGCTCTGACTGGACTCGAGCTCTGAACCTCCACCTCATGCGCAAAAAAAGACCATCACGATGATGAAGCAGAAGAAATCCTCCCTCATAACGCTGGCGAGAAAAATGAAATCGGCATCTTTCCATTGAAAATGTTGTAATAATGTTGATCTTAAAACAGGCGGCCAGATCATGGCGCCATTGACAGAAGACTCCGGACTCTGCAGAAGATTGTTCCCAGCGGCAAGAAAATGGTAGTTCATACACTTTTTCAGGAGACCGCCGACTATATTTTGAATCTTCAAATGCAAGTTCAAGGTTTGAAAGCTCTTGCAGATTTGTACATTGCGAATTCTGCGGATCATGTGGTCGAGTCTGCCCCTCTACAGGACCGATTAGCATCCTGCGCTGCACAGCTTTGATATGGTATATACGCGAGCTTGCTTGCTTGTCTGTATAATTTTAACTATGCAGTGTATATATGAAGGCAACGAGGATGTAGCTGGTTGTTACCTCAGAATGTTTCTCACTGTATGGTATGGTTGTATAAGGCCGATAAATTTACTCTCTGTAAAGGTACTGCTCCTATTTCTTAATATCTAAAAGGGGTGAGGATTAAATATGGAAAAATGCCTTGCTATTTTACTGAACACCACACAAAGAAGAGTATTGAAATATGGAAAGAAAGGGATCTGAGACGAGCAGAGAAAGAGGAGCGCAGAAGAGCTAGAGGCAGACTAAGAAGTCAATCAACATTGTTAGAGTGGCTCGCCGTTGTTGTTCCATGAATGACGCCGAAGAATAAAACTTGCTCCCACACAAAACACCAATTTTTTTAGTCTTCCTCTTGTCCTCCTCATCCCTTATGACGGCACGTCAGCCCTTATATATAAAGGTTCGTCAATGTTTACACCATAAACTGCATATTGATTTTCACATTTGTGTGTTTTTGAAATTTGTACTTTGTGCTCGTAGAAGTGAGATATTCTATAAGATGTGTACTTCGTGCTCGTAGAAGTGAGGTATCTGCTTAACGCTGTTTGTTTTCCAAGTTTGTTTATCAGAATGTTTCAATAGATACACATGAATCTAATTTGGTATCTATTTATCAATAGATACATGTGAATCTAATTTGGGATGTATTTATCAAGAGATCAAAAATAGGGTTTATAGATGTATTTTTTAAAAATTTTATTTATATTGGATTTTTTTTTGCAATGAGAATTTTTGTATTAAAAAAAAAATTGCTACTGGAACAGGCTGCTAAAGCAGTATATACGAATGAGGTTACAATTTTTGTATTAAAAAAATTGCTATTAGAACATGTTGTTAAAAATTCTTCAATAAATGTAAAAGGGAGAGGACAAAAAAACCATACTTTTCTTGACAAAAAGAGAGCAGGGGATTCAAGACTAGATCTACTGAAAATTAAATACATTGTTTTTTTAGTACATGAATAGATTCTTACAAATTGCTTGCACAAGGTAATATAAAAATAAAACATCTCTAGAATTTAAGTGAAACCATCTTTTTACTAGAACTGTAGGAAGATCAAGACACCAGATTTTGGAGATTTCTTACTTTGATATATTCTATATTTTATTAATGGTTAATAAAATTGATTAATTTTTAGAACATTTGAAAAAAAAAAAATTACATTTTTTTCTTCTTTACTTCTTACTTCTTTTCTAAAAGACTGTTTTTGTCCTTTCCTTTGGTGAAACCTCTTCCTCAACAGGTGAATTGATGATCTCTGATTGCACTAGATCTGGAACTGCCTGATCAAAATGGGATATTGAATTAATCATTCAACCTTGACTTCTGCTTCTGTAGAGTGCATAATTCCAAATCTATTTCTAGAGGGAGAATGGAACTGCATGATCGAAATGGGGTATTGAATTAATCATTCAACCTTGACCTCTACTTCTGTAGAGTGAAAATTTCCAAATTTATTACTGGAGGGAGAATGTTGGTGAGACTCAAATCTATTAGAATGAGGCCTTTTGTGTTTCCTTGGAATTTGTTTGAATGTTCATTGCTATTTATTAATTTGAGAAGATGACGATGAAATAGAAAGAAGTTGAGATATTATAGTATTTGGACAAATTTTTATCCAAGAAGTTGAGATATTATAGTATTTGGACAAATTTTTATCCAAGAAGTTGAGATTCTTGAGATTCTTATCCCACGCTGCATACGATTTTAGTGTATGTAAATGAAAAATTAATAGATCAATTTAATCTTAATTTTGATGGATTTGATTACCTATTCTTCCCCACTCTATGCCTTACGGCGTTTCCTTTGCAACATAATGTGCAAATGCTAGTTATCTTCAATTCGTCCATGTCTGTCTTCAAATCTATCTTCAAATCATCCATCTTAGCTTCCACGTCAATCATCTTAGCTTCTACGCCTTTCTTTAAACAGTCCATCTTAGCTTCTACACCTTTCTTTAAACCATCCATCTTAGCTTCTACATCTTTCTTTAAACCATCCATCTTAGATTCTGTTCCTTTTTGTGCAAGGGGCAGTTGTTGCACTTGGTCTTGTAATTTTGATATATCGTCTTGCATTTCTTCCTCTTCTTCATGAGTCACGCTAGAGCTTTCAGGTTCCTTATTAGGTGTTTTCATTTCCTTTCCTCGGGGCATCAGTTACCGATAATAATTCTCTACTATGCCCCTTGAATTCCTTCAAAATAAATTTTTAAACCAAGCTTAAGCAAAAATTTAAGAAAATCTACACACCTTTTTTTCACTTTGTAGGAGCTTGGTATTGCCTCTGATGTATCTTTGTACTTGACAATCATCTAGTTATAAATTTGTGAGCTGTATTAGTCCTCTGTGTCCTCTTTCCAATGCCACAAGTCTAACCCAAATTGGATTCTCAAAGGAAGAGTTATGTGAAATCTCCCACAGTGACCTGCTTATAGACTAGTTCAGTAGAGAGAACTTGTACGACGTGCCACGAGTCACTGTTTCGACCTTTGGATCTGAAACATACATACAAGAAACTAAATTCTGTCCTCTTTCTGCACCTTCTGACGAAATTTCAATGCGATCCCCAGAGAGAAAGTTATGACAATTTTCCCCAGGTCACCTGTTTTGAATGTAATTCAGGAGTCTGCAAAAAGACCAACTTCCTCAGATCATATCTCCGCAAATGTCACGCGAAAAGCTCTGAAATTCGGACCCAGGGTTCAGCGGGATTTCTTCTCAAATGGGTTTTTTTTGCAGCTTCTGAAACGTCACAAAAAAAATTTATATCTAAAATTCCATGATGACCTGTTTGGAGCAGCGAAACCCTAGAATCCAAAGCTCTGATACCAAATGTTATGAAACCAACTCAGGAAAAGATAGATAAGATATATCAATGCCTTAGAATTCAGCCTCTTTGAGGGGGAAACCTCCTTTACATTAAATAAATGAACAATTCTTGGATGATTCAAATGAAGAAACCTCCTTTCTATATAAGAGTCTAAGGAGTCACAGTATAATCTATCCGACCTAACAATAATAATATGAAGCCGCAAAAATAACAATAGAGGGATTCTATGGGGCACAGTAATAACAATATGGGGGCAATAGGGGCACAACAATATTAATAAGGGGTATAAATACAATAGTAATCGGGTAATCACTAGTATTATAGGGACCCATTCTTTATAAACTTGTGATCTCTCTTACATGGCTATAGATGTTTTTTTCCTTTTTTATTAATTTAACAACTTTCATTATATCAAAAGATTACATTGGTTTATACAATTTTCTAAGATCATACTTTCCTCACCCATACCATATTCGTTGGCGAGTAGGTAATTACCAAAAAGTATAGGCCATTACCAAAAACACTTTTTTAACTAGAACCAAAAAGACACATTCTATTAGAAGACCTTCAAGATCGAGATGTAACTAACTACCATTACAAATCATATGAGTTCACAGGGGTTGGATGCTCTAGTCTAGATCTTGGTGATGGAGGAGGACTAATGTCACAGTGGATGTGCTTCTCCATAAAGGAAGTATCCCTTCAAAGTGATCCAATTTATGTTATAAGAGTCATTGTCCCCTTTGCATGCTATCCAAACAATTAAGCATATGTCAATGGTTTCTTAGCAAATCATTCATGAAACTAATAGTTTTATCCTTGTCTTCATGTCGGTCTATTTTGAGTTTCTCCATAGGTTGGGTGATATGTCTCAATTGACTAATAAGGTTGTATTCGGAGGAACGAAGTCTTCAATTCCAAGGATGTGCACTAGAATGGGGTCCAGGGTCTCGCCATGCCTTGAGTTTCCCACGAGGTGTCTTTCTTGTTGAACCCTTTTGAACATTTGGCAATACATGCATCATGATTTTAATAACCGCATTGAACATTAGTAAGTGATAATGTCTACTCTAAATTATATTGAAAAAAATAATTAGCATCTTCTTCATGCTTACATTGTTTACAAGCAGGGCCTTAAAAATATCTCAAAACCTAGATTTTTGGATATCATATTTGGCAAATGTGGAAAATTTTGACAATCGACTCAGTATCTATTTTTGATCAATTTTTTTTATTCACTGCATTGATGTTTTCATCAAATGAATATGATGTCTATCATTCAGACGATGTTGAGAGCCAATTAGAATACTAGAATTTGCTCTGAAATGCACATCATGGTAAAAAAACATAACATGCCCTTCCTAAATTTGAAACATGCCAAATGGATCTATGGTGGGGCCTTTCCAAATTTATGGATTTCATTCTCCAAGTTTAGCGGATGAAATGACGTCTTACTCATAAAAGATTATAAAATTCAATTTCAAACTAACTATAAATGAAAAAATGGAAAAAGATAAATGCATTCAACATTTACATTTTTTGCCGATGTGGGTGAAGCCTATGAGCTTGTCCCTCATAACTTCCAAAACTTCCAACATCACCCGATGAAACATTTGCGGAATTAATTTCTATTCCTTTATTCAAATGAGTTGTTTCTTTTTCCAATAAAATAAAGTACATTTTGAAAAAGGAAAGAGAATCAAATGCATTGAACATTTAGATTAGTTTTCCAATTTCATGTTACAGATTTAATTTCTCCAACTTCATAGAATGAAATGGTATATTGGCCATAAAATTTTATAAAATACAATGTACATATAAATATAAATGAAAATATGAAAAATAAATCAAACGCATTGAGCATTCACATTTTTTTGATGGTGGAGATGAAAGTTATGGGATGGTTCCTCTTTTCTTCTAACATTAGTAGATGGAACATTTGGGGAGTTAATTTTTGTACCTCTATTTAAGTGAATTGTGTCGTGTTCCAAGAAAATAAAATAGATTATAAAATTGAATGTCCAATCAACTAAAATTTTTAAAATTAAAAATGAATCAAACACATTGAACATTTACATTAGTTCACCAATTTGGTGGTTAAGAAGAATGCATAGTAAGGTTATGAAGTGACTCATCTTCACTTTTTGGATTAGTTGATGGAAACAATGGGGAGTTAATTTCTATAGATTTTTTCGAATGTGTTGTGTCTTGTTCCAAGGGAATGAAATATACTCTAAGTTAAGTAAAAAATATTAATAATGTAAATATGGGAATGTAATAAAACAACCTAGATACTATACTCACAATTTGAATGATCATTGTGATACCTTACTTGTTCCATGTGAAATGTTATCATTGATGATTGATTCGCTTAGCGGTACAACATTCCTTTGAGGAGGATGGTTAAAGGAATATCCTATGATTCAAGCAAGTGGTTCCAAATTATTAGACAAATGGCCAAGTAAAATATAATCCAAATCGTTACATAGCATGCCATCACTAACTCTACCATGGATGATTTGTAACCTTTTTCCTTTTCGAAACTTGTATTTGGAGATGAAAAAGGGTTAGAGTGGACATTTGTATCCACATTATCAATATGATGATCTTCCTGAATGCAAGATGTTTCCCCAATATAATGAACATTATGAGAAGAGCATGTAATAGGAGTTGAGTACGTATGCCTTCGTAGACTTAGTGTCCCACAAACAAGGGGGTCTCATACACTTTGATGTCTATTATTTTTAATAAATAAAAAGATATTTATATATTACAAATAAAAGAGATGAACCAAAATTAATTGTGAATGTTGTCTAATATTAATTTAAAACATAATAGACCATTAAATATTCACAAGTTTGAACCATATAATAAAATAACAAATGCTCATTATTTTGGGGAAATTATAAGCACTTCTATGAATATCTATGAATGGTTGAAATTTTTACTTCATTTATATGGTTCATTTTTTGTGATAGTTTAAATTAACTATATTTAATATGTCTAAATTTTATATTTAATTTAATTAAAGATAGAGGAGAAAATAAAATTATTGTAAAAAAAAATAATTCTAAATTTATATTAACCAATTTATGTTAAAATATTAAAAACAAACATAATTAAATTAACTTATCTAGACTTTAACTTTTTTTACATTTAATATTTAACCAAATTACACTGTTAAGAATAGCTATTTTCTCATTAATCTCATAAGCAGGTGAAGATTGTCAAATTCTGAAGAGAATAAAAAACTATGTAAAAAAATAATGAAACTCAAAGAGATGATAGCAACTCCTATAAAAAATGCTCCCCTCACAATTTAGAAAATGGGCAAGATTTTAATTACTTCAATGCAAATGGTTACACTATCTTTATGGGTTCTCTTGGGAATATGGGCAGCTGCCATCATCTTGCAAGTATAGTCACACAATACAATCTATGTGATAATAAAATAAGTCTATCTCACAATTCAATATATGTCTTCTACATTGAAGCCATGTTTGGCACCATTTAAATTGAAAGTGAAACTTTTGATAATGTAAAACACGTAGCCACCTTTTAATAGCTTTTTCCATTTTGAGATTCATTCTTGATACATGTTTTCATTTTTCTCTAAATTTTATACATGGTGATAAGTAATAGGTGTATTTTTCCATTTTGAGATTCATTCTTGATACATGTTTTCATTTTTCTCTAAATTTTATACACGGTGATAAGTAATAGGTGTAGTAATCTATAATCATCATTTGGTAAATAAATATTTTAAACATGCTTTAAACACATGATTTAGATATGCAAAAAGTGACCAGTTACAATTCCATTAGTTGATGTAGTGGAAAAGGCTAGAATATACTAGCATCTTTCGTTTTAAGCTATCATATCAATCTTTCGTTTTAAGCTATCATATCAAAATTAAAAAAATGATTAAAGTGGCCAATTAGGAGACCTCTATCAACATAAAAATTGAAAATAAAAAATTTCAATCAAAAAAAATAAATTTCTCCATATAATAATAACATAAATTAAATAATAATAATGATTAATATACTAGTTAAGTTGTACTTTTTACGTTAAAGTTGTAGTTTTTTTTAATATATTTGAAACATAACCAGCGCTACAATCCGAGCCCTCCGTTCTTAACAGAATTTGCAGTATGTGATAGAATTAATCATCATCAAGGATCAAGGATCTTGATCGGTTTAAGTCGATTCAAGTTTTCGATTCATATTGGCATTGCAGTGCGTCTGTACGTTTGGAGCTCCAATTGTTGTGTTTCCGTATGGATGTGGTCTGCTCTGTCATCTGTTTGGTGTGTGACTGTGTGTGTCCGTCTGTTTGGTGTATTCTCTGAGAGGTGGAGGCAAAGGCAGAGGAAGAGGCATGTTTGTGTTCCCTGAGAGGTGGAGGCTAAGGCAGAGGCGTGTGTGTGTTCCCTGAGAGGCGGAGGCTAAGGCAAAGGCGTGCTTGTGTTCCCTAAGAGGTGGAGGCGAAAGCAGAGGCAGGTAGCGCATCAATTATTGAATCAAGACAACTCTGCCCAGGGATCACAATAAAATAATAAGGGATTACTCTTTGTAAATATTAAGATTAGCTGAATGAGAGAGGATTCAATTTGATTTTAGAAACAAATTTCCTTCGCATAACTCGATTCGATTCCTTTGCTGTAAATTGAAGTTCAGTGTTGATTGGGTTTTCTAAATTAAATCCTTGGTGAAGCGGAAGTATAGATCCCTAATTGCACAGATCGCTTCTTGCATAGAATTCGAGAGAAACAGAGCTGCCAATATCTTGGTTTCGCTGTGTTCATAAATAAATTTCTGATTGAAGTTACTGACGCGATTTTTTATCCCATCTACTGAGGATTGAATTTTATTGTCCATTAAAAAGAGCTCCATGAGAGTTGGGTGAGGCGACATGCCCTATATGAAACAACATTTAGTGTTGCAGAGGTCGATTCTGATCCAGCGATTCAAAGAGGAAGATTGCCGAAATACCATCTAAATTGGGTCAATGCATCTAAATTTCGATGGACAACCCTCCAAGGGAAGGGAAGAAAACATTTGATGGTCAAGAACGATACGACTCCGACACCATTGAAAAATGGAGGAATTCTCTATCTTCAGTTGCAGAAATAGAAGGAAGGTTTTGACGGAGAGGCATATAACATGTGAGAACAGCAGCCCTCTATATAAATATAAATCTAAGCATTTAATTCGTTTAATTATAGATGGCTAGCGTGACCATATGTACCCATTTCTACATGATGACTTTTAGTTTTTGCCAATTATTATTGGTTTCCATTTCTGTTTTAAAAGGGAATGAAAGAGATGAAGATGAATTTCGTTTGCGCTTGCGTGGTAGCTAGCAATAAGCATTCCTATAAAAAGATCAATGGAAAAATAATTAAGAAATAAACCAATATTATTCTAGAGCAAAAGAATATGAAATTCATAAAATTGTCATATTGTTAGAAGACCGAAAGTATAGTTAGATTCTGTTAACTTCAAAAGTCAAAAATGCATAGTTAGATGATTCAATTGGTCCCCAGTCTTCTAAGGTATGCCAAGCAGGAGAATGAAATGTGATTAAACTTGTGATGCATGCAGATCAGATCAACCATGCAGCTTTATTTGTTTCTAATTACGATTAATGAAGCAAAATCTACAATAGATATTACTCAACTGTTCACAAATTTAAAAAACTTGACTGCAAGCCAGAGTGCCTCGCTGTGCCAGAGTATCAGATCCTCTGCATCGATGGTGAGGCGGTTTCTTGGGTATTTTATATTAAATCCTCTGAATCCATGCTTCTTGGGTATTTTAAAGTAAACCCTCTGAATCCATGTTTCTTGGGTATTTTAAATTAAATCCTCTCAATCCACGTTTCTTGGTTTTTTTAAATTAAATCCTCTGAATCCATGCTGAGGCAGTTTTTTGGTTTTTTAAATTAGGCCCTCTGCATCCATGCTGAGGCGGCAGCATATATAGATCCCTCGTTGCACAGAAATCCAGAGAAACGCATCTAAGGGCAAGGAAAAAGGGATTCATCAACATTGTAACCCTTGCAAATATCAGATTCATCCCTCGGAGGTAAGCATAGCATTTTCTTGACTGACTCTGTTAATTTAGCACTATGGAGATTCATAGGGGATTTTATCAGAAATACATACATGTGTGATGAAGAGATTGTTCAGATTGTACTGTACTTGCATTGAATTTCTTGTAAAAGTGGGTAGGCTTCTCTCCTGGCTTTCTACCTGTCCCTTAAATAATATCAATGGTTTGCTTGTGCATTAGCTATCTCAGGTTTCGCACAGAATCTGTTATATTTTCTAGGTTGAGAATCTGTTACATCCAAGGGTAGGGTCCCCACAATGCTCTTAAGTGATTTATTTTATCATTCGTAGCTAAAACATACCTACTATCCAAAAATCAGGTTATTTCGTTACTCAGATTGAATTTCTGGGATTATATTTGGATTCAATATATTTGGTTTATATATATTCAATTTCTGTGTTATGTTAGACTTGTAATTTAATGTGTCAAATTTTCTCAACAATCGCATGTGGACCATATGGATTTGATTTGGATATCTTATTACTCAAAAAGGAAAGGATGTTGCATCGCTTTATTCATATGGTTACAATTTGCACATCTAGTGGAAAAAATATTATTATGTATGCTGTGATTAAGATCTTTTAACAACAGATTTGTTAAGGTCATCAACATATGTACATAAAAGAGTATTTAACCATTATTATTGATCACATATTGTTCGCCTCCTTTAGCTTTTGAAAGAGTAAAAATAGTTGTTTACATGATTTGGGAAGGCACATCGAATCAATAGGACTGTGTGCTTGGCTGTAAACTTTCAACCAACCAAGGCTTTCCATGTGATTGTTGCTGCTACCCTACTCAATTCAATTTGCAAGGGAGTGGGCTATTTTGAAATGTTTCACTGCTTCTTCCGGTGAACCCGCCAATAATACTCAATTCACTCCAAATAGTAAAACATGGTAGTATCTACTTTTTTAACATTGTGAGTGTGTAGCTTTATCATATTCACAAATTTCATTGGGCCATTGTGAAATGTTTCACTGCTTCTTCATGTGAACATGCCAATAATACTCAACTCACTCCAAATAGTAAAACATGGTACTATCAACTTTTTTAACATTGTGAGTATGTGGATTTATCATATTCACAAATTTCATTGGGCCATTTTGAAATGTTTCACTGCTTCTTCCTGCGAACATGCTAATAATACTCAATTCACTCCAAATAGTAAAACATGGTAGTATCTACCTTTTTAACATTGTGATTTTTGTGTATGTGGCTTTATCATATTCACAAATTTCATTGTCATAACTACATAGATTGAATTTTTGGGTTTATATTTGGATTCTTCTCTCCAATCACTTTAGACTATATTCGGGTTTATATTGACTAAATCAACACTAAATTTTAATAATTGTTGTTGTTGTTGTTTTCACAGATGAGAAGAAGGACATGAAGAATGTACAATCAAGGTAAGATAGAAGATAGATGAAATATCTAGATATGAGCTCATTATGTTATCATGAGCCAAAATAAACTAGCTTTCATTTATTTTTCATGTTTATTATGTAATTACTCTAATGACATTATAATAATAAAAAATATTATTTTGTTGGAAGGGGTTGAAAAGCCCTTTCTCATTGCCCTTGAGGATGGACCATGGCTATCCTCAAGGGTTTGTTTCCCTCTCTCCACCTTACCTTTTCATTTACTTTCATTTCTTTATTTTAGAACTAGATAGTTTTAGTTTAATAGATTGTAAATTAAAAAGTATCAAATAATGCTTCAACATAAAAAATTATAACATGTTAATTGAAATTCTGAAATTTTAAATAAACTTGAAGCTATGCAAATGCATTTGATTTAGTCAATATAATATTTTCCCAACCATGGATTCTTGTGATAATTGCACAATTTTTGGATGCTGTTTAGTAGCTCAATTTGTGTATGATCAAGTAGTATGTCTTTATTGTATGTACATTGATTGGTGTGTGGTAATTGCAAAATTTTTGTATCCTTATTTAGTGATTGAATTTTTGTATGATCAAGTTGTATGCTTTTATTGTATACATTGATTGATGTGTTTTTCTATTACTTTGTGATCATGAATTTCAATGCAAAATTTCGTGTAATGATTGTTGTTTGAGTTTCATTTATATGATTGTGTTTTACAACGAATGAGTAACATGTTAATATATATTTTGAAATGTGTGAGAATTTTCTTTGTTAATGTTTGGTGGTTGGTATCTATATCATGTTTCTGCATTCAAAACTTTTTTGTGTGTGTGATCACTAAAATTTGTTATGTAATGTTCAATGTATATGTGTGCCTTTATAATGCTTTTTGTGATGTTCATTATTTGATGTGTATTTGTGATTGTGTATGAGAATGGTTGTTGTTTGGGCTTTACTTACATAGTTGTACATTTACAATGAATGTGGACGACATGTTTGATATGTACTTTGATTAGGTTGTATGTTTTTATTGTATACATTGATTCATGTGCTTTTCTATTTCTTTGTGATCATGAATTGAAATGCAGAATTTTGTGTAGTAGTTGTTGTTTGACTTTCAAATATATGATTGTGTTTTACAATGAATTTGTGACATGTGAATATGTATTTTGAAATGTGAGATAAATTTATTTATTAATGTTTGGTGCTTGTGTCTATATTATGTTTGTGCATTCAAAACTTGTTTGTGTGTGATGACTAATATTTGATATGTAATGTTCAATGTATGATGTTTGTGTATTTACAATGCTTTTTGTGATGTTCATTATTTGATGTGTATTTGTGATTGTGTATGAAAATGGTTGTTGTTTGGGCTTTACTTACATAGTTGTGCATTTACAATGAATGTGGATGACATGTTTGATATGTACTTTGATCAAGTTGTATGTTTTTATTGTATACATTGATTCATGTGTTTTTCTATTTCTTCGTGATCATGAATTTAAATGCAAAATTTTGTGTAGTAGTTGTTGTTTGAATTTCAAATATATGATTGTGTCTTACAATGAATGTGTGACATGTGAATATGTATTTTGAAATTTGAGAGAATTTTCTTTATTAGTGCTTCATGCTTGGTGTCTATATTACATTTGTGTATTCAAAACTTGTTTGTGTGTGATGACCAATATTTGATATGTAATGTTCAATGTATGATGTTTGTGTATTTACAATGCTTTTTGTGATGTTCATTATTTGATGTGTATTTGTGATTGTTGTTACACAAAAATATCGTCGTCGTGATTATTTGCAGTCAGCATGGGTCTATCATCACTTGTCATGTCCTCATAAGCAAGTCTCAGACCTCAGCTCTTCATGTCAAGCTTTGAAAATGAGAAAAAGACATTAAAAATCAATAAAAATATGGTTCCGCACTTTCTCTCACTATTTCCTGCGGTCCTGCACCTTTTGTTTACAAAAACTGCGGACCTGCCCGCTCTGTCCCTAAAGGTGTGGGTGCGGACCCCTGCGAAAGTCAAAAAGGCGCAAGTTTATTCTAAAAAACTCAATTTGGGTTAATTCTAGATGATTTTAGAAGGAATTTTGACGTGGATTGGTCACTCTTAGGTGGTTCATGCATCCCAAAAGAGAAGGAGCTAATCCCTTGATGAGAGGAGCTATCCCTTTGAAGGGGGGCTTTATCCCTTTGAAGGAGGACTTAGTAACTTCCCTCCATTGCACTATAAATTCAGGAATTGGGTTGGTTGCTAGGGAGGTTAGAAGCTGAACATTTTTGAGGGTAAATGCTAGTGAAATTAAGATTTCCTAGTTGAGCTTAAGAGGAGAGATCACATATCTTTTTGGCTTCATTGGGAAAAGAGTGAAACTTGTCAAAGTAGAGGAGACTTCTTGCTGGACCCTGGGAGGAGCTTGTACAGTGTCAAGGCACAGGTTCTAAAGTTCTTCCTGATTTGAATTAATACAATCAAACTCATTTTTCTCAACAAATTGTCTCATGTCATTTGTTTCATGAATTCCTTGACTTTCATGTTAAATATGTTTTATGATATTGGCTTTTCAGGTGCTATTTAATTTCTTTGTAGATTTGCGACAAAGGAGATCATTTGGATCAAAGGAGCGAAGGCTTCCACAAACTTTTGTTGGACCTAAGGTAGGCCTAAAACACTTGTTTGCCTTTGTTTATAAAAGCATATTTAGAGAAAGATAATGTGTGATTGGTTTGCTTGTCATTAGGTCTTGTTTAGATTCTAGGAAGGTATATCTTGTCTGCAAGATCGACTCATTTCGTGTGACAAAATGGCGACCATACTGGGGACTTGATTTTTTCCTTGTTTTTACTTTGACCTGAGAAACTATATTTTTGTTTCTGTTTTTGGCCTGTTGTGTGTGGAATTGGGTGGAATTTGTAGATCTAGGGTTATTTTTCGTTTTTCATAGCTTTGGGAGAGGACCACACCCTAGCCTTTTGACACAGTGCATACTTATCCGCACTTTTTATTTTAGCACAGAGTGGTACCGCACCTGTGTTAACTGTGGGCCTGTGGACCTTGTCAAAATTTTGGAAAACCTAAGATTTACTCTGTTAGTTAGCTTAGCTTTTGTTTAGAAGTTATTATCCACTGCCTAGACCTGCATATAACCTGTCAGAAGCTTTCCTTAGGTTGAATTCATTGGTTTTAGGGTTTTAGGTGAAATTCCTAGGAGTTTTGCTTGTTGGGTTTGTTTTTCGTTTTGGTCTTGTAGTAGCTCTGAGCTTAGAAGTTGTAGGGACCTCAGATCACCTTGGTGTCTACCAACCTTCTTATGAGTCTAACCATTTATGAAATCTACCCTTGTTGAGGAATCCGATTTGTGTTTTCTTTTTACAAAACTTTGAAAAGCTTGTGTTTAAAAGTTTGGATTTTCACTTTTAAAAAGAAAAACAAAATTGGTTGTTTTTGACTGATTTGTGATTCTGAATAAATTGGTCCTTAGCTTACATCTAGCTAAGTAAAACATCCTTAAAAATAGATCTTGTAGGCTTTGACTTGAAATAGGGTTTTATTGTTTATAGATCTCAAATTTAGTTGTTTGCATAGTTTTGAGTGTTTTATAAAAAATAAAAAATAAATCTCTTTTGGAAAAAGTTTGTTTTTTGTAGTGGTTGAGTGCTTTGAAAAGAAAAAGGAAATTTTTGTGAAATAACTAGTTGTCTCATTTTGAGTGCATTGGAAAGGAGAAAAGCTCTTCTTTTAATATGTGTGTTAAGAAAGATTTGTGTTTACAAAGTATTTGCATTCTCAGACTCTTTCTTAGCTAGAAGTTCATCGAATCTAAAAGATTGTTTAAATCATCTTAGGTGCATTTTTAGTGATTTTCAGTTGAGTCTTCATACCACAAGTTTCATCTCTGCACCTTTTGACTTAAACAAAAACCAATAAAAAAAAATGCTTAAATTAAAATTCATCACATTTTCATTTCTAGGGCTCTGATACACCAACATAGCTTAGGCTAGTGTCTTGGAGTAGGAGAGTAATTAACTCTCCAAGTCAGTAAAAACAAACAAGTAGTTGTATCTTGTGGTAGGAAATAAATCCAATTGTTGCATTTATGCTTTGGGAAAGCTCCTCTTAAAGGAGAAGCACGAGATCATGTCCGAACCAGTGTGGGAATCAATCCTTCCTCATTGGGAACGACGCCAGATATTCACGTATTAAAAATGGTAAACCTCGGATTAACCATTGTCATGGAGCTTGCGGTCACTTGTTGGTAAACCTTCGATTATGTCAAGGAGCCTTCAAGGGGATTGAGCTTGCTACTCTGCCCTTATGTGTGTATCGGATCGTAGACTGTTCCCCAAGGTATATTTGTTTCAGTTGGTAACCTTAGTGGCCATATTCTTTAGGATTCTTCCTAAGGTGACAGTGGTGGGAAGATCCCACTATACCTGGAGTAGACGTCGCTAGACTCACTTGGATTTTCTGGGGGGTTCTCTTCACTCGAGACGGTTAAGTGGAGGAACTTGTGTCAGTCTATTCATCAAGCAGGTTGTCGGGGTAACTATTCCAACCGCCATTTCTGTATTGAACTCTGCGACGTTGGATTTCATCACCAACTAGTGTTTTCAGTACGGAAAGTTATTGTTTGTGTCTATTTGATCTCCTAGATTCTTTAGGCGTGTGATTCAAATTTGGTTGGTTCTTTAGAGGCTTTAGGTGGTTTTCATTGAATTTTTAATTTGTTTGCGTGTGAAGTAGTTAAAAGTTTTTAACTGTGACCGAATTACCGAGGAAGTCCCGTAGACTTCGGGGCCAACCTCTTGAGTTTTCACCGAGCCATCTTGAAGGGTTGAAAGTCCTCATAACTCCTAGAGACAGTAGAGTTGGGTCACCTGAAGAAGGAGAGTCTTCTTTGGTGGTACATCCTGATTTTCAAGCTTTAGTAGCAGATTATAATCCACAATCAATGTATGTTTCTAAAGTTACTGGTAGCTTTTCATCTACTAGTGATATAAGTGAGGAACCTGAAATATCTGAACCTAAAAGTGAATTTTCTGCTACTCCAACATCGGGGTTTGCTTCTCCGGCTTTTAGTGGTTCTGGTTCACCTAGGGTAGAAAGAATAATCACCCAAGATCTTCCTTCTGGACTTATAGCTATTGAAGAACTTGCTACTTCGGAAGAAGAAGTAGGCATCCCTATCCCTGAAAATCAACCTGTTATTGAGCTAAGGGAGCGTGAATCAATTTTTTACAGTCCACCTAGGAGCAGTACTTGGTATCTTTCTTTGACTAATTTCTTAAAAAACCCAGGGTTAAGTTTTTCACCACCTCGTGTTCCTTATCACCCAGCACCTAGAGGTTACTATCCTCCGTTAAATATGTCAAGACAGTCGTCCATGTTTACTCAATTGCACGAATATTTCTTGTACGACAGTCCTTATGTTCCCTCTGGGTATCAGTCACTTTCTGGTACTTTTTCGGGAGCATCTCCTCAACCCATTGAACAAGGGTTATTAACTGGAAGCAATCGTACTAAGTCGTTGAGCATAGAAGATATTCTCATGATGTCAGGTTCTATTCCCAATCCTCAACCTCAAGGTGGCCAGTTACCGCCTGGGGGGCAGCCTCAATTATCACGTGGGGGGCAATCTCAAGGTACCCAATTTGCGTCTGGGGGGCAACCACAAGGACAGTACATACCTACGGGACAGTACCTTCCTCAACGTCAACCCCAGACTCAATATGTACCCCAAGGTTAACCCCAGTATCAATTTATACCTCAAGGTCAACCCCAGTATCAGTACGTGCCTCAAGGGTATCAACCCCAAGGTCAGTACTCGAACCAAGGTTTCCAACCACCCTCCGGTCAATCATATGTTCAAGGAATGGAAAATGTACCTTTGAATTATCAGTCTTACCCTCAACCTGGTTATGGTCCTCCATATTCTGAACCTGTTATGGGTCAATACCCCGGAATGAATTTAGTGTGGGATCCATCGCAAACTCAACATGTGTTACAGCCAAATGTATAGTTGTCATCTCAAACTAGACAACCCTTAGTTTTTGGTACACCCCAGCAACCTGTCTAGTCTAATATTCAAACTTCTGTACCTTCGGTAGTTTCTCAGCCTGGGCCTAGTACCCCTCGTACTCCGCCTGAAATGACTACTGCAACTGCCACAACATCTGTTCAATCTACCCCACCTGCTTCCGGAGTATCGACAGCTCCGGTTTCTACCGTCCCTGTATCTACTCCTCAGACATCTTTACCACCGTCTGGATCTACGATTCAAACTTCGATTCAGATGCCTGTAGGACAACCTGGTTCAAGTACGGTTGTCACAAGTCAACCACAATTTACTTATCAACTGTACCAGGGACAGTACCAATTCGGTCCTGCTGTGCAGCAGCCAGTCTATCAGTATCAACCGTACCCTGGGTACACATATCAACAACCTCAACAACCCCAGTACAGTCCAGTTAATCCTGGTTTTCCAGGAGGATACAATATCCCAAATGCAATTCCTATTCCTAGTTATCGTGCATATCCTCCTCCTAGGGCTAGTTTCATGACCCAGAGTTTTAGGGACCCTAATCGTCAGTTGCCATTTATCGCAACTTTTGACTTGCCTGACTTGTCGTGCCTAACGAACGATCCCATTAATTATCTTCTGTTTTGTCCGCCAATGCCGAATAAGTTGCTTAGTGATATTCCTAAGTTCGAAGGCAAATCAGGAGAGGACCCGTCGAACCATGTGATGACTTATCACCTCTGGTGTGCATCTAACTCCATTTCAGATGATTCAATCCGTCTCAGACTTTTCCAACACACTCTAATTGGTCTTGCAGCCAAGTGGTACATTGAGTTACCGCAAGGCACTTTTTATAATTTTAGTCAGTTAGCTACCTCGTTTTTAACTCATTTTCAGTTGCCGGTCCAATATGACAATGGCACGGAATTGTTAACTTCGTTAAAGCAATTGACGTCGACTTACATTTCAGATCATATTCATGAGTGGAGACGTCGATAGCGTTTAGTGAAGGTTTTTATTCCAGATAAGATCTTGGCCGAATGGTTTGTAAAGTCTTTGTTTCCAAAGATCACTGAAGATGTAGCTAAAGCCGGAGTTGTTACTGAGGAGTAAGTAATTGCTCAAGCGAAGTACCTTGACTTGGTCTACACTCAGTCAGGTACGTTACACGAGAAAATCCCCGATCTTCCCAAGCAAAATCAAATTGTTGCAGCTCCTTCGGAATCTCATGTCGCCGATGGTATGATTGGTACGGTTAACACTAAGAGTAAGAAGAAGTCTTCCAAGAATTCTTCTCCTATCATAACCTTGCCTGATTCCCCGACAGGAGATTCTTCTGCGGAGATTTCCACCGATATTCACGTTGTAGAGTCATCTACAGCCAAATCAAAATTTGGTGGGAAGAAGAAAGGAAAGAAGAAGAATAAAACGAACAAAAATTTAAAGGAGAAACCTAAAAAATCGGAATCCAATGATGAAAAACTCAAACCTCGTTATCCCTGTCTCATTTGTGACGATGAACATTTTACAAGAGACTGCCCTCATCGTGCAGAGGTTGCGAAGATTGTCAAAGGTTCCCAAACGCCTACTGTTTTGAAGGATCCTTTTCCAGCTCAAGATAGTAAGATGATAGGTTCTTCCTCGAGTGCCAATGAAGAACCCATACTGATGATGTCCCATGTTAGGATTGCGACTCGATCGCATGATTATGGTAGTAAAAGTCCTGTTGATGGTAAAGAAGCAGAATCTTCTCATTCTAATCCATCAACCTCAGCTCCTGGTTTCGATACACTACAAATCGAGAAACGTAATTCAGACTTGGTAATCAAACCGCCCGCCAAGGGTATACTTCGAAAGTCAGCTTTCAATCCACATGCGAGAGTGGCTTAGAACTATAACATTGTTGAGGATTTAGCTGTTTCACCCTCATCAATGTCGGCTTTGGAAGTGCTGCAATCATGTCTAGCACAGTGTAAATTACTGTTGTCGGCTATAGGAGCTATTGACGTTCAAGACTCAAACCTAATAATTTTCGATCTAGAAAATAGTACACCGCGCTTACCTCATCAAATGGCTTTCCAGATTCCAGTGATAGTAAAAAACAGGCCTATTCATTGGACTGTGATTGATGAGGGAGCCTCAACGTGTATTATGTCGATACAGTGTTGGAGATCGCTTGGTTCTCCTTCGCTAAATCAATCCCCGACGATTCTAAAGGCCATTGATGGCCGTGGGTTTCATCCTTTTGGCATTCTACAGGATTTGCCTATAGGGGTGGAAGGAAAAACTGTTAATCTAGATGTGGAGGTGGTTGATGCCCCTCTAGATTACAACCTTCTCTTGGGTTGAAGTTGGTCTTATGCTATGACAGCGGTCATTTCATCGGTCTTTCGGGTTATAAAGTTTCCTCATAATGGAAAGATCATAACAATAGACTAGCTGGCTTACTTTTCATCTGACCCAGCCTCTTTTGAAAGTATTCAGCATGTCGGTAAAACGACTATCTCATATAAGGATGTTGGAGTAGGACTAGTTAAAGATGTCGGTTTGCTGGGAACTTTTCCTTTTCCTCTGAACAACACATCGTCTTCATTTGCAACCATTCATATGATTACGTCAGACACCATTGTTTATGATGATCCTTGGATCATTCCTTCTGAATCTGAGATAGACTCATTTGGTGATGTCATGCCTTTGAGTCGATATGAAATTGCGTATGAGGCCGTGCAATCATTTACTGACCCATCTTCAACCCAAATTGACTTAATGAATGTGGTTCGTGAAGAATCACTTTTCACATCAAGCTCGGATTTAATCACGTTTTCTGAACTTGTTCACTCTGACCAGAAAATTTGTGAAATCCTATGTGTAGATGATTTACCATGGGAAGATCTCCATCACAGATCCGTTTTTACCCGAGAATGATTGTTTTGAAAATGAATTTTCATCAATTTTTATGACTGAATATGTCAAGGAACCTCAGAATCTAATGAAACATCCTGATTCAGAGTTAAATTTGGGAAACGTCTCTCAAACTATTATTGACATTTCAGTTAAGCCTGGAATTGTTGAGAACATTCATATAGGTGCCTCATGTACAGATGATGAAATTCAAATATATAAAGCCATATTTCAAGAATTCCGCGACGTGTTTGCCTGGTCCTATGAGGAAATGCCATGAATTGATCCCGCGATTGTTGTTCATGAAATAAAGACTTACCAGGACGCTAAACCCGTCCGGCAATGTTTGCGTCAAATTCACCCAAGAAAATCTGCTGCAATTAAAGCAGAAGTTGAAAAATTACTCAAAGCAGGTTTCATTTATCTAATCCCATTAACGGATTGGGTATTGAATATCGTTCCGGTTAACAAAAAGCAAGGGAAAATAAGAATATGTATCAAATATAGGGACATTAATCGAGCCTGTCCAAAGGACAATTACCCAACTCCCTATATCGATCAAATCATTGATGATTGTGCTGGCAGCGAAATATTCTCCTTCATGGATGGTTTTTCCGGATACAATCAAATCAATATTCTACCCGCCAACCAACCAAAAACGACTTTCATTTGGCCATGGGGAACATTTTCTTATTGCAAATTACCTTTTGGGCTCAAGAATGCCGGAGCAACTTTTCAAAGGGCCATGTCTTATGCATTTCATGACATCAAGCACATTGTGCAACCCTATCTCAATGACTTGCCTGCTCATTCATTACATCGAGCTGATCACCTCATCCATTTACGAGCAATCTTTATGAGGTGTAGGAATTATCGGATTTGGTTGAATCCACACAAATGTGTTTTCTATATAGAAACGGGTCCATTGCTGGGGTTTGTAGTTTCAAAAGCCAGCATTCGCGTCGATCCCTTGAAGGTAAAAGCTATTGTCAAATTGCCTCCTCCTTCGAGTCTTCGCCAACTCCAAAGTTTGCAAGGGAAAGCAAACTTTTTAGGACGATTCGTTCCTAACTACGTCGAGGTTACAAAGGGTTTTACCCGGTTGTTGAAACAGAATACTCCATTCTATTGGGACGAGATAGCTCAGAAATCTTTTGATGCACTAAAACACGCGTTGACCCATGCACCATTATTGCATCCTCCCAACTACAACTAGGATTACTTCTTGTATCTCGCTGCCTCTCATTCCACCATTGGAATAATCTGAGTTCAGGAAGATGAATTCGGAACTGAGCATGTGATATATTACCTTAGTCGAATTTTAAATCCCACAGAGCTAAAATACTCACATGTGGAGAAATTGGCATTGGAATCTGTTCAAGTTGTCCAACGTTTTCGTCACTACATTTTACTATGTAAAACTACAGTAATCTCAGATTGCAACCCTATGATGTACATTTTGACCAAGTAATTGCTAGGAGGCAAGTACTCTAAATGGATTGTTATCCTGCAGGAGTTTGACTTGGAATTTGAAAAATCTAAGTCTAAGAAATCTTTAGTTTTTGTGGACTTAATATGTGACTTCCCGCGTGCTGACACAGAAACTGTGGCAGAGGAGCCCATTGCAGACGAATCCTTGTTTCTAATCAGCACTTTAGATCCATAGTATGGGGATATCATCATTTATCTCTAGACCCAATCCTTTCGGCCAGAAATTTCAAGGTCAGAGCGTCGAAAAATATGATTCCAGTTCCAACAATTCAGGATTATTGGAGATACTCTTTATCGTCATGGGGCAGACTCTATTTTTCGACGTTTCTTAACTCACGAGGAAGTTGAAAGGGTTCTAAATTACTATCACTCTGAAGCGTATGGCGATCATATGTCTGGGTATGCCACAGCCCAAAAGATATTGCGCGCTGGCTACTTCTGGCCGTCTTTGTTTAAAGATTGTATTACTGCGGTCTGAAAATGCCACAACTGTCAAATTTTTGATCGAAAGATGCGCGCTTCACCTACTCCTCTCCACCCTATAATCTCCATTGGTCCTTTTCCCAAATGGGGTATTGATTTTATTACATGTAACCCTCACTCGGTCGGGGGGCATGCGTATATCATTCTTGCGGTAGATTATTTTACCAAGTGGGACGAGGCGATGCCTACGTTTGAGGTAGACGGCAAGATAGCTGCAATTTTCGTGTTCAATCATATAATTGCTAGGTTTGGTGTCCCACAAGAAAAATCACTGATCATGGGCGTCATTTTTGAAATGTTATGATGACCGAACTTACAGGCTAGCTTGGTTTGTGTCACGATAGTTCAACTCCTTATTATCCACAAGCTAATGTTCTGGTTGAATCCATCAACAAAGTCTTAGTCATTATGATCCAACGAATCATTGGGACTCATCGGTCGAATTGGCATAACATGCTATTTTCAACGCTTTGGGCATACTAAACTTCAGTAAAAACATCAACAGGGTTCACTCCTTTCCAACTAGTCTATGGTCTGGAAGTTGTGTTACCCATTGAATGCGAAATCCCGTCACTGCAAATGGCCATCGAGTTACTTCCAGCCACTTCCGAAGAGGAAAAGCGTTTTTTATACTTGGCTCAATTAGATGAGAATCGACGTGATGCTGCATTGGCAATCGAGACTCACGCAAAACGTATGAAAGCTCAATATGATCGAAATGTGACCCCTCGAAATTTTTCGGAAGGAGATCTAGTCTTAGTTTACGATCAAGCTAATGATAAATTAAGCACTGGAAAATTCGTTCCTATGTGGCATGGTCCCTATGTTGTCAAGCGAAAGCTAGCAAAAGGGGCCTATGAATTGGTAGACTTTGACGGGGACTCTTTGGGTAAACCCAGAAATGGTCTTTACTTGAAGAGGTATTATGCTTAAAGGATAGGTATGGAGATTTTTAGTTAGGATAGCTTTTCTTTCTAGCTGGTGCGTTTTAGTTTAAACAGTGTGCTTAGCTTAGAGAGTGTTTTTTCGTCATTATTCCTGCTTATCTTGGCTTTACTCTTGATATTGCAGATGTTGATGCCTCTCCAAACATACATTGGTTTTGTTGATGGTGCTTATCGTAATACACAGAACATTTCTTCCGCAGCTTGGGTTATCTATTCGCTCTCTGATGAGTTGGTATCTATGCATGGGGTAAGCCTCGGTCAAACAACGAACAACATTGCCGAGTATAGTGCATTGATTGAGTTATTATCTGAATCTATTTCATTTGGGATTCGGAGTTTGATAGTGAGGTTAGATTCTGAATTCGTTGTATTACAGCTTAATAGAGTGTATGCCATTAGAAATCTAGTGTTATTGAGATTATTTTTGAGAGTGCATCTCTTGGAACGTGAATTTTATTATATTGAATATCAGCATATTCCAAGATCTTTAAATACATTAGCAAATGCAATTTCTTCTTGAATGTTAAGTAGACATTTGCAATAATCATACATGTAAATTTAAAATCATTCCATAACATGATTTACAAGATAAGTCGGTAATAGTGATATATATATATATATATATATATATATATATATATATATATATATATATATATGAGCGTGTCAAAAAATACATTGTCCTCGATCATAGGTTGAAAAACACCTTATGATAGGCAAAAATGATAAGCAAAGAAAACAAAAATGTCATATGTGCCCACAATAGGTGATCATCCTATCACTGGTGATGATATCGATAAGAAACCACTGCACAGGCCACCTTGCAAAGGAACCTCCTAAAAGGTCCTGGGACCCCAATCACATAGCGCTGAAGCCGACGAGGAATGTTGTCTATATTGGTCTCCGAAATATCTCCTGTCAAGCACTCGAGATGACCTTCCAACTCGGCCAAAACCTCTGCTGATTCGTCCTGTGCGGCGGGCGCGCCTGCAACTAGTTGTTTCCTCTCGTAAGGCCGGAGAGCGGCTGGTTGTTGTGGACACACATCTACATTTGAAATTTTTACTATCAGTTTTGGGATGATAGAAAAATAATAAAAAAATTTAAATAGGAAAAATGTTGAAAATGATTTTACCTGAATCATCCCATTGCTCTCTTGGTGGAAGAGCCATGTCTGGGTCACCACGAAAATCTACCCCAGTGTACGGGAAGTCCTGAATAGAAAAATCCTGGTTTTCCAACCACTGGAAATACTCAGGTTTGAATCGAACAACCTTTGTCCCCTCGTCCGGATGACGGGCCATAACTGCGACCCATCGCATCAGTTTGGCCTCTCAAGAAAGCCCAGCTCCAACAGTGAGGTGCTGCGGGATCAACATGGGAACCCTCTCCAGACCAAAGCCCCATAACCAAAGGTCTTTAGTTGTCCGTTCTTGGCTCTGGTCAGTTGGCCTTTCACATTGGCCAACACAGCATTGCACCAGTTGAAGATGGTGCCTCGAAAGCAGTCAACTGCCATACGCATCTGGGATCGGTGGCAACATGTCAGGTGACACTCCCGCAAAGTCTGGTGAAAGTAAACGTGATCACCATGAGTTCAGGAAGGGATATGGATTTTATGTCTATCCCCTTGTCTCTAGCCTGGCTGTTGCAAAACTCTAGCTGGAGGTTATCGACAGACTGGCCACCTGGCCTAGCCCCGAATAGAGCCAAGTCTTCGCCTCTCTTAGGCAAACCAGTTAAGAAATATATATCTGCTGGCTCGATTTTGAGCTGGTGGCCACCAATGAAGAAGCACTGGTCTTGTATGCTCCATCTGTCAACCAACCACTGTAAGAAATCCACTTGGGCCCTCATGCCAGGTATGGCCTAGAATTTGTATAAGCTGCAGGCCTTCAATGCATCGATTGAAGGTTGGTGATTCAATGCGGCAGCATCCACATCCTCATGCTCTCATTCACACCAATCTAGCATGATGTACTCTCTGCATCAAGTAAAAAGATAAATTAGAATGCTAGAAATTAACTTGTTTAGGTTAAATTTGAGAATTTTTGGGTTAAAAACCCTTCCGGCGGGGACTGCACCCTCTGGGTTAGACACAGTGCATGGGTCCGCACCTTGCCTACATGGAAGGTGCAGACCCCTGACTTTTTCCCCATTGAGAAAAAGTCGGGGTCCGCGGGCTGGCAGTGTTACACCTGCAGGCCCCCGTGCATGGGTTTTAAGCCTAAAAACCCTCCAAAAAATGAAATAAAAACCTAAAACAAGAAATGAAATGGTTAAAAATGAAGAGTGGGATGATGTGGATTACCTAGAGAGGGCGACGTTTGATTCTGATGGTTGCATTTTCCGCAATCTTCACAGGAAGTTTTCTGAACAAAAGCACCTTTTTCTCACCCAAAACTCAAACGGTAAAACTGAATTGACGAAAGCCCTTTTTATAAGTTTTTTGAGTAAATAAATTGCAAATTTGATTATGTTTCACTTTGGAGAGGTATTTTTGCAACATTTTTTATCCATTTCAAACAGGTATGAGTAATGTTTGCATTTTTGTTCAGGATAATGGATTATTCAGGCGAAATCTATCACTTTCTACGGAAAAACATTTAGAGTCACCTTTAAGCTCTTTTCTGACTCCTGAAACATGAAAAGATTGCCGAGTTCTTCTTTTAAACTCGTTAAAACGGAATTAAAAGACAGTCCACTTACAGCTCTTTTTTTACTATAAAAACACGAAAAGATTACCAGATTTTTGTCGTTTCAAATTCGATATTGGTTATAAAATGACATGTCGTTGATCGCTTTTTTACTTTTTCAAATCAAGGGCACTAATTACGAAAAGTACTCCTCGGTCGTAAAGATCAAGCGGTTTTCTCAAGTATTATTTTATACTTTTTTGGGCTTGGGAGACACAAATTTATGAAAAAGATCAACCCTAAAGTTTTCTTAAGTTTTTCAGACTCTCTAAAATTGAAAAACACCGAGTTTCTCCTATACTGGACTCATTAAAATTTCACAGTAAAGGACCTGTTCAATTAAAAACAGGGACAAACCACATCTTCTTAGGGTTCGAATTTAAACTAAGTTGGACTCATCTGAAGGATGAGCTTATAATCAAGCATATGTTATCCTCCTCAAGCTTGTCAAAAATAAAGAGGTACTTGCTAGAAATGGTAGGGGAAAAGAGAGAAAAATGAGCCTGTTTGTCATACTTTGTAACCACTCTTGAACATGACACTTTTATTCACCTGGGTTGGGAAATCCTTTGCCTAACAGTTGATCAAACCACGTTGAAAGTATTCAGCCGGTTTCTGGGTATTAAATTTGATTCAATTGTCACCAAGCCATCTGTCGTGTCATTATTTGTTCAATAGGTCACTGCCAATAATCCATTCATCTGCAAAATATCTACTATCCATCCTGACCATCCCTGAGTCAGTCCTTGCAACTAAATTTCTTCAACTTGATCCATGATTTCGTGCTGTGGTCTTGCCTGTGATGGATCACTTTCTATCGACTTCAGCTCATTATCTAGAAAGATGATCTAGAAATCATCAGTACCTTGGCATCTACATGCCTCAATGGCAGGTTTCTTGCCTTTGACAACAAGTTGCATCATTGACCTTCGATCAAAGGATTCCGTGACATGTTCGACATCAACACATTTATTCACATCTCATGGATTGTACTGGGTACTTTGAGAGTCATTGACATCACTGGCGGTTTCTCTCACACTTGTTAACAGTTTACATGATTGACTGGTAATCAAGTGGTTTCTACCATGTTCAACTCCAACACATTCATTCACATGGATAGGATCGTATTGTTTTGAGAAGTAGAAATGAAGACCCTGGATCTAGTTTCCACAATCCAGGCTGCGAGGAATTTTGTATTCATTATATACTGGATTATTCATAAAAGTATGGTTGCGTCCATACTGTGTCCACATGAGTCTATACTTGTGATGTATTACAAGATCATTCCTGTATCAGAGCAGTACTTAGTTTTCTAAGTCAGTTTTGATCTGAGTATGGGAATGCCTACCTCAGCGATGATATGATCTCATATATATATCTTGCATTAAATGTTGTTACAGGTTCCAACCGGGCTCTCCACAAGATGATCCTCGAAATGATAAAGTACTTCACTCTTCCTAAATGATAAATGAAATCCTCATCTACTACAGACTTCGCACTTTAGGGGGCAATCTGTTACACAAAAATATCGTCGCCATGATTATTTGCAGTCAGTATGGGTCTATCATCACTTGTACTGTCCTCCTAAGCAAGTCTCAGACCTCAGCTCTTCAAGTAAAGCTTTGAAAATGAGAGAAAGACATTGAAAATCAATAAAACTCTGGTTCCGCACTTTCTCTCACTATTCCCTGCAGTCCCGCACCTTCTGTTTACAAAAACTGCGGACCTGCCTGCTCTGTCCCCAAAGGTGTGGGTGCGGACCCCTGTGAAAGTCGAAAAGGTGCAAGTTTATTCTAAAAACCTCACTTTGAGTTAATTCTAGATGATTCTAGAAGGAATTTTGACGTGGATTGGCTACTCTTAGGTGGTTCATGCATCCCGAAAGAGAAGGAGCTAATCCCTTGATGAGAGGAGCTATCCCTTTGAGCGGGGGCTTTATCCCTTTGAAGGAGGACCTAGTAACTTCCCTCCATTGCACTATAAATTTAGGCATTGGGCTGGTTGCTAGGGAGGTTAGAAGCTGAACAATTTTGAGGGTAAATGCTGGTGAAATTAAGACTTCCTAGTTGAGGTTAAGAGGAGAGATCACATACCTTTTTGGCTTCATTGGGAAGAGAGTGAAACTTGTCAAAGTAGAGGAGACTTCTTGCTGGACCCTGGGAGGAGCTTGTACAGCGTCAAGGCACAGGTTGTAAAGTTCTTCTTGATTTGAATTAATACAATCAAACTCATTTTTCTGAACAAATTGTCTCATGTCATTTGTTTCATGAATTCCTTGACTTTCATGTTAAATATGTTTTATGATATTGCCTTTTTAGGTGCTATTTAATTTGTTTGCTTGTTTGTGTTTGCAGATTCGCAAAAAAGGAGCTCATTTGGATCAAAGGAGCGAAGGCTTCCACAAACTTGCGTTAGCACTAAGGTAGGCCTAAAACACTTGTTTTCCTTTGTTTATAAAAGCATATTTAGAGAAAGATAGTGCGTGATTGGTTTGCTTGTCATTAGGTTTTCTTTAGATTCTAGGAAGGTCTATCTTGTCCACAAGATCGACTCATTCCGTGTGACAATTTTGTATGAGAATGGATGTTGTAAGGGCTTTACTTGCATAGTTGTGCATTTACGATGAATTTGGATGACATGTTTGATATGTACTTTGATCAAGTTGTATGTTTTTATTGTATCCATTGATTGATGTGTTTTCCCATTTCTTTGTGATCATGAATTTAAATGCTGAATTTTTTTGTGGTAGTTGTTGTTTGACTTTCAAATATATGATTGTGTCTTACAATGAATGTGTGACATGTGAATATGTATTTTGAAAGGTGAGAGAATTTTCTTTATTAATGCTTGGTGCTTGGTGTATATATTATGTTTGTGTATTCAAAACTTGTTTGTGTGTGATGACCAATATTTGATATGCAATGTTTAATGTATCTTTGTGTCTTTACAATGCTTTTTGTGATGTTCATTATTTGATGTGTATTTGTGATTATGTAGGAGAATGGATGTTGTAAGGGATTTACTTGCGTAGGTGTGCATTTACAATGAATGTGGATGACATGTTTGATATGTACCTTGATCAAGTTGTATGCTTTTATTGTATACATTGATTCATGTGTTTTTCTATTTCTTTGTGATCATGAATTTAAATGTAGAATTTTGTGTAGTAGTTGTTGTTTGACTTCCAAATATATGATTGTGTTTTACAATGAATGTGTGACATGTGAGTATGTATTTTGAAATGTGAGAGAATTTTCTCTATTAATGTTGGTGCTTGGTGTTTATATTATGTTTTTGTATTCAAAACTTGTTTGTGTGTGATGAACAATATTTGATATGTAATGTTCAATTTATGATGTTTTTGTATTTACAATGTTTTTTGTGATGTTCATTATTTGATGTGTATTTTTGATTATGTATGAAAATGGTTGTTGTTTGGTAATTAATATGAAAAAAGAAAAAATGATCTTTGAAAAGAAGTCACTGCGCGTAATTATACCCCTGGACCTTGCTGAAGGATTGCGTTATACGAAGCCGATCCGCGACTATGAAAGTGATGATGATCTGGACTGTATCTACAAGATAACAACACGAGACCATTATTGGGTGAATCCCACCGCGGATTGGTGGATTACATGGGAGCACGAAAGCTCCTGCACTTCAGATTCCAACGAAGAAATAGAACGCTGGCAGAATCAATTACATGAAGTAACTACGCTAAATTGCAATATGATGACCAGGTCACTGCGCTGCGTGTCGACAAAAGTAAGAGATATGCCTACTTATGATGGTCTAAATGAAGTAGATACCTTCTTTGATGCATTCGAAAGGGAGGTGCCAGAAAAGCAATGCTTCCAGGCCTTGGACTAGGTACTGCGCTACGCCCACAAGATGATGGGGTACCAACAAAGGAAGCTTTAATGATTGATGCAAATGTAGAAGAATGATGCAGACATGATTTGGGAAGCCTAAGATGCAACTAATAGACAAGTATGATGGACATGCTGACCTATCCACGCATCTAGCCAAGCGGACGCATGCCTATAGAGAAAATACCCAACCTATGCAAAGGCACATGTACTCCGCGCTAAAATACCTGGTCAATAAGCATGTGTTGGGGGGGCAAACTTGCAGATGGCTCTTAATGTTGGGAAGACATTATGTAGGAAGAGAAACCACGTAGAATATTATATGCGTAGAAGAATTCAATAAAGTACTGGAAACCGCACTGACCAAGGGATGAAATGCGTAGGGAAGTTATCGGGACCTACGCATACCTGCAGTGTTATGGGCTAGTTGAACGACATGTAAGAAATTGATTGGACAGACACATTTTAGGCTTGTCTATGGAGTGGAAGCCGTAATTTCTATGGAATACATCGTGCCTAGCCTACACCTATAAATTATCACAGGTATGATGGATTGTGGAGCCCTGGAGGAGAGGCTCGCACAACCGAAAGAGCTCGAAGAAAAGCGATTTTTGGCTGGATTCCACCAACAAGTTCAAAAGTAGCGCGAAAAGACATGTCACAACTGACACATCAAGTTGCGCACATTCAAGGTAAACGATCTGGTTTTGTTGTATGATAGCAAGTTTAATAAATTCCTAGGGAAATTTAGAATGCACTGGTTACGGTCGTATATTATTAAGGAGATTACGGATGGTTTCGCGGTACAATTGGTAAAGTTGAATGGTGATCCATTCTTAGGAAAAGTGAATGGTAGTCATTTGAAGTCATAGACAAGTGGCCTGGCCACTTCACTAGCCGACCGAAGCACAGTCTTAGCACTCTAGACAACTAAAAGGAGGCACGGGACAATAATCTACTCTAACTAGGAACTGCGTAATGATAGGACTGTGTGCAGTAGCAAAGTGTCACAGGGTGTGTGACAATGCGAGGATAACTGTGCTGGTGCAAAAGTTTGCTAGAAAATCACCATTAAAGACACTATTCATGATTTGATGCTTGGCTTGAGGCCAAATGGAGCTGGTGGCAGGCATTTAAGGCAAACTTTATGGGCTAGATTCTTGAAAATCTGTCACCAATCTAGCATTAATGGCCTAAATGTGGGGGGAACGGTTGAATTCAAATTCAAAAGGTGCTATAAATTACAAGTGGTTGTCCAGCAAACAACACTTGGAAATTTGAAAGTTGAGTTGTTGCGCGCTCAGGTATTCATGAACTGAGGCTTATTCGATATTCTGAAAGCAAATTAATTGTTTGAGTAAGTACCAGAGACACTGAGAGAACTGTGGAAAAGCACTATGTCAGCACCCGAAGAAGCCATGGACATAGGAGTAGTGACAGCCGAGGAAGTCGCACAGGAAATGGTAGAACTAGAAGCCCCAGAGAGCACCAGAATAATTGTTGAGGTCCCTAAATCACTGTGCACGCCAAGACCCAAGAAGGATAAACATGCCATGATACTAGTGTTCATATCGCCTAGAAATCAACTGAGGACAAAGTTCACATTGGAGGAAAAGCGGAAGGCCATTAATTTAGAGGCCAATGAGGAGGAAGAGTTTGAAAAATCCTGGTAGAGGAGGATGTAGAGATGGAAGATCTCCGCACCTGCAGAGTGACTCGAGGGCGAGTTACGATGTTTATGTTGGGGGTCTATTGGGCGCAAGATCCCCTAAGGGAAGTTTTGGGGCTTAGAGCCTAGATTTTGGTCCGATTTTGTAATACCAATGTAAAGACTCCACATTTTGTGGGCACGGAGTGTGTAGTTATTAAAGAGTTATAGGGTTGTCCGCCCTTATTTTGGTCATGTAATGTTGGTTGTAGAAGATCTATCGACGGTCTGTGGACCATGGGATTGTATAAGTAGAGAGAAGCTCTAAGTAGTTAAAACAATCAAAGATCTAATAAGAAAGAGATGGAATAAGGATGTATGGGAGATAGCTCTAAAGTCTAAAGTCTAGTTCTGGGCTGTAGCATAGAAAAGGCTCTGCAACTAAGTGCGTAGAGGCCTAGCAGTCTACAGTTGAGTGCGCAGACCCCTGGAGCTGAGTGCGCAGGGTGAGTCGAGTCTGTAATATTTTGGAAGTATTAATAAAGAGAAGTTTCTATCAATTCTGTGTCTTTATTTAATGTTTTATGCATCTGTTATATTGGGTATGAATTTCACTTCTAATGCTTATATGATGCACGAATGTGTATAACTATATTGGCTAAGTGAACACAAGTTTGAATATATTCTTATGTGAAGATAATTAAGATCTGTCACTAAGCAAACTAAGATCTTTAGTATATTTCAGGAAATAGCGCAGTTCACTGCCTTGGCAGCATGAAAGCATCTCAATCCCTAGTTAGGGCTGTGGGCAGGCTAGTTGTAACACTTCATGAAGGCACTAAAGGTTAGAACAGTGGGTGAACCGACCTGTGTAAAGGAAAGTCTAGTTGGAATAAATCGACATCACATCCATCTCAAGGGTGCAGAAACTTGGTTCTAGCATCCACCCATACTGCTTCGGGTGAGACTTCAGTCTGCACTCCCTGGGCTGATGCCAAAAGGGCCAGTAGTGTAGAGATTTGTTTGGCTAAATAACCCTAAACCTGTGTCAGCCCCCATAAGCCAACACTCTCTCTCCCTCTCTCTAATCTCTCTCTCTCTCTTTATCCCTCCCTCACATCTCTTTCTCTTGTTGTCCCTCTCTCTCTCTGTCTCTCTCTCACTCTCCCTCCCTCTCCCATCCCCGTTCTCTCTCCCATCTATTTCTCTCTCCCTCCCTCTCTCCCTCCTTATCCCACCCCCTATCTACCTCCCTCTCCCATTCCCCCTCAATCTCTACCTCCCCCCCCCTCTCCCTCACACCTGACTTCCCTCTCTCTCCCTCTCCCTACCCCTCCCCCCTCCCTCCCTCTCTCTCTCTCTCTCACTCCCTCCCCCCTCCCTCCCCCTCTCTCTCTCTCTCTCTCTCTCTCTCTCTCTCTCTCTCTCCCCATCCCTCTCTCACCCTTTGTCCCATCTCTCTCTCTCTCTCTCTCTCATTTTGCCTCCTTTTGTCCCTCCCCCCACCACACCTTTTCTCTCTCTCTCTCTCTCTCTCTCTCTCTCTCTCCATCCCTCTCTCACCCTTTGTCCCATCTCTCTCTCTCTCTCTCATTTTGCCTCCTTCTGTCCCTCCCCCCACCACACCTTCTCTCTCTCTCTTGATCCTTCTCTCACCCTTTGTCCCATCTCTCTCTCTCTCTCATTCTCCCTCCTTCTGTCCCTCCCCCCACCACACCTTCTCTCTCTCTCTCCCTCTCTCTCCCCCCCTTTATCTCCCCCTCCTTCACCCCCTCCTTCCATCTCTCCCTCCCACCCCCTCCTTCCCACTCTCCCTCCCACCCCCTCCTTCCCACTCTATCTCTCTCTCTCTCTCTCTCTCTCTCTCTCTCCCCCCCCCCTTCCTCACACCCACTCTCTCTCTCTCTCTCCCTCTCTGTCCATCCCTCCCTCTCTCTCTCTCTCGCTCTCTCTCTCTCTCTCTCTCTCTCTCTCTCTCTCTCTCTCCATCCCTCCCCCTTGCTCTCTCCCCCTCTCTCCCTCCCCCCTTATTTCCCTCTCTCGATCTCTCTCCCTCCCAACCCCTCCTCCTCTCTCTCTCTCTCTCTCTCTCTCTCTCTCTCTCTTCCCCCATCCCTCCCCCTCTCTCTCGCTCTCCTCTTCCTCTCTCTCTCTCACACTCCCTCCCTATCCCTCTCTCTCTCTCTCTCACCCACCCTCCCTCTCACTCTCTCTCCTGCTCTCCATCCCCCCTACTTCCATCTCTCTCTCTCTCTCTCTCTCTCGCTCTCACCCTCCCTCCCTCTCACTCTCTCTCCTGCTCTCCATCCCCCCTACTTCCATCTCTCTCTCTCTCTCTCTCTCCATCCTTACTTTCCCCCCACCCCCTCCTTCCCTCTCTCCCCCTCTCCCTCTCTCTCTATCCCTCCCTCTTGATCTCTCACTTTATCACCATTTCTCCACCTCCCGCCCTCCCTCCCTCAATCCCTCTCCCTCTCCACACCCTCTCTCTCTTTTTCTCTCTCCCTCTCTTCCTACCACCCCCTCCTTCCCTCTCTCGCACACACTCTCTCTCTCTATCTATTGTCTGCATCCTTGCCTTTCTCCCCCCATCCTTCCCTCTCTCTCTCTCTCTCTCTCTCTCTCTCTCTCTCTCTCCTTCCTTCCCTTTCTCTCTCTCTCCCTCCTTCCCCCTCTCCACCCACCTATCTCTCTACCTCCCTCCACCACTCTACCCACTCACCCTCCACCCACCTCTCTCTCTCCCTCCCTCTCTCCCCTCAACCCCACACCCTCCTTCCCTTCTCACCCTGTCTATATCCCTCCTTCTTTCTCTCTCTCTCTCTCCCTCTCCACATCCCTCCCTCTCTTTCCCTCCATCTTCTTCTCTTGCTCGGTCTCTCTCTCTCTCTCTTTCTCTCCCTCCCTCCCTCCTCTTCCCTCTGTCCCACCCTCCCTTCCCTCTGTCCATCTCTTTCTCTCTCCCCCCCTCTTGCTTTACTGCCCCTCCCTCTGTCCCTCTATCCTTCTCTCTCTCTCTCTCTTCCTCCCTCCCTCTCTCTCTCACGCTACCCCTCCTTCTCTCTCTCTCTGCTTTTTATATTTATTTATGCAACTACATTTATTTCATAAATTTAGATAAATAAAACAATTATATTCATTAATAAATGTGTTTTAGATTGTACAATTTTAAAAAAATAAGAATACATGTATAATTAAATAATGCATATCATTTTACATTATAAACAACCATGTATAAAGAAAAAAATTTCAATTTGCAAAAATATTCCTTTCAGATTATATAATTTCAAATCAATAAACAATTAGTTGAGCACAAATATAACTAAACAATATAAATATAAGAAATCACTAAAATAAATTCATTCACATGTCTTAGTTATATTGGTAAATGTTAGCTAAATCAATGGTGGTTAATAGGAAAATATAATCATATAAGCTAGCAGTAGGAGGAACTAATATATATTAGTTATATTGGTCAATGTTAGCTAAATTAATAGTGGTTAATAGGAAAATATAATGATATAAGCTTGCTTTAGGAGGAACTAATAAATCGAGATGTGAACTGGATAAATTAATTACTTGATTAGGCTTTCTATCCCTCATTCTTCCTCTCTCTCTCCTTCCCACCCCTCCTTCCGTCTCTTTCTCCCTCCTTCTCTATCCTTCCCTCACTCTCTCTCTCTCTTTCCATCTATCAAATCTCTCTCTCCTTCTATCAAGACTCTCTCTCTCCCTCTCTCCAATATCTCTCTATTTCTCCCTCTCTCTCTCTCCCCCTCTCTCCCATCTCTCTCTCTCTATCTCTCTCTCCCTCCCCCTCTCTCACATCTATCTCTCTTGATCTCCCTCTCTCTCCCTTTCACACTCTTCCTCCCTCTCCCATCCCCTCCCCTCTCTCCGTCCCTCTCCCAACCCCCTTCTCTCTACCATCTCTCTCTTTCTCTATCCCTCCCTCCCTCTCTCCCTACTTCTCCCACCCTCTTCCATCCATCCCTCTCTCTCCTTCCCTCTCCCATCCCCCTGTCTCTCTCCATCCCTCTCCCATCCCCTCTCTATCTCTCCCCATCTCTCTCTCTCTCTCTCTCTCTCTCCCCCTCTCTCCCTCTCTCCCTCTCTCTCTCTCTCACCCTACCCCCCTCTCTCTCTCTCTCTATCTCTTTCTCTCCCCTTCTCCCTGCTCCTTACTTCTCTCTCCCTCTGCCTCCCCTGGGCTCCTTCCCTCTCTCTCTCTCTCTCCCCATCCCCCCCTCTCTATCCCTCTCCCCCCCTCCTTCCCTCTCTCTCTCTCCCCTTCTTGCTCTCTCTCTCCCTACCTCCCTCTCTCTCCCTATCTCCCATCTCTCTCTCTAACTCTCTCCTTCCCACCCTCTCTCTCTCTCTCTCTCTCTCTCTCTCTACCCTATCACTCTCTCTCTCCCTCAAGTTCTCTTTATATATTACTTAAACTCTATATTTCCCTCTCCCACCCTCTCCTTTTCACTCTCCTTACTCATCTACCTCTTGTTCGTTCTTACTCTCCTTATCCCTCTGACTTTCTCTTTCTCTCTCAATCTTTTTTTTCTCTCTCTCTCTCTCTCTATCTCTCTCTCCCTCTCTCCCATCTCTCTCCCCCTCTCTCCCATCTCTCTCTCCCTTCCTCTATCCAATCTCTCTCTCTCTCTCTCACTCTCCCCAATGTCTCTCTATCTCTATCTCTCTCTCTCTCTCTCTCTCACATATATCTCTCTCTCTCTCCCCCTCCCCCACCCCCTATCTCTCCCTCTCTCCCCCTCCCCCACCCCCTATCTCTCCCTCCCTCTCCCAACCCCCTCTCTCTCCATCACTCTCCCAACCACCACTCTCTCTCCAATCTCTCTATCTCCCTCCCTCTCCCTCTCCCACCCTCTTCCATCCGGGCCTATCTCTCCTTTCCTCTCCCATCCCCCCCCCCCTCTCTCCCTTGGCCCCCCTCCTTCCCTCTCTTGCACTCTCTCCCTCCCCCTTATCTATCCTTCTCCCTCTCCCTCTCTTTCTGTCTCTCTCCCTCCCTCTTACTCTTTCTCTCCCTCCCTGCCTGATCCAAAAATGGATCATGGATAAACCTCGAAGCCCAAAAGACTTCATGCAAGAGGTAAAAGGTGCCAAATGGTACAAATCCTTTGTAAATCAGAGGAAAATTAAAATTGCAGGCTGCTCCTAGAAATATTTTCATTACAGTGATCTCTTCATTCTAAATCCAATGCAATTTGAATGGACCAAAACGGACTTCGGATGAAGGAGTTATTGTAAAATGAAAATTGCCCAATATCCTTAGAAAACGAGGCAATTTCATTGAATTTTTAACTATATTGAAAATTTTGATTTTTAGTATAGGCTCACTGGCCAATCCACAACAAACACATGGCAGACCGGGATTGGGCCACATGGCCCTATTTGATTGGTCTAGGAGGAAATATCGCATCGCAAATGTGCCAAAGGGAAGGACATAACCATAGGCCTTAAAGCATTGCGATATGCGATTACCGCTTTATCAGATCGCAAAAATCCAAAGGGAGCATCATGGAGATAAATGGTTTTACAAGCAAACCCTAATAAGATACCGAACCAATCGACAGTGTGGAACAGGGGCTTGTTATATATATATATATATATATATATATATATATATATATATATATATATATATATATATATATATATATATATATATATATTGTAGTGCAATAATATAAAGGACGGACAACAAGCCTCAAGCACAAGCGATATGTGATTGGGATCTTTGCTCTATTGCATCGAAGAAAAGCCAGTGGAGTGGACGGGACCTTTAAGCCTCAAGCAATTGTGATATGCGATCGCCACAATATCACATCGCAATGTTCCATTGAACATTGAATGGACCATGGGTCATTTACATATGCGACATGCGATGAGCGATAATGTGATCACGTCTGGACTGTTGGATTGCAAGTCTAATCGAATGATGGAGATTTAACGGGGAATATCGCATCACTATTTGTGTTAAGACAATGGAACGGGGCTCTTTCCTGTTGCAATTGTGATATGCGATCAAAGGTGGACCCGGTAAGTTTATAGGTGCGATTGAATGTATTTTGAAGTGTAGTTAAACAACTCATGATGTGTTTTTTGTGCATTTGCCTGTGTATTTCCGTTATATGGCCACTTTTGGGATTTTTACAGAGAGGAGGCCCAAAAATCGGGTTTCCTGTGCTGTCGGTTCATTTCAATTGTGAACTGATTCTTGAGAGGAAATAGTTGATCCCATGCTTCAGGAGAACTGTAATTGTTGTGTATTAAATACACAAAGAGCAGAATTGGCAGGGGATTCATGCAGATGCTGAGAGTACAACAGAGAAACAAAGAATGCACAGAGGAAGCTCAGAGGCTGTGAAGGTTGAGGAATTTGTTTGAATGTTCGATTTGTGCCAGGACGGTAGTCGAAAAAGCAAGGAAGGTTGTCTGCAGCGTAAGTGAAGTGCTCGGGAGGACTTAGAAGTAGAGCATAGAGAGCCGAAAATATAGACAGAGCCAAATAGCGAGAGCACTCAACAAAGAGGAGCCACTAGAGTTTGGGGGCTTGGTAAAGGAAGAGATGTAGAGCCAGAGAGCTCTAAACTAACTTCGACAAGCCATGAAGCTACGAGGAAGTTGTAGAACAACAGAGAGACCAAAATGATCTAGTTGTTTGTTACAGGGAAAAGTGTCTATATAGAACTACTCTATCCCACTAAGGTGTGACAACTTCCTTAGAAACAAACAGAGAAAAGCTACTTTTGTTTTTCCTTTATGAATTATAGATGGAGAGGAACAGAAAGACCAACCTCTGTCTTGCGCTAATATCCTGATTTGATCCCTCTCTTCTTTGATAGTCCTCAGCTACCTACTCCCTTGCACGCCTAGCTTCACAAAGTGCCTGTAAGATCACAAAAGCCTAGCACTATACAAAGACATGGATCTATAATCATAAATAGTCTAGGATCAGATGTAAATTGACCATACAAATGTAACAAGCATCAATGACACAAAAGCATGGAGGAAAACTCAAATAGATTTTATTGATAAACAAGAAAAGAGCCAAGAGGAGTTACAACCAGTTGTTCTGACCCAGCATCAACCTCCCAGCAAAGAAGCCCCTCTTCACCTCAAACAAAGCTTAGATCACCCAACAATCTGATGTTTGTCTCAAGAAACCAACAACAATTCCTTACAATATGCAAAATTCCAGCCTCTGGATCTCTGGGATGAGGGATCCATATATAGATATCTGTAAGGGGGATGAGTCAGCTTGTGATTTGATTATTGTCTTCCCTCTGATAGTTCTTGCTTCCACTTGGAGACTGATGGCCTCTTACTCATCCTTGGTCGAATTCAGTGAGGCAAGTGTCACAGGAGAAGATTCTAGAAACTTCCATTGCCTCTCCACCTCGCGGAATGACACTGCCATTTGTCATTTCTCGCCCATCGCACCCCAAAGAAGGGACTTTTGAAATGAAATGCACCGTCGCAGTGTATTTGGGTGAGATGCAACACACTTAGCCAGTGGAGCAGCTGCAATGATCCTGTTTTGACAAATTCTGAACAGTTTCTCATGGAGAACTTCTGGGACAAGCTGTAATCTGTTGACCTTGTTCCTTTATGGGTTAGAAAAACACTTTTAGGGACTTAGGAGCCCTTGATTTATGGACATTTCATGCTTGGGGTTGTAGGACCCAAAAATGTCTATAAAAGTTTCCCCCTAAAGCATGAGGTCGTTAATCTTTTGATGTCGGGTGAAATGCTTTATTGTGAGGATCAGAAGTTCTTTCAATGCTAAGAGGAGACCTGTAATAAGATACAATACAATATATTATCTTCATATATTTTCATGATCTGGCTGAGGTGGGCATTCCCATGCTCAACTTTATAAATTCATTTTCATGTACATAGGACAGACAATCCTCTGAGTGTAGACTGATGATTCTGATATAGCCATCATCCTTTTGAGTGGATTATTATCTGTGTAGCAATGATGTACATTTAATGTCTTTATTTTCCTGAATATATATCACAGCCTGAATGGATGAAACTAGATCCGGGGTCTTCAAGCTCATCTGATCTTCACTCTAAGTACAAGTCGATCCATGTGAGAAATGTTCTGAAGTCGAACATGGAAAGACATCGCTTTATTACTAATAAATGATGTAAATTGTTAACAAGCGCGAGAGGAATCACTGATAATGATAATGACCCTCAAGGTACTACAATACAATTCATGTGGTGTGAATAAAGGACTTGGCATCGAACACCATGCAAATTCTTTCGGTCGAAGGCCATTGATGTAAACCTGTCGCCGGAAGTGAGAAACTTGCCATTGAGGCATGCAAGCTTCAAAGTACTGAATGGGGTGTTCCTAGATCAACTTCTTGGATAATGAGCTGATGTCGACAAGAAGTGATCTGTCACAGGAGGGCCTTAATGAATCCCACATCAATGACACGGAACAAAGCAAATGGTTTTAATGGGGGTGAAAATGATCTGGTGATATAAGGTTCAGGGTGGTGGCCATGAAAGAATGGAGTACAATGTATGGTAGTGGGTGAGACGGGTGAATTCACTGGATGACTTCTCTTGAACATATCAGCGACATTGATGTGATGGATTGGTAGCATTAACCCCAAATGTGGATGGTATGGCGTGACCATGCTGATGTGACCGGTGAATGAAACAACCCAACACGACTCGGACACGGAGTGGAGGTCTCATGTTCAAGAGCAACTTGCTACCAACAAAGTTTCTTCAAGTTTTCTTCCCAATTTTCCCCAGTCATTGCTGACCAGTACCTCTTTATTTTTGTCAAGCTTGAGGAGGATAACATATGCTTGTTCTATAATTTTCCCTTCGGGCAAACCCATCACTATGTTTTAACGAGCCTAGCGACAGTGAAACTTGTTCTCGTCTATAGACAAGTTTGTCGCTATTAATCTTTTTAACGAGTTTAATGAGAAAGATAACTCGGTCCTTTTCAATTTTAGAGAGTCTGAAAAGGAACGTAAAGGTAACTCCAAAATTCCTTTTTCGTCATCTAATCCCTTAAGTCCAAAAAATTATAAAACAATACAGAAGGGATGAATTTTCAATACTTTTAACGAGCCGAAGAAAACAAGCGCTCGATCTTTTTGTGTAATAATCCCTCAGGTCCAAAAAGATTAAAAACTAGAGGAGGGATAGAACTCCCTGTCCCTTTAATGAGCTGGAGAGGCCAATGGCTTGGCAATATTTTCATATTTTATGAATGTCACAAGGATGGCTAGTGAGATCACTCTTCACAACTGTTCCTCAAAATGGGTAAACAATCAAATGGGGGTGAATGATCGACCAATGAAAAAGTGGAGGTGACGGTGCAAACACAACCAAGGCTTTAATGGCTGAAGTACTACATTCACGATGGTTATTTACTGGGGAATAGTTCATTTTTTAACGAGCTTAAACGCGGGAGGTAATATTTTCTCATGGCTTATGTTTATTTTTTAACGAGCTTGAACTATGTGCTAAAACTGCTTGATTAATCCAGTCGTGTGATAAGAATGTCTCATATAAAATGAAAACTTTTAGAGTTTTTCCCCACATCCTTTCTTTATGCAAGTTAGGAGATGACCAATCCTACGAGTTTAAAGGGTTAGAGGTCCTATAAATTTAAAAAAATAAATAGTCGCTCTTTTCTTGCACGCCAAAAGGCTTGCATGCCCCCAGGTATAAAACAGAGTTTCAAGGTTACCCGTTCTTTAGTCCGTTAAAACATTTGTTTTTACCGAGAGAGGCGTACCTCTCACAGGTTACCAAAGATAGTTCTATTTACAACGTAAACAAAACACCTCTTTGGCGATGTCTACCGAGATAAACAAAGGTAGGTGGCGATGCCCACCAACTTAGATAACTTTGACAAGAGGATCTTATTCCAGTCCAACTCCCTCTTCCAATCACGGATGGGAGTACGGAGGTCATATACTCTCGCGGAAACCTACCCTATACCCGAGGTTTTCTTGCTGAAGCAGATCAGGGTGCATGCCCCCTGGGTTTCAGTCATGTCCCTTGAATCACTCGTGCTCATCGGGTGGACGAACTGGGGGTTGAGACATTTCTTGCATGAAAAGACCATTCAGGGATGGTATATGACTATTTGCTATGTGTGATCTAGGAAATGAAAGCTGGTCTATGAGCTTGATCACTCTTCCTTTGTGCGGAAAACACATCACTCGAAAGAGTGATGAGACAATGGCTCTCATGCAATAAGGAGTAGATTGTAATCCAGGGGTCCTTGAACTACCATTACGTTTATGTGAACGGTTTCCCCTCTTAATGTTATGGGTACATTGGGAAGGATCCCTAACGGTTGACTGGTTCCTTTATCAAAACCTGTTAGATTTCTCATCTCAGGCAAAAGCGATGGCGAACCAAGCGCTTTCCAAGTAGTCGAGGAAAGGATACTCACAGAAGCCCCCTCATCAGGGTGCATGCCCCCTGGGTTTCAGTCATGTCCCTTGAATCACTCACGCTCATCGGGTGGACGGACTGGGGGTTGAGACATTTCTTGCATGAAAAGACCATTCAGGGATGGTATATGACTATTTGCTATGTGTGATCTAGGAAATGAATGCTGGTCTATGAGCTTGACCACTCTTCCTTTGTGCGGAAAACACATCACTCGAAAGAGTGATGAGACAATGGCTCTCATGCAATAAATATAGTCTCGTCCAAGGAGTAGATTGTAATACAGGGGTCCTTGAACTACCATAACGTTTATGTGAATGGTTTCCCCTCTTAATTTTATGGGTACATTGGGAAGGATCCCTAACGGTTGACTGGTTCCTTTATCAAAACCTGTTAGATTTCTCATCTCAGGGAAAAGCGATGGCGAACCAAGCGCTTTCCAAGTAGTCGAGGAAAGGATACTCACAGAAGCCCCCTCATCTATGATGGTACTAGCCATAACCATTCTATATATTTGAACAATGATTCGGAATGGTATACTAGCTGGTAAACGGGGTCTACCTAGTTGATTCCAGTCGAAGGAGACAACTAGGTTGCTTGGAGGTGGGACCGAATAGATGGCCGGGTACGACTCTGACAAACTTCCTTCTTGCGGTAAAGGAATGGGTAAATTGCCCTCATGTTCGTTGGAGTCTGTGCTTATGAAAAGAATTTGGACGGTGTCATCCTTGTTCTTTTTAGTGATTGTATCATCTAAAGATGGAACCTCTGAAGGCAAGATCGGGTCAACTGCCGCCTCGACCTTTTGACTTTCGTCTGGTATGGGTTCAGATGGTTTATCTTCAATGACAGATGATTCAACCGACCACCTAAGCGGGTCAGCGAGATTTTCAACTAGTGACAGACTCGGCAAGAGTTTTTATATCCAGGAGGAAGTCGTAACGGTGAAACCGGACGATCGTCCAAAAATATTTTAGCTTCGTCTAAGAAGGGACAACGGTGGATGGCATGATCGCCTTCGCACAGTTTACAAGGAAATCTATATTTTCCTTTTTGTCCTGGGGCTTCACTTTCACTAGTCGACGGTGTGTTTTCAACATGATCATCAGAGGTTGACGACACCGAGTTGTGCAAACGAAGAGACCAGTCCCTTAAGATCCGAGGGATGCAAGGACAATCTCTGTGATAGTGGTCTCCTTTGCAAATGACACATGTCGATTTAGGCCCGGTCGGTGCAGTGTGTGGATTTTCGCTAGACGACACTCGTTTGCCCCCATTCACTTTTGGCTCCTTCTTCTTCTTCTCTTTCTTCTTCTTTTCCTTCTTCTCCTTAGGTACTTGACTTTTGGCTTTACAAGCCCTATCAAGCGAAGAGGAAGAATTAGAGGAAGTAGAAGGTTGGTGAGTAACTCTGGACTCGTCTAGTTGTTGATTCGATTGTTCAGGAATTGTGGTGTTCTGAATGACAGAGGTTGAGAAGAGCCATACAAGCAAACCAATTGTCAGTCCTGGAAGTGACAATGTGGCCATATGGGGTGCACCAACATCTCCCCAAGAGGAGAAGGGACTAGGATTTCCTCCAAGGGGAATTCCTTGGTTGGTGGATTCCATTTTCTCAACCCAAGATCAACGTAGGAAAGGGTAATGAATATTTCGTTTAAAATAAATTTTAGACGCTTTGACACAACTTGTTTTTTCAATTTTTAAGAGTCGAGAAAAAACAAAAGATGACTCTAGTCTCCTTCGATTTTTAATGAGCCTGAAGTGACAAGTGCTCAGATGGACCTTTTCTGTTAAAGAGTCTGAAAAGGAACTAAAGGGACTACTCTAGAAATCTAGGTAGAGGGATTACCAAACCAATTGCAAAACTGTAGAATACTTTTTACAGTACGTCAGTCAATCTTCCCGAATGATGTGTTCAGTGTATTGCGATCGATAGGGCGGCAGACATAGCTTCCTATGGATAAAGGATTAAGTCTATTGGGGTCTCCCAAAATATACTCGATGGTACATGGGAGCACAAGTCCGTACTGGCACTTATCGTCTCAAAGTGGAGGAATCACCCAACCATCAGTGAGAACAACAGTTACCAGGCTTTACGACATCGGAATATGTCTCTAGCCTAGACTTCTAAATGTTGTGCGTTAAGTTCCAAAGCATTGTTAGATTCATTGAATTTATTTTAAGTTGATCTTGTTTATGAAGTTTTCCTTTTGGGTTCACCACGAGATGTAGATGTAATTCCTAAAATGCAATCTAAGATGATAAACAAACTTTTTATCTCCTTTATGCAATGAAAATCCTAGCTACTAGGGAAAAGAAGGACAGAATCTTTTCACAAAGAGCAAAGAACACACTCTAAATGCACTTTCCTAAATCAAACCAATTAGACTGTCTATGCAAATGCACATGCATGTATTTGTTTTTCGACTTCCTTAGTATATGAATGCTAAAAAGAAAGTTGATGCACAAATCTGAATTTCTTTTCAAGCGACAAATATCAACAAGTTTATTTTTGAAATCAAAAAATGGAGACGATCACAACACTTTAGGATTTTGAACTGAATACTTATTCTTGACACTAGAAAATTACAAATTCAGACCAAAAGCAATAGTAACAGGATATTAGACCATCAATAGCAATTAAAATCTTTCATACGATTGAAATCAACACTTGCGACAATTTCAAATCAAAGGATGACAGTACGATTACACTACTTTTGCAAAGGAGAACTGTAAATGACTCAACAAACACACAAAAACATCTACAGTTCTTTTGTACAAAGGAGGCAGAATAACAGCAAGGAAAAGGGGTTTCAAACAGACATATACTAATCGCAGGCAGCAAAATTCAAGAATAGAACTGGAAATAATGAACCCCAGAAGCCACAACTGCACAGAGCTAGTCTGATTAGCGCACCTGTAACACAAAGAATCTAAAATGTAGCGCAGGTTGTCCACTTGGGAAGTGTGCTGGAATTCAGAATCTCTGAATAGTACCTACGCTGGGCCAGAAACGAGACTCTGTTCGGGTTCCGGGTCACAGTTTGCAGTTCAGTTCTTGGGTTTTGGTCAAGCAAAAAGCAATCAGTAATGCAACAATCAAGGGTAGATCTAAGGAGGATCTAAGAGCTATCACAAGGGCAATCAGATAGTTTGTGAATCAGTTGTTTAAATCATAAACAGATCTAGTAGATGGATTGAAGTAGCAGTTGTCTACTTTGCATTTGTTATGGCAAATGCAGTTCGAACGCTACTTGTAAGTTTATGAAACAAACAACAAAGAATGATAAACAACCAAACTAATTAGTTCCCCAGCGGAGTCGCCATTTTGTTACAGGGAAAAGTGTCTATATAGAACTGCTCTATCCCACTAAGGTGTGACAGTTGCCTTAGAAACAAACAGAGAAAAGCTACTTTTGCTTTTCCTTTATGAATTATAGATAGAGAGGAATAGAAAGACCAACCTCTGTCTTGTGCTAATCTCCTAATTTGATCCCTCTCTTCTTTGACAGTCCTCAGCTACCTGCTCCCTTGCACGCCCAACTTCACAATGTGCCTGTAAGATCACAGAAGCATAGCACTATACAAAAACATGGATCTATAATCATAAACAATCTAGTATCAAATGTAAATTGACCATACAAATGTAACAAGCATCAATGACACAAAAGCATGGAGGAAAACTCAAATAGCTTTTATTGATAAACAAGAAAAGAGCCAAGAGGAGTTACAACCAGTTGTTCTGACCCAGCATCAACCTCCCAGTAAAGAAGCTCCTCTTCACCTCAAACAAAGCTTAGATCAACCAACAATCTAATGTTTGTCTCAAGAAACCAACAACAATTCCTTACAATATGCAAAATTCCAGCCTATGGATCTCTGGGATGAGGGATCCATATATAGATATCTATAAGGGGGATGAGTCAGCCTGTGATTTGATTAGTGTCTTCCCTCTGATAGTTCTTGCTTCCACTTGGAGTCTGATGGCCTCTTACTCATCCTTGGTCGAATTCAGTGAGGCAAGTGTGACAGGAGAAGATTTTGGAAGCTTCCATTGCCTCTCCACCTCGTGGAATGGCACTGCCATTTATCAATTATCGCCCATCACACCCCACAGAAGGGACTTTTGAAATGCAATGCACCCTCGCAGTGTATTTTGGTGAGATGCAACGCACTTAGCTAGTGGAGGAGCTACAATGATCCTGTTTTGACCAATTCTGAGCAGTTTCTCATGGAGAACTTCTGGGAGAAGCTGTAATCTGTTGACCTTGTTCCTTTAGGGGTTAGAACAACACTTTTAGGGACTTAGGAGCCCTTGGTTTATGGACATTTCATGCTTGGGGTTGTAGGGCCCAAAAATGTCTTTAACATTGTTGCTGATGTTGTTTGAGCCGAAGACAGAAGAAGGAGTCCAAAGAAAGTAAACAGTTCTGAGGGAGTCAAAGAAGCCAGAAGCTCAAAGGAGCTCAAATCACTAGCTGAAAGACTTAGTCCAGAGAAGCCTAGATCTGTTTGCAGCTAAAGGATAGCCAGGGGTAAGATGGTATTATGAGCCCATTAGATGATTTGTAAACCATATGGAATTGAGTCATGGACTTGTAAAATAATTTATCCATAATCCCAAAGAGCCTAATCGAGTTAATTAGAGCTCAAGGAGATGTAGCCCAAGATATCAGGGTGAACTCCATATTAATTTTTTGTCTTATGTGTTTGTTTTTACTGCTGCATTATTCACTGTTATATGCATTTATATATCAATTTAAGCGCATTCACATATCGGCACAAATAGTAGATCTTAAAGCAAATAATCAGTTGAAGACAACTACAAGCATACATTTATATTTTCAAGCATTTCTTAATTCCTTATTGGTTAATCATTAAAGACTCGACAAAATTCAAGCTTTGGAAGTGGGAGAGGCTCTTGTAAGCTAGATAAGAAGCCCAAGAGCCCCATTTTCAGATCAGGTGGTATCAGAGCTTAAGATTGATTAACCACATCTTTAGAAGGTTATATCAGAATGCTTGATTAGCAGAGCAAAGACTGCTTGTCTGAAAGGTGTTTGAATAGCAACAGGCTGATTATATGCTTGTTTGCAGACTGAATATTTTTTGAGTTTGCAAAAGTAAAGGGGAAGGTATTGATAGCTCAGTCTAGGAAGGACAAGAAGGAGAAGGGCTGAAGGCATTCTTATATCCTGGGACCTCAAGGAAATCTTTGGAGCACAAGAGGTTTGTTTCAAAAGGTTGTTGAATAATCTCTTTAATTATCTTGTTGAAGTTTTTTTGTTCATTGGCATAATGACAACTTCTACAAGTGGGTCCTCAAATTATGCTCTCTTCACAAGACTCTTTGACGAAGGCATGAAGAAAGAATTGTACACCATGATGGATATGGTGAGAGAAATGTATGAGGACGGAAGGAAGAGTAGCATGCTTAGAAAGCAGTTGAATTCCATGAAGAAAGAAAAGAAGTTGCTTGCTGACAAATTGTAGGAAATGGAGAGGCAACTTCATAGGGAAAATATGAACCTGAAGAGGATGCATGAGTTGGAGTCATAGCTCTTTGTTGCCCAAGAAGCCTTAGTCAAGTACCAGCTTGAAGAAGAAGTAAGACATTCCAGTTTGTCTTCAAATTCTTCTGAGAATGCTTGTATTGGTTCTTTTGAAATGCATACTAAAGGCATAGGTTCCAAGCTAATGTCCAAGATGGGCTATGAAGGAAAGGGCTTGGGAAAGCATGCACAAGGTATCATTAAGCCAATAATGATTGAGGAAAGGCCTAAGTATTTGGGTCTTGGCTATGGACAGTGTTATGGAGATAGTTCCAAAGCTGCCCTGAAGGCCATTGAAACCGTTCAAAGACGGAGTTTAATTGTAGGTCCTCTATCTCAAGAGTGTGAAGATTGTGTTCATGAGGAATGCAATGTCTTGAAAAATCATTTGCAGGGTGTAGGTGCTCAAAAGCACACCCTTGAACCACAGAGTTGTGGAAACTCTAACAGCCTTGAAGAGATTGATGGGATTCAAAAAGGAGCCACTTCTTCATTTGCTTCACCTCCTTGTGAAGACAATAGAGGTGAAAGAGGCAAGTATAAATCTGGTTCTAACCATAGTCCTTTTCGTTTTGCAAAGCATGATAAATTTCCACATAGATATGGGAAAATAATTGCATGTTCCTTTTGTGGTTTGGATGACCATCATGTTTCTAGATGTTGGAAGAGAATGGCCACATACAAGAAATTTTTGGAGGAAAGAAAGCAAGGAGCCAAAGGTCCATTGGACAAGGAAAATCATGATGTCAAGAGGATGCACATCCAGTGCACTCACTGCCCTAAGCAAGGGCATATTTCTAAAAGGTGTTGGACTTTGAATCCAACAATGCTTCCATAAAATTTGAAGGAGAAGGTGGAAAGAGAAGATCGCAGAAATGGAAAGGAAGATTCCATGAATGATGTGTCTCAAGATGATTCAGATATTGATTCTGATGTACAGACAAGGAAGGACCTTTGAAATGGATTGGTAAGAAATGGTTAGAATTCTTATCCAATTAAAAGTTGCATGCCTATGGATATGATGCATCTATTTGCATTTCTGTGGTAATTGAATGCAAGTTGCAGGTTTCTACCAAGAAGGTGAATGGGAAAAGGTTGGGTAGGAGACTCACTTTGTTACTGCAACATTATATTTCATTTCAGCTTCGAAAGTACAGTGTGCTTAAGTGAAAGTTGAAGGATGAAATGCATGCATGAGATGATGTGCATGAACATAGGGATGTTGATGTTTTCCTTGTTTTTGGGAACATGTGTGTGTGATTGACTTGAAGGGTTGATTGCTTTGTTGTAAACATGCATGTAAAGTTGGTTTGGTGGAGATAATGATGAAATTCTTTCATCTTTTGAAAAGAATTTTAATGGTCGTTTTCTACATTCTTGGCTTAAGGGTCATCTGTTTAAAGACATGTTTTGTGGGCTTGTTATCTTGTCCATCATTTGTATGCAGATGTAAGACATGGAGGTGTTCACAAGATGTGAAATTGGTTTCTTTGGTTGAAGCAGGTGTTTAGTCCATCCAGTTGTTGTCTGTATGCCTGTTGTTGTTAACAGATATTTTTGGTAGCTTGTCAAACAGGTACAAATACAAGTTTCATGGAGCAGATATACTTCACATTTGTTGAGCCACCTTGGATCAATGATCAAGGAAAAGAAGCTCAAACTAACTTCTATGACGATTTCAGTAGAAGTTTTGTAGGAAGGCAAGGAGGAAGACAGTTCTTCCCAGGAACACCAGCCCATCCAAGAAGGGAAGTGGTCAGAAACTTTGGGTCAGAAGCACTTTGCAAAGGCAAGTGTAGGGAGGCTGAAAGAAGAGGGTGAGTCACTCTCATTTACTGTTCAGATAAGTATATAAATCTTTTGAAGACCAAAAGTTCTTTTAGTGGGAAGGCGTGATCCAAAAATGGATCCTGGACAAATGACCAAAATGATATAGCTGTTGCTGGTGTTGTTTGAGTTGAAGACAGAAGAAGGAGTCCAGAGACAGTAAACAATTCTGAGGGAGTCAGAGAAGCTAGAAGCTCAAAGGAGCTCAGAGTACTCACTGAAAGAATTAGTCCAAAGAAGCCTAGATCTGTTTGTAGCTAAAGGAAAGCCAGGGGTAAGATGGTATTATGGGCCCATTGGTTCATTTGTAAACTATACGGAGTTGAGTGACAGACTTGTAAAAGAATTCAACCATATTCCCAAAGAGCCTAATCGAGTTGATTAGAGCTCAAGGAGACGTAGCCCAAGATATCAGGGTGAACTCCATATTAATGTGTTATCTAATGTGTTTGTTTTTACTGCTGCATTATTCACTATTACATGCATTTATATATCAGTTTAGGCACATTCACATATCAGCACAAAAAGTAGATCTTAAAGCAAATAATCAACTGGAAACAACTACAAGCATACACCTATATTTTCAAGCATTTCTTAATTCTGCATTGGTTAATCATTAAAAACTTGGGAAAATTCAAGCTTTGGAAGTGGGAGAGGTTCTTGTAAGCTAGACAAGAAGCGGATCACTCCCTCTCTCTCCCTATCTCCCATCTCTCTCTCTCTCTCTACCTCTCTCTCTCACTCCCTCTCGTTCTCCCTCCCTTTGTCCCCCTCCACCCCCAACTTGCGTCTCTTCCCCTCCTTCTCTCTCCCTCCCTCTCCCCCTTTGGCTCACTCTCCCTCTCCCTCCCTCTCCCCCTCCTTCCCTCTCTCTAACTCTCTCCTTTCCACCCCCTCCTTCCCTCTCTCTAACTCTCTCCTTTCCACCCCCTCCTTCCCTCTCTCTCGCTCTCTTCCCTCCTCCCCCACCTCCTCTTTCTCCCCCTCTCTCTCCTTCTCAATCTCTCTCTCTCTCCCCCCCCATCCTTTTCTCTCTCTCTCTATCCCTCTCTCTTTCTCTCTCTCCCCCTCCCTCTCTCTCTCTCCCTCCATCCCTCCCTCTCTCTCTCTCTCTCTCTCTCTCTCTCTCTCTCTCTCTCTCTCTCCCTCTCTTGTTCCTTCTCTCCTCCCTCTTTGCCTCCCTCCGTTCCACTCTCTCTCATAAGAAAATACGTTTATTTGAGATACTTTAAATAAATAAAGCAATTATATTCATGAATAAATTTGTTGTACGTTGTACAATTTAAAAAAATACGAATACAAATATAATTAAATAATGCATATCATTTTACATTATAAACAACCATCTATTGGTCAATGTTAGCTAAATCAATAGTGGTTAATAGAAAAATATAATCGTATAAGTTGGCCAAACTAATAAATCTTAGTTATATTGGTCAATGTTAGCTAAATCAACAGTGGTTAATAGGAAAATATAATTATATAAGCTTGCTTTAAGAGGAACTAATAATTGGAGATATGAAGTTGATAAATTCATTGCTTGGTTAGGCATATGTAGTTACATAAATTTTGGTGAGTAATAATCACTAGTAAGTTACACATGTACATTTTACTCCTACATATACGTTGAAGAAAACATAAATAATCTTGAGAAGTTAGGTATGGTAAATATATTTATTTACATTTTATTCTTATCTATTTTTTATAGAAAAGATTAATATTATATATTAAAAATTGCAAAAGTGAAAAAAAAATAAAATCAAACTAAACACGAGAATCATCCATTATAAAGAGGAAAGTGTGAGAATGTAGAATGATGACTTGATTGCATGTCCATGTAAATTAATCCTTGCCCTCAGATTATATAAAATTTGTCTTCACTAATAAAAAAACTCTTTGAAAGAAAATAAAGAAAAATTGTTTCACTTATACATAGTGAGAGAAAATAAAGAGAACGAGAAAGGCTCTCATGATTAGTTTTTGTAAATAAAGAAAGGTAACTACATTGATCTGTTTGTTGTATAGCTAGAAAATTTAAAAAACATCCTACTCTCTCATCTTTGAAAGATAAAAGCCATATAACAACTTCGAAAATGACATTAATTTCTTACATAAAAACACATGCACTTAAAGGTCTTTCTGACTAATATACATGCAAAATCATTGCCAAAAATTTTACCAAAAAAATCATTTCTTCATATGGAGACATCAGAAAAAGGTTGTATGACCAATATACATGTGAAACAAACCTTAGAAAACACTCACAAAGAAAAAGCATATACACATAGGTAAGCAAATCATTGAAAAAAAAACAATAAAATAGATCAAAAAGAAACTGCATAAACCTAACCTCTTGAAAACAACCCAATAATTCATACACCCACAAGTATTGAGGAATGCAAATCTGAAATTAATTATAAAATAAAAAAAAAAATTAACTTAAACCGATATCAATTAAAAGTTATGAATCCAAAAAAATACTGCGAATCCAGCCAGTGGTCGGTAAAAATACCACCAAAAACAAACCTCTTCCTCGTAACAACTTCGTCGTCTCCAGCATACTCATCATTATCATCCTCACCCAATTCGCCGTTCTCATCCTCATCTTCATCGATATCATCCTCACCCAATTCGCCGTTCTCAACCTCATCTTCATCGACAGACGAAGAGCAATTAATGAGATTTGGTATTCAGGGATTTTATTTTTAACCTAATCCGCAACCACCTTAAATGAAAGGAGGACTAAAAGGGAACGAAACCGACACGGAATTTGGTAATTAAGGTTTGCCAGGCTAAGTCCGTGTAGTTTGCAACAAATTCATAAAGTGGACCACCCCGTGGATCGTTAGTGTAATAAGACGAGACTACAAGGAAAAACTAAATCACATTAAATCAATTTGGGATTCCCGTGGATCGTTAGTGTAATAAGACGAGACTACAAGGAAAAACTAAATCACATTAAATCAATTTGGGATTCCCGTGGATCGTTAGTGTAATAAGACGAGACTACAAGGAAAAACTAAATCACATTAAATCAATTTGGGATTCGATGCTGGGAGAACTCTGTTGGGAAAAACTAAATCACACTAAATTAATTTGGGATTCGATGCTCTCCCAAATAATGATTTAGTTCATCTATTTAGTTAGGTTTATGTCCATTAAAAATAGGTGGGGAAATCACGGGATTTGTGGAATGACAGATTGATAAGGTGGGGTTTATATCCATTAAAATTAGGTGGGGAAATCACGTGACAACAAGGGATTGCAGGAATGACAGATTGATAAGGTGGGTTTATATCCATTAAAATTAGGCGGGGAAATCACGTGAAAACAAGGGATTGCAGGAATGACAGATTGATAAGGTGGGTCATGGGGTTTGATGAGGAAGGACAAGAACATTGAAAATTCTACTCCAAACAAGGAATAAAACATGAAACATACCTGTCATCCCTGTTCCCTCCTCTCTATTGTAAATACCTCCATTCACGACCTTGAAAGCATCCCTCCTGTTCAGATTTAAAAGCATCCCTTCCCGCTGTTAAGATTTAAAAGTGGTTGGTTCCCTCCTCTCCACTGTAAATACCTCCATTCATGACATCGAACAAGTGATCGAAAGAAAGCATCCTTCTCCCTGATCAGATTTGAAAGCATAGAGTCACCATCAACAAAAGAAATCAAACAGAAAGAGACACACAAAACAGAGAGACACGTAGACATCGACACAACAGGAAGCACTTCCACAATCAAATTCCCTAGATGTTGTGGTGTAAATAAATGATGATGAACTATTCGTTTCGAGGCACCCACACTATATATATATATGCACCGCACCACAACCACATCTGTTTCCCAGAAAAACGCATAAATATTCCCTCCCTCAATATCTCAGAAAAAGCTTGATCGACCGTTAGAGGAGCGGATCACATCACAATTCTTTTCATGAAAAAATGCTTGAGATGCTTTTCCTCAAAAAGCTTGAGATGCTTTTCAAGAAATTCCTTGACATCAGTGCAAAGCAGTTGGGTTTTCTTAACGAAAAAGCTTGAGATGCTTTTCAAGGAATTCTCTCTACATCCACGTCATCTATCCACATCGGTGCAAAGCAGTTGGGTTTTCTTAAATTCGGAAAGTTTGGAAAGTTCAGCCTGGAATCTTTGATACTCGGCGAATTTAAGGCCTTTTAATGCTTTTTCGAAATAGGCAACGCTGTGCTGCCGTGTATATATATATATGGATAATGGGTGAGTCTAAACGAATAATTCGAAGTTGTTGTATCATCTCCATTTACAACAAATTTTGTTGTGTTTGCATCAGAAGTGTTTTGTTTGTGTGGTCGTGTTCCTCTTCTTCTATCTGTGTTGTGTATCCGTGCCCTGTAGCTGCAGCTTTTGATAGAGAACGCTGAATATTATTCAAATTTGAATTTGATTGATTGGATATGGATCAAGAAGAGCCACAGGAAGGGATGAATGAAGAGCCTAGTTGTTTAGTCATTTGCAATTGTAAGGAATTTCATTGTATTCGCAGCGGAATTTCATTCTCTGTTTTATCTCTGTGTTATGTTTTGTCTGTCTCTCTGTCCGTCCCTTGTATTGTTTAAATTTGGATATAGATCAAGAGGATCAGCGAGAAGGGATGCTTGATCGAATGAAGGGTGCTGTTGTCGGGTGTCATTAATTGAAGCAGCTGAATCGAATGAATGAAGGTATTTAGAGTGGAGAGGTGGGACCCAGAGAAACGTAACAATGATATTTGCTGGAGCCAGGACAGGTATGTTTCCTTTATTCATTTTATATTCATGATTTATTTCTTATATTCATGATTTATCTCTTAGGTTCATAGATTAGATTAAAATTTTCTTTATCCCATTAGTGGAGATAGCCCTGCTTCCTCATCGAACCCCATGACCCACTACATTTGAAAATGATTTTTCCGCCACTGTTTTGATATGTTTTTTCAGCCCTGTTTTTTCCTCCCCTGTTTTGATATGTTCTTTTTTCCATGTTTTTGTATCAAGATAAACCCAGCTAAATATGTATAGACTAAGTTATTATCCAGGTAATGTATTGACTAAGTTATTATGTGGAGCGGCATGAAATGCAAAACTATTGTTTTAACTCTCTCTTTTAACCCATATCTCTCTCTTTCTATGTTCACAAGGAGCTAAACCTGTATTTATAATTTAGTGATTTGGAGTGGTTTCCGTTCCCTCTTCTTTATCTAGATAAACCTAGCTAAATCTATAAACTCTGTTGTTATTTCTGGCCAGATTGAATCCATTAATCTTTTTATAACTATTAATCTATAAATCTTTTTTTAATCTGTTCTTGGTCAACAGTTTTATTAATCTTCTTAAATAATTACTTTTTTATAATCTTTTTTTAGCTATGTTCTTGGTTATCATTCTCATTAAATCCTTATTTTAATTTCTATCGTTGATTTTTTTGGGTCTGTTCTTGATACAGAATCCCATCTCTCTTTTTGTATTTTCACTATGTTACTTGTTATCAATCCCATTAAACCCACCCTTATTTTATTTATAATGTTCCTGATACCCAATCCCATTAATACCTCTTCATCTGTCTTGTCACGCCTTTACATGGAACACTAATTCTATTAATATATACATGAAACATTAATTTTACTAATACATAATGCAAGAAAAGGCATCCATCCAGTAATCCAACAAACATATCAATATAGCCCTGATCCAAGAGGCATCCATCCAGTGAGTGGATATTATAATATAGATCTTATCAAATGCTCTGAATCTTCCATTACAATTATTTTTTCATGATTTTATTTGATTTCTCTGGAAATTCAAAATATTTGTGCTATCGGGATATTATAATATAGATTTTATCAAATGCTCTGAATCTTCCCTTACAATTAATTTTTCATGATTTTATTTGATTTCTCTGGAAATTCAAAATATTTGTGCTTTCGTTTAAGTTCATTTGTGCTATCGTTTAAGTTCATCTCGTGTGACATTGGTCATCTCGTGTGACATTGGACTTGTTAAAATAGTTAACGTATAACCCACTACTCCGCAAGCAACCAAGCTCCCATGTATAGTTGAGTAAATAGTTTTAATCCATAACCTATCAGTTTCAAAGTGTTTACTCTAACAAGCTAAATAGCTTTACATAATTATTCTCTACCCTTTATATATCATTATATCGTAAGCCCTGGCAGTAATTGCTCACACACTATATAGAAATTGCACATAGCGTGCAACTTTAAACGAATAGTTTGAAGTTTTTTTGTTCACTTCCTCCTCTTCTATCATCTGTGTTTTCCATCTGTATTTGCAGCGGATTTTTTGTGTGTGTGTGTGTCAATGTTTGTGTAGCTGTGACTCTGTATTGGTTACTCTGTTTCTGTCTAGATTGTCTCTCTGTTGTGTGTCTGCATCTTGTAGTTTTTGATGGAGAAGAACAGAGTTGTTACATCATTTGCAATTTGATGGAGTTGTTACAAACAGGTCAATATCTTTTTTATTTAAAATAACTAAACAAAAAAACCTCTCTCTCCTCTCTATGAGGGAAATGGTTTCTCTTTTTCCTTTAAAGATGAAGACCAATTTTCTATAATCTAAGGACAAGATTTAATTCATATATTTCTATACCTCAAAATAGCAATGGACAGGCTATCTTTATCCATTTACCTATTTCTGTGCTTTTTGTTACTGCTACAGCTTCAACACGTGGGTTGAATCATTCCTAGAGTGTATTTATTAATTTTCAAGTGTGGATACATATTATAAAGTTAATTAGTTTAAAATGGAAGTCATCAATATTTGTACAATTATTTTCTTAACTTACAATTCTATTTTCATGATTTTCTTTTTTTCGTATAAAATGTTTAAGCTCATATTCATTCTCAAGAGTGAACTGTGAAATTGGAATTGTTCAATCACTTTAATACATATATCATCAGTTCAGTTTAGTTTCAGAGTTTGTCTCATCATATTCTTTACCTCTAAATAATTATTCTGAGCCCTTTCTCATCAACCACGGGAGTTATTGCGTTTCTTCACTTTGTCTAATTGATTATGATATAGGAAAGCCCAAGGCTATATGCAATTTCGTCTTACCAATATCTACATGCCATTATCTCCTATGCCATTATCTCCTATCCAATAGCCCTGTGCCTTTAATGCACCATTAATTATATATATAAATTTTATAATTAATATATTCTAATCATTTTTATATCATTATGCATTTTAAATATCAATATTTGAACTCTCAAATCATAATATTTTAAATTTTTATATAAATTATTTTCTTAGATTTTATACATTTCATTTTTTATTTTCTCTTTTTAAATATTTGATTTTCTTATTTTAAATATTTAATTTATTCCATAAATATTTATATTAAATTATTTTATATATAGAAAATAAAATTAATATCATATAATTAAAGTTATTTTTCTATATTCTAACATATTTAATTTATATCATATATATCCACATTTATATTGTTATTGTTATTAGTGAATGCATTTTTTTTGGTTAATTACTATATATTGAATTGTTTAGTTATAATTGTGTTTGTATAATTATTTATTGATTTGAAATTATATAATAATGAAAGGAATATTTTTATGAATTGATTTTTTTATTTATAAGTGATTGTTTATAATGTGAAAGGATATCTTCGTATCATTTTATATGTAATTATTTACCTTTTGGAAATTGGATGATATAAAATAATTTATTCATGAGCAGAATTATTTTATTTTTATAAGATATGTGAAATGGATGTGTTTGTTTATTTAAATGTGAAAAGAGGCTTAAAAAAAATTATTTTAAATGTACCCTTAAATTGTATTTTTTTTATAATATGATATATCTGTTAGATGACATGACATTGATATTTATGTATAGACATTGTTTTTTATGTATATACATTGTATATGTTTATGTATGTATTCGTTTTATTGTTTGTTAGACAGTATAATGATTGTATTTCTTAGAAAATATGATGATTATTGATTTCTAATTGATAAGATGTTTTTGTTTGCTACATGATGTGTATTTGTTAAATGATATGATTATGATAATGATAATTATGTTTTTGTTTGTTAAATGGCATGCTTTAGGTTGTTAGATGGTATGATGATGATAATGACAACGAGAGAGATAATGAGAGTGAGGGGCGGCGGAGAGAGAGAGGGGGCGGGGAGGTAGGGGAGGGAGAAAGAGGGGGAGGGGGGGTAGAGAGAGAGAGAGAGAGAGAGAGAGAGAGAGAGAGAGAGAGAGAGGGAATGAGAGATGGAGAGGGGGAGAGAGGGAGAGGGGCTAGAGAGAGGGGGAGGGCGAAGGGGAGGGAGAGAGAGAGAGGGAGAGGGGGAAGGGGAGGCTGAGAGAGGGGGGAGAGGGGGAGAGAGAGAGGGTGGGGAATAGAGGGGGATACAGAGGGAGAGGGAGAAAGAGGGGGAGGAGAGAGAGAGGGTGGGGGAGAGAGGGGGAGACAAAGGGAGAGGGAGAGAGGGGGGAGGAGAGAGAGAGGGCGAGGGAGAGGGAGAGGGGGAGCGAGAGTGGGAGAGAGCGAGAGATAATGGAGGGAGAGGGGGCGAGGGGGAGAGGGAGGGAGAGGGAGGAAGAGTGATAGGTGGGGGGAGAAAGAGGAGGGACAGAGGGGGAGAGAGCTAGCGAGAGAGAGGAAGAGGGATAGATAGAGAGAAAGGGGGCAGGGGAGAGGGAGAGGGAGGGGGAGAGAGGGGGAGGGAGGGGGAGGAGGAGAGGGAGAGGGAGAGAGGGGGAGAGAGAAGGGGGAGAGATAGGCAAGGAGAGAAAGGGAGAGGAAGGGAGAGAGTGGGAGAGAGGAATGAGGGAGGAGAGGGAGAAGAAGAGAGATGGGAGAGGGGGAGTGAGAGAGGGAGAGGGGTATGGGAAGAGGGAGCGAGGGAGAGAGAAGAGAGGGGGAGGGAAAGCCAGAGAGAGAGAGGGGGAAGAGAGGGGAGAGAGGGAGAGGGTGAGAGAGAGAAAGGGAGAGGGGGGGTGGAATAGGGAGAGAGTTGGGGAGGGAGAGGGAGAGAAGGGGTGGAGGGAGAGAGAGAGTGGGAGAAGAGGGGGTTTAGATAGAAGAGATGTTGGAGGAGAGACAGGGATAGGGAGAGGGAGATGGGGAGAGAGAGAGAGGTGATGGGAGAGAGTGCGAGAGGGGGAGCAGGAGGAGAAAGAGGAGAGGGAGAGGGGGGAGGGGGTGAGAGCAAGAGAGGGAGAGAGAGAGAGGGAGAGAGAGAATGAGAGGGAGAGGGTTTGGGGAAGGGGAAGGGGAAGAGAGTGGGAGTGGGGGATTAGGAGAGAGTGTGAGGGATAGTAAGGGGGAGGGAGAGTAGGAGAGGGTAGGAGAAGGGCAGGGATGAAGAGGGAGGGAGAGAGTAGCGAGAGAGAGAGAGACGATGGTGGAGGAGGAGAGAGAGGGAGGGAGGGAGGAAGGGGGAGAGGGAGGGAGAGATGGGGAGAAAGAGGGGGGTGAGAGGGAGAGAGAGAGAGTGAGAGAGAGGGAGGGGGAGAGAGAGAGAGCGAGAGAGAGGGAGGGAGGGATAGAGACGGAGGGACAGAGAGGGGGAGATAGAAGGAGGGAGTGAGAGGCAGGGTGGGGGAGAGAGAGAGGGAGAGGGAGAGATAGATAATGAGAGAGAGAGAGAGAGAGAGAGAGAGAGAGGGAGGGAGAGATAGTTAGGGAGGTAGGGAGGGAGGGAGAGAGAGAGAGAGAGGGAGGGAGCGAGAGAGAGGGAGGGAGGGAGGGATGGAGAGGGACGGAGGGAGGGAGAGAGGTAGGGAGGGGGAGGGATGGAGAGAGGGAGGGAGGGGGAGGGAGGGAGGGAGAGGGAGGGAGAAGGAGGGAGGGGTGGGGGGATGGGGAGGGGGAGGGAGAGGGAGGGAGGGAGGGAGGTGGGGAGGGAGAGGGAGGGAGGGAGGGAGGGGAGGCAGAGAGGGAGGGAGGGAGAGAGAGGTGGGGAGGCAGGGAGGGAGGGAGGGAGGCAGGGAGGGAGAGAGGGGAGGCAGAGAGGGAGGGAGGGAGAGAGAGGTGGGGAGGCAGGGAGGAAGGGAGGGAGGGAGAGAGAGGGAGGGAGGTAGGGAGGGAGGGAGGGAGAGAGAGGGAGAGAGAGGGAGAGAGGTAATGAGGGAGGCAGGGGGGAGGGAGGGAAGGAGGGAGGGAGAGAGAGAGGGAGGTAGGGAGGGAGGGAGGAAGAGGGAGGGAGGGATGGGGAGAGTGGGAGGGGGAGGGAGGGACAGGGGGGAGTGGGAGGGAGGGAGGGCGGGAGAGCAGGAGAGGGAGGGAGGGAGGGAGGGAGAGGGAGGGAGAGAGGTAGGTAGGGAGGGAGGGACGAACGGACATACGGGACGACGGATGGAGAGAGAGGGATAGAGAGAGAGGGAGGGACGGAGGGAGGGACGGAGAGAGAGGGAGGGAGAGAGACAGGGAGGGAGGGAGGTAGGGAGAGAGTGGGAGGGAGAGAGGGATGGAGAGGGAGGGAGGGAGAGAGGGAGGGATGGGGAGGGAGGGAGAGAGGGAGGGATGGGGAGGGAGGGAGAGAGGGAGGGATGGGGTGGGAGTGAGAGAGTGGGAGGGATATGGATAAAGAATAGAAGGGGAGGGAGAGGAGGAGAGTGAGGGAGGGAGAGAGAGAGAGAGGAAGAGAGGGGAAGAGGGAGAGGGGGAAGGAGGGTGAGAGATTGAGGGGGGGATATGGATAAATAATAGAAGGTGAGGGAGAGGAGGAGAGTGAGGAAGGGAGAGAGAGAGAGGGAGAGAGGGGAAGAGGGAGAGGGGGAAGGAGGGGGAGAGAGAGAGAGAGATATCGAGAGAGTGAGGAAGAGGGGGAGAGAGAGGGAGAGAAGGGGAGAGAGGGAGAGGAAGAGAGAGGGAGAATGAGGGAGTGAGAGATGGGGGGAGAGATAAAGAGGGAGAGGGGTGGAGAGAGTGGGAGAGGGGGAGAGGGAGAGGGGGAGTGGGAGCTAGATGGGGAGAGAGCTAGAGAGGGGGAGGGGGATGGGGACAGGGAGAGGGGGAGTGAGAGGAAGAGAGAGAGAGGGGAGATATAGAGGGATTGGGAGAGGGGGATGGAGGGGGAGAGAGAGCGAGAGAGAGAGGGGGAGGGAGAGGGAGAGGGGGAAGGAGAGAGGGGGAGGGAGAGGGAGAGGGGGAAGGAGAGAGGGGGAGAGAGAGGGAGTGGAGGTGAGAGGGGGAGGGGGAGAGAGAGGGAGTGGGGGTGAGAGGGGGAGGGAGAGAGAGAGGGGGGGGAGGGAGGGGGGAGAGAGACAGAGTGGGGAGGGAGGGGGGAGTGAGAGAGAGGGTGGAGAGAGGGGGAGAAATAGGGAGAGGGGGGAGAGAGAGAGGGGAGGGGACAGAGTGGGAGAGGTTATCAAGCATAGTATTTTTTGAGGTACAACCCATTTCTAGGCTACGCGAGTGGAACTCCATCGAGTACTACTAACTTATTGGCCCCTTTTACAAGGACACACTTGACAATGTATCGACCCAACCGCATAGGGTAGAACTTTCCTAGACCTAGCTTATCGACCTATTGGTCATATAAAAGAACTAGATATCCTTTCGAAAAGACTCTAGGTTTGAAACTTTTGTCATATTGTGCTTTGATGCATCTTTTGTGGGCTTCATTAGCTAACATGGCATCATTTCGGGTTTCATCCAAACGAGTTAGATGTGAAAGACTCTCCTCCTCTGTGAAAGTAGTAGGAAGAAGGTCGATAGCTAGTTTCAGTGATGAAATTTCCCATTCGATGGGGAGGATCACTTCTAAAACATAGACCAACTGGAATGGTGTGGATTTGGTAGCAGTCCTAACTAAGGTTTAGTATGACATAAGGAAACATATTAAAGCAAGTCCCAGTCTGATTTATGGACCCCTATCATGCGTTGAACCATAGTCTTACAAAAATTTTTAATAGCCTCAACTTGTCCATTAGCTTGAGGATAATAGGGAGTGGAATTTTCATGTTAAAGTCTCAATTTTGCACCTAATTTGGTCATCATACAATTCTGAAAATGCTTCTTGCGATTTTTTACTATTTTTTGCAGAACACCAAACCTAACAATAACGTGGTTGAGAAAAAAGTACACAATCGTTTCACTAGTGTTGTTAAATGTAGGCATCACTTTGGCCCACTTAGTAAAGTAGTCTACAACGAAATAATATTTCCATGCCCCCCAACCGAGTTAAGGTTACATGATGAATTCCTTGTTTTGAAATGTCAAAACTAAGGAGTTAACATATAACCAACTACTCAGCAAGCAAGCTCACTCCCATGGAGAGTTGAGTAAATAGTTTTAATCCATAACCTATCAGTTTCAAAGATTGTCTCATCATGTTTACTATAACAAGATAAATACCTTTACATAATTATTCTATGCCCTTTATATACCATTATCATAAGTCCTCATAGTCATTTCTCACACACTTTTTTCTATATAATGATGTAGAACAGCTACACGCTATATGCAATTTATCTTCATTATCACAAGGCCTCAAAGTCATTGCTCTCTACACTATTTGCTAAAGCATGACGTGTGAAAGCTATATGCTATGTGCAATTTCTTTTCACTGATATTTGCATGTTCATTGGCTTGCATCCAACCACCTTATTTACGGATGCCCTCAATCCACGAGAAATTCTGCATGACTACTCCCATAATTTTGTCCACATAATCCCTATTTTAATTCATATTTAATGGTCATGTTTAAAACAAACAACCTAAAATAGTCCCTGATTTTTCTATTTCTTCTTTGTGCACTTTAACTATATTTTATTTGCAACCTTCAATACATAATTTCCATCTTTATTATACTACCTTGTATATGATGTTATCTTTGATCACTTCTAGGGTATGATAGTGTTTTTATATTTAATAATAAATATATATAAAAAAATAAATTTGTTTATTTGTTTGTTTGGTGTAGAAATAAAATTAATCTTTTATTATTTTTATTTTTTATTAACTAATAGAGATAGTACATAAGTTTATCAATTAAATTTAAAAATTTAGTTAATAGTGAGAATTTGGATCTGAAGCTACATAAATTCTATCAACAAATTCTAGAAATTTGTTTTAGGTATAGCTTGTATTACCTTGATTTTCAAAGAAATCAATCGAGACAAATAGTTCTTTTTAGTATTTAGAGAAATATCTAAATAAAAATATTTTATACAATTATTTTGTTTTCTTCATTTTTTCTGGTTTTCTTAAAGGATCTTTTAGCCATTGATTGGTGGTCATATGCCATAATTTTTACCAAGGCATTGCATGTTATTTTAATTTGTTTCATTTTTTGTTGTTGTATATAGTATTCATTACCATCTTTACAACCAAGATGCCTCTTTTAACATGTTTTAAAAGAAGATTAGAATTTTTTGAAGGTGAAGACAAGATTCATTTCACCATTATAACACAATTTTTATACCTTTCTGTAGTATAGATTATGTTATATCTAAATGTCCCAAAAGGAAGGATGTTCCATCCTTTTTAGACTAGCACTACAAAAATTAGTTGATTCGATATGTTTTAGCTAATTAGATGAGATATTTGTGTTCTAAGATGAGATAATCCTTTTTCTTATATGTATATGTGTTTATGTATGTATTTGCTTCTTTTGCATATTTTACATGGTGATATGTTTATTGTTTGTATGATAATATAATGATTGTGCTTCTTATATAATACGATAATTATTGGTTTTTAATTGTTAAGATGTTTTTGTTAGGATTGTGTTTGTTAAATAATATGATAATAATGACTATGTCTTTGTTGGTTAAATGACATGTTTTTGGTTTTTACATGATATGATGGTGTTGTGTTTCGTTTCTTAAATAACATGGTTATGTTTATTAGATTAAATAATGTTGACAACTATATTATTTTTAAGTGTCTATTTGGGTGGAGTATAACTTTTCTTATTATACATATTTATATGTTTAATGTGTGTTTTTCAATGATGAAATGGCGATTGATTTTTAAATAATAAGATGATTTGATTAGTTGTTGTAATGAAGCAATTGAAGGGGGGATAATGTTGGAGGGGACTTTTTGTGAAGTAGGGACTAAAGGAGAGGGAGGAGAGAACAAGAATGGGAGATGGAGGATAGAGTTTGCGTGATTGAGGGGAGGGAGTGATGGGAAAGAGAGAGAATGATAGAGGGAGGGAGGGAGAGAGAGCGAAGGCTTGTGATGAAATAATGATTGAGAGATGAGGGTGGGATAGACAAATATAGTAAGGTGTTAGGGGACGAGAGAGTGAGAAGGGAGAGAGAGAGAAGGAGAGAGGCAGGGAGATAAAGAAAAAAGTGGAGGGGGAGAGAGTGGGGGACATAATGAGAGAGAGGGGTGGAGTGAGGGAGACAAAGAGAAGGGGAAAAATAGCAACATTGAGATAGAGATGGTGGGGAAATAGAAATAGAGAAAAAGACATAAAGAGAGAGAAGGAGAAAAGTAGGGACATAGAGATAGAGATGCCGGGGCAAGAGAAATAGAAGACAAAAGAGATAGAGGGATAGGAGAGAAAGTGAGAGAGAGTGGGGGTTTTTCTAGGAGAGGAGGGAGATAGTGTGAGAGAAGGAGAAGGGGTGGAGACGGAGAGGGAGAGAGGGAGAATTGGAGATAGTGACTGAGAGGTGGAAGGAGACTAAGAGAGAGAGAGAGGGAGTGAGAAGAGAGAGGGGGAGAGAAAGAAATAATGAGCAAAGGGTTGGTGACTATGAGAGAGAGAAAGGCAGAGAGGGTGGAGAGAGAGAGAAAGTAAGATGGAGTGGGAGAAGGGTAGAGAATGAGAATGAGAGAGCGGGTGAGAGGGGCAAGGGTGACATACATATAGAGTAAGGGGGGAGGGGCAAGGGTGACATAAATATAGAGTAAGTGAGGAAGAGGGATGAGAGAGAGAGAGAGATCCATGGAGATTGAGACATAATGAGAAAGAGGGATGGAGTGAGTGATGGGGAGAGAAAGGAAAAAATGGGGAGATGGAGATGGAGAAGGTTGGGAAAGAGGAATAGAAGAAGAAAGAGATAGAAAGAGGAAGAGATGGAGGGAGAGGAATAGGGAGATAGGGAGGGAGAGAATGGGAGAGAAGGAGAGGGGTTGGAGAAGGAAAGTGAGAGGGGGAGTGATGAAGAAGGAGTGGAGAGGGATAAGGGGAGAAAGAGGGCGAGTGAGAGGGAGGAAGTTAGGGAGATATAAAGGGAGAGGGATATGGAGAGAGGGGGATGAGAGGTAGAGAGAGGGCAAGGGTTAGGGAGAGGGGGCGATATAAAGTGAGAGGATGGAGAGCAAGATGGAGAGTGAGTGAGGGATTTGGGTAGAGGAAGAGAGAGGAAGAGGGATGAGAGAGAGAGAGGCATGAAGATGGAGAGAGAGAGTGAGTCAAAGGGATAGAGATATAAAGGGTGGGGAGACATGGAGAGAGAACGCGAGCAAGGGAGAGAGAGAGAGAGAGAGAGAGGGAGGGAAAGGGAGAAGAAGAGAAAGGGGGAGAGAGAGAGAAAGGGAGATAAGGAGGTAGAGATATTGATAAGAATATAGAGAGGGGGATAGAGAGATAAAGAGAGATAGAGGGGGACAAAGAGAGAAAGAGAGAGAGCAGGACAAAGAGAGAAAGAGAGAGAGAGTGTGAGCAAGATAAGGAGGAAAGAGAGAAATAAAGAGAGGGAGAGGGAGAGTGAGAAGTGAGATAGAGAGAGAGAAAGATAATGGATAGTGAGGAAGAGGGATGTGAGAGGGAGAGAGAGAGAGAGAGCAAGGGAGAGGGCGGTGGAGAGAGAGAGATAATGAGTAATAGGGAGAAACATATGGGGAGGGCGAGAGAGAGAGGAAGAGGGAGAGGGTGAGGGAGAGGGATAGAGAGTGTAAGGGAGGGAGAGAGAGGGAGAGGGCGAGGGAGAGGGATAGAGAGTGTAAGTAAGGGAGGGAGAGAGAGGGAGAGGGAGAGTGTGAGTGTATGAGGGATAGGGTAGAGAGATTGAGAGAGTGGAGAGAGAGAGGGAGAGGGAATATGAGGGAGAGGGCGATGGAGATGGAGAGAGATTGGGGGAGAGAGAGATAGAGGGAGAGAGGGTGAGCATGAGGTAGAGGTACAGAGAGAGAGATAGGTACAGGAAGAGAAAGTGAGCAGGAGGTAGAGGGAGAGGGAGATATAAGGAGAGAGAAGGAGAGGGGAAGGAAGGGGAGAAGTAAAGAGAGAGAGAGGGAAAGGGGGGAAGTGAGGGAAAGTGAAAGGGATATGGAAGTGAGAGAGGGGGAGAGAGGGAGGGAGAGAGTGAGAGGGAGAGGGAGGGAGAGAGGTGGGAGAGAGAGGGAGGGAGAGAGTGAGAGTGAGAAAGGGAGGGAGAGGGAGAGAGTGAGAATGTAAGAGAGTGATAGAGCGAGAGAGAGAGAGAGAGAGAGAGGGGGAGAGGGAGAGGGAGAGAGTGAGCATGTAAGAGAGAGAGAGAGAGAGAGAGAGAGAGAGAGAGAGAGGAGGAGGAGGAGGAGGAGGGAGAGTCAGAAGGATAGGGAGTGAGAGAGTGAGTAAGGGGAGAGTGGGGGAGAGAGGGATTGGGAGAGGAAGATGGAGAGAAACAGGGAGAGAGAGTGAGAAAAATGGAGATGGTGAATCAGTGTGGGAGTGGGAAGAGATAGAGAAAGGTTAGAGATAGGGAGAGAGGGAGAGGGATATTGAGAGAGTGGGAAAGGGAGGGAGGAAAGAGAGTGAACAAGTGAAGGAGGGAGAGAGAGGATGGAATAGGGAGAGGGAGAGATAATGATTGAGGGAGAGAAAGCAAGGTGTTGATAGTGCTAAAAATTCGTCAACCAAGGCGCTCTCCCCAATATGAATCAGTACTCACACCATTTGGCGTAGGAGTCTCTTCTAGTATAAAGGCTAGGTGGCCAGATACTTAATGATTTTCCTTGGCTCTAGATGTTAGCACAAGAGAGTGATGAAATGGTGTCTTTGAAAAGTACAATTGCAACTATGACAAGGTTCTTCTATTGCAAAGGGGGGAGAAAAGAGAGCCTCTAAGTGAGAGGTAATAATACCACCCACGAAGAGACACACATGAACACGAAAGCTCTACCTAACATCCAACGGAATAATCCACAATGGATGTCACAGTTGTTACAACCAACATCAAGGAAATATTTGTGTAGTATCCCATGGAATAGTCCACCAAGATGGAACATCAATAGCAACCATTATAGCACATTCTAAATAGGATAAGAACAAAAATAATCAAAATAGTTCAACTATCTTAGTACATGTGAAAGGAAACGTGAAATACAAACATCCAAAGAATAATCTTATAAACAGATGAAGAGGGATTAATGGGATTTGGTATCATCTATTCATTGTGAATGTGTTTTTTTTAATATTATAAAATAGAATAAAGTTAGGTTATAAATTCAATATTCCAAGATATTCTTAGGATAAAGAAAACAAAAATGGACACCATTTCAACAAGATTGTTTTCTTACTAATCATTAAATATAAATTAATACAGGGATTATATTGATAAAAATAGGGTAATTCATGAATGTTCTTTTTATTTTAAATCATAATCCACAATCCCTACCTTAGAATGAAAGGAGGACGAAAGGGAATGATGGTGCTTAAGCCTTCTTTAGGATGTGAAAGGAAGGAGACCGAGAAATAATTATGGGAATTAAGGTTTCTTGAGCTAAGTCTCTGTAATTAAGTAATTCTTCAACTAAGTTAGTGCAATTTGCAACAAATTCATAAAGTGGATAGCAACGTCGATGGTTAGTGTAAAAAGATGGGAGTAAAAGGAAATACAGGGTGAACTCTATTGGGAAAAACTAAAGAAGACAGTCATTGAATTTTAACCATGGGGAGAAGAATGTATTTTGTTCTATGCATTTGAATTTTGAATTTTTTCTTTTTTCTCCTTTAACTATACAAGTTTCACCTTAATTTGTTTTTTGTTTTTTATTTAATTTCTCTAAATAAATTGAAAATGGTTTTATAATTGATATTTTTACGAACCAATTAAAATTTCATATAAAATTTATCAAATATAAGAAAAAATAAATAAATAAATAAATTTCTCCACTCACTACATTTAGAAATAAGTTTAAATTCCAAATAGAAACAAAAGAATGGAGGGCAAAGGTTGTTGCATGGGAGACAATCGACATGTAGAGATCAACGAAGAGATATTGGGTTTATCCACTTTTTAGAAAAAGATACAACATGCAATTTTCCTACAACATGATATCACACAAATTGTAGAGAAGAATGGCTATAGCAAAGAAAATGATGATGAGAGAAACTAAAGGGCTATGAGTTAAAACTATTCACCCAAATTTTCAGTTGAGCTTGCTTACATAGTAGAAATAAAGTAGAAGGTATTTTATATGTTTCCAATGCACCTTTAGAGATGAACCGTAGAAGACTCATCAAATCACGGAAATGTAAATACATTTTTAGCTCCATGTCGACATAGAAAGCGAGAGAGGGGGATTTGTTCTTTAGTTTCCTCTAGGAATAACATTAATTTGGGATTCAATGATGTCACAAATAATGATTTAGTTTATCTATTTAGTTGGGTTTATATAGATTAAAATAGGTGGGGGAAGTCACATCAAAATAGGGGATTGTAGGAATGACATATTGCTACGGTGGGTCATGGGATTTGATGAGGGAGGACAAGAACATTGAAAATTCTACCGTAATCTAGGGAACCAAAACTGAAGAATAAATCATGAATATGAATATAAAATAAATACAAGAAACATACATATCATAGTTGCAACAACTATCACTATTGAGGCTCTTTGATTCCCTCCTCTCCACTGTAAATACCTCCAATCATGACATCGAACAAGTCAACAAAAAACTGATTTAAAAGAATCCCTTCTTGCTGACTAGATTCAAAAGCATAGAGTCACAATAAATGAAAGAGACAAAGAAAAAAGGCACACAAAACAGAACAACACACAAAGCAAAGATTCGTAGTCACGTAGACATTGATAACAAGAAATACAGTGAAATTCCCTCCATAAGATGAACCACTCTTACTACAATTCCTTACAATTGAAAATGATGAAACAAATCAGCACTTCTTGATCCATATCGAAGAAATAAAATTTAAATTTGAATAATATAGACACACAACACATAGACAATATAGAAAGAAATAGAGGAACCCAACACAGAGTCACAACCACACAAACATTGACATACAAAATATAAAACACTTCCAATGCAACTATAACAAAGTTTGTTGCAAATACAAATGTGATAGAAGAAGAAGATGATAGAATAACTTGGAACTATTCGTTTTGAGGCACCCATATATATACACCGCAACACAACCTCATTTGTTTCCCAAAAAAAACGTAAATATTCCCTCCCTTGCTATCTCATAAAAAGGGTGATTTCCCATTAGAGGAGTGGATCACAGTTAACCACAACCAGGGATGGAAATTGAAAGGCAAATTGCCTGTCATGGGCTTATTTTCCTACCAAATACAGGTAAGAAAATTGCAAAACCATCAATTTTTTTCTTGAAATTGTGAATACTGGTGGGGAGGTGTAAAAACCATCAAATTTAATTGGTGTGTCTGTCTCGAAATTCCAACCCTAACCACAACTTTTACAGCAAAAATAAAAAAATTGAGATCATTTTCATGAAATTCTTTCACATCAGTGCAAACCAGTTGGGTTTTCTTAACGAAAAATATTGTGATGATTTTCAAGGAATTAACTCCACATCCACATCATCTATCCATGTCAGTGCAAGAAGGCAGTTGGTTTTTCTTAAATTTCTAATGTTCACCCTTCAATTTAAGGTGAAACCTTTGATACTCGTCAATAAGTACTTTATGTAATCTTGGCGCAAAACCTTTGTGGCCCTCTGCTTTCTACTGTCAGCCATTAATATTACCGGCCTAGACTCTTTGTGGTCCTCTTGTTTTTACTATCTCTCATTAATATTACAAGGTCACTGGAGAAGGAATCAGTGATCATAGAGAACTCATTTTATTTCTCTATTTCTATCTGAACACATTCAATATAATTGGTTGTTGCCTTTTTTTACCAAAAGAATTGCTCTTTTAAGTTTTTTTTTTTCTTTTTTTAATTGAAAACCATGCGTCTTTATTGATTTGAAGTTATATGTTTACTCATTTTCATTACTATTTTAACAAGGGCTACATAGTAGCTAGTACTTTCCACTTAGCTTAAATATAGGTTAATGAAACAAAAAACAACAAAGACAAATATTTCATCACCAAAATAAAACAACTAATAAAATATTATATTGTTGAATGGCATAACCAAATATTAAGAAATTTGATTAACTAATATTATTTGTTTGTTCTTCATTTCCCCGCTCATAAATTGGGGGTTCTTAACACCCTCGCTGCTCGTGCCCTTAGGATTTCTGATAATATGAGCTTCGATAAGGAGAAATCCCATATCCTTATTGTCTTTGTGGAGAATGGATATAGTAGGTGCCTAGGTTAGAAGGCTTTCCTTAAAGCCTCTAAAAATTCGGTTATTAAAAAAGAGACTAAAGAACGCCTGCTAGGTGTTCATCTTCCCTATGTCCAGGGAGCCACGAACAAGATTGCTCAGATCCTTAAGAAGTATAATATTCCCTCAACCTTTAGGCCCCTCAAAACCATTTGTAAATCATTCCGATCAGTCAAAGATCGCATTGACCCTAAGGACATGAAGGTTGTCTACTTGATCCCTTGTTCTTGTGGGAACCCCTATATCGGGGAAACAGGGTGCTCCATCCATTAGAGGTTAAATGAACATGCAGCCGACCTAAGACATGGGAGAACCAAGTCTTCAACGTTAGCAAAGCATGCGAAAATAACCAAGCATCATGTCTGTATTGAGAAGACCAAGGTTATTACGAAGGTTGCGCAGTTCCATCACCGAAAATTCAGTGAAGTGATTGAAATTGAAAAAAGGCCCAACAATCTCAATAGAGATGATGGCTGGAAGATCAGTCATTGCTTGATCCCTACCCTTTCTTCTTATTCCTGTCGAGGTTTCCCCTTATTTTCCTGTTTCGTTCTCCTTAGAGTTGTCTTTTCCATCCTTCTAGGATTTCTCCTTTGGTTAGGTTTTTTAATTATGGTCCTATTCTTGTCCTTCTTGCATTAAAAAATTGTGCTCGTCCCAATCAAAATTTTGTTAGTATTATTAATCCTATTTGTTATTAAACTTCTACCTTTACCTTATAAATAAAATAAAAATAAAAATAGAAATTAGTTCTAACCAATACCCATAAATAATTTATTAATTCCATTAAATCATTATTATTAAAAACCCTTTACTTATCCCTATGGATTTAAACAATTACATAAATTAACACGTACTTAAATTAATTAATTCAAAGAATAAAAATAAAAAGATATATATATATATATATATATATATATATATATATATATATATATATATATATATATATATATATATATATATATATATATATATATATGAAATAAAAAAATAATAATAAATAGATAAATAAATAAAAATAAAATAAAATAAAATTATATTTCTAATCTATAAAACCCCCCTTTACTTATCCTTAATGATTCAATTGATTATATAAATTAGAATTAGGTAATTTAATAAATAAAATTAAAATATTATGGATTTCAGAGATCTGTGGCTTGAATCTTTTGAATCATTGACCAGAGAATCCACAGTTTTAACATTTTTGTACCAACTTTTCAAATCCCAAATGGGATCCATCATCAGGATATGAGAATGATGATGACAGAAGAGCAACAAAGGAAAAATAAATAGTGATGAGGATAAAACTTTTAGAATAACAAACTGTCGGCTGAAATAATTTTTGATTAATTTTAATTAATTTTATATAATTTAATATTAATTTGGTTTTAAAATTTTATATATATATTAATTTGTTTTATTAATTTGTTTTAATATTAATTTGTTTTATTAATTTTATACCTAGATCTAAATGAAATTAATATTAATTCTAATATGAAATTAATTTTACCTAGGGAAAAATTAATTCTAAAATGAAATTGATTTTATACCTAGGGAATATTAATACTCATATGAAATTAATTTTATATCTAGGGAAATATTAATTCCTAAGTAATTTAATTAAATTATTAATATTAATCCTATTATATTAACCATTATAAATAATTAATATTTATAATAAATTAATATAACGATTAATATATTACTCAATAGCAATAAAGAAATTAATATATTCTAGAATTTAATGGAAATTCTATACCTAGATCTAAATGAAAACAAAGACTGAAGACACAAGAAAGGAGAGGGATAACTTACCTGCTGAGGCCTTTACCAGGGGATGCGCTTGGGATTTTTATTTCTTTGATCAAGGGAAGCCAGCTCCCGCTAATCTCCACGCCATTATCTCTGTTCAGATTATGAGGATGTTTGATAATTTCAAGCGCTTCTATGAAACCCTCCATTATAACATTCCATTATATAAAAAACCCTCTTTACTTATCCCTAGTAGTTAGACGATTAAATAAATTAAAAAAGGAATTAAATTAAGTAATAACCTATGTAAAATATATTAATAACAAATAACTAATATATTATAATTATTTATTAGAAGAAAATTATTTATAATTATTCTATTAATATAAGTTAGTACCTTTGACTTATTAACATTTTAATATCATTATATAATGTAGCCATTTTATGTAGTCGTTGATGGTCAACTTAGTCAACCTAGCTGTTTGGAAGATTTGCTATCCCTATTTAATTGGCAGCCATGATTTAACTCCTCAACGTGTCCTGACGATGAACCAAACTATTTGGTTCAAAACACGTCGACAAAGGTTTTCTTCTTGTGATTTACGCCGAAACTCTTCTCATAAATGTTATGGATCATAGAAGCCTCAACTCACTAATATTGTTTATATTAAAATACATATATCTATATGTGTGTTTTATTTCTATTAATATATATAATTGTCTATAATTAAATTTATTAAAATATGTTTTTAATATAATAATTCATGAAAATAGAAATAATAGAAAACGAAAAAGAAAAAAATCAAAAAGTTAAATAAAAAGGTAATAATAATAAAAACAAAAAATTAGTAACTAATAGAAATGGAAGTTATTAAATAGCCCATAATAAGACTTCAATCAATCACCTTACAAATAAATAAATTTCAATAATAATAAAAAAATAGAGATTGAATTCCTTATGTCAAATTACGATAAGCGACATAATGTTTTGGTCAAATACAAACTAATACCTAGTTAGAGGCAAAACTGAACACGTTATACCATGCTACGACATGTATAATAAACTAATTAATTTTAACCAATTTTTTTTTTCAAAATTGAGTTTAAATTGTTTAATATGTAGAATTTAAGTGTCCATAATCTTTTCATCGTATTGAACTCATTTATGCATTCAAAAATATTATTTAAACAAAAAAAATCGCAATCTCTATAAGTTAGACTGCGTCTAATTTAATATTATTTACAACTGAAAAATCAAACTGAGATAAACTTCTTTTTTAAATTTATGTTGAAAACATGTTTCTTTAATTCTCGTATCGTTAATTTATGAATTTGCAACAAACTAATTCTTGTATTGTTAATTTATGCATTTGAAATAACTTAAATAAACTAAAGCCACTGCATGTATTTAATTTTCTTCCCATTTCAGTTATAGTATTATGGGTTTTTTTTTCTTTGTTTATAAGCTTCAAAGATTTTGAAAATAAAATTTATGGAAACATTTTAGTTTGCTCCCTTAACCATATAGGGAGTGAGATAATGTACCCTATTCATTTAAATTATTTGTTTAAAAAATTTAATATAAAGTTTTTTTGGTCAAAATAGTTTGTGTGATTTTAAAGATTTTTTTGTTTTTTGGCCCATGCTTGTTTGGTTTTTTGTACAATATTTAATGACTAAAAATTCATTAAAAAGTTTATCCTAAATGTTGAGAGAGAAAATTCATAGTTAAAGAATGTATTCCATAGAGGAAATTAATCTCAAGGCATCCATCTTTGTATTTTCAAAACAACTATAATTTATTGTAGAGCAATATATGATTTAAAAGTTGGCTTTTCTTCACTTGTACCATCAATTTTGTATCTAGGACATACAGATATATTTCCGTACTATGCATGTCCCCTATATAGTAGATTAGATTCATTATTAGTTTGAAGACAATAATGATCAACTAAACCTCTCAAGGGTTACATTTTCTCTACCCATGGTTTAATGTATTTCAGATCACTTCCATATAGCAATAAATCACTCAACAAGACTACACACCCTATCATAAGAACTTTTACCAAATTCTTTTTAATAAAAAAGGGTTGAAAATACGACCATTTCGGCATCACTTCTCTCGAACTTTTACCAAATTATTTTTAATAAAAAAGGGATGGAAATGAAACCATTATGGCATGGCTTCTCTCATTTATGACCTTGCTCTACATATTATTCCTCACTCGTGGAAAATATGTAAAAACAATTCTCTTCAACAACTCTAATCAATAGGGAATATCCTCAATACTTTCAACGTAACTGGAAACCCTAGCTTATTTCATATATAGTAGTGTATCGCCTTATAACTTTTGGCATAATTGACAAATATAACTCATTTAATTTTTAGCTCATCATATTTCATATGCAATAACCAACAATGAAACTTAGCTAGTTTAAAGAAACATAATTTCCATATATCATTGTGAGGCCAAGAGTAACTCCAGTTTGGCAGAAAAATTGATTCGCTTTATTTCATTAGGTAGCTATTGTTATATAAAAAGGATGTGACTGCTCAGTTCATCTCCTAATGACTATTCACATTCCTAATTTAACTATTTACACAAATCCACCCAATCGCAGAGGATTAGGTGTCAACATTCCCCCCCCCTTAATCAGAAGGGATGTTGGTGAGTCCAAGCATCGTTCTGAATCTTTCAAGCTTTTCTCTTCCAAGCGCTTTGGTGAAGATGTCTGCAATTTTCTCATTTTTGGAACAATGATGGAGATGGATTGTTTTGGCCTCAACATAATGTCGTATCAGATGATATTTAGTATTGATGTGATTTGTACAATCATGGAACTTTGGGTTCTTGGCCAACTTTATTGCAGAGGTGTTGTCAATCATGAGTGGAGTTGATCGTAGTTGTTTTGCCTGCAAATCTTCAAGAATTTTCCTGAGCCACACAATTTCTTTTGTTGCCTCAGCTGCTGCCATGTATTCTGCTTCTGTTGTGGAATCTGCTGGAACTAATTATTTGCGTGATCTCCAGGAGACAACTCCTGATCCAAGACTCATAGCATATCCTGAAGTAGATACCCCAGTTTCTTTGTCTCCATCGAAGTCTGAATCAAAGTATCCAATCAAGCTGAAGTCATCCACCTGTGTATACTTGATTCCAAGGTCTTGAGTTCCCTTTAAGTACCTTAGAACTCTTTTTGCAGAATACCAATGTCCCTCACAAGGCTTTTGCATAAACCTGGACAGGATTCCAACAGCAAACGAAATGTCTGGTCTGGTAGTAGTGAGGTAGATGAGACTTCCTACAAGCTGTCTATACTTTGTTGCATCCTCAAATTCCTTTCCTTCAATAGATGTGAGCTTTAAGTTTTGTTCCATTGGAGTAGAAAGAGGATTACACTCTGTCATGCCAAATCTGTTTAACAAATCTCCAATGTATTTCTTTTGAGAAAGAAATATGGATTTTGGATGTTGGGTTACTTCAATGCCAAGAAAGTAATGAACATAGCCCAAATCAGTCATTTCAAAACTTTTCCCCAATTCCTTCTTTATGGATGCAATGTAGCTTTCATTGTTCCTTGTCATTAAAAGATCAACTACATATACCACTTGATATACAACTGTTTTGCCAACTTTCTTGACAAATAAAGTTGCATCATCAAGATCAAAATGATTGAAGTTGAGTTTCAAAAGATGCTCAATTAGTTTTTCATACCAGGCTCGCGGTACGTGTTTGAGGCCATACAAGGACTTCACAAGTTTTCATACTTTTTGTTCATGTCCTTTCACAGCAAATCCTTCAGGCTGGGACATAAAAACATTCTCTTTTAGATCTCCATTCAAGAAGGTAGTTTTTACATCCATTTGATGGACTTTCCAACCGTTCTAAGATGCTAGTGCAAAGAGTGTCCGGATGGTGGCCCATTTTGCTGTGGGGGAAAAAGATTCCTCATAATCAACCCCTTCCTTTTGTGCAAAACCTTTTGCCACAAGCCTAGGTTTGTGCTTGTCAAGTGAGACGTCAGCTTTGTACTTGTTCTTGTAGACCCACTTGCAGCCAATTGGTTTGGTTCCAAATGGAGGATCAACCAGCTTCCAAGTGCTGTTCTTTATGAGGGCATCATACTCCTTTTGCATCTCTTCTTTCCATTCATCATGAGAAGAAGATTCTTTGAAGGAAGTTGGTTCAAAATATGTAGACAATTTTAATTCACAATCATAAGAAACATCCATATCAACAGGTGAATTAGAGTCATCTACATCACCTCCATTTTGCTGGTTTGAATTTCTGGTTCCTGTTCTTCCAATTTCATCAGGATGAAAACTTTCAAGTGTCTTTGTCAGCCACTTTGGGGGACCTTTCTGAGATGGTCCGGGCTGCTCTGTTGATTGAGTTGGGACTGAATCAAGATTGAGTCTCCCAATTTTATCAATTACATCACTTAAGGCATCATCCGTTGTTGGAGTTTCATTCGGGGGAGAGGTAATAAATTTTATCACCATAACCAACAACTGGGTGATTCAAAGTCCAAATAATGAAGGTTTCCTTGATGTGACTGCTCAGTTCATCTCCTGATGACTGTTCACGTTCCTAATTTAACTATTTACACAAATTCACCCAACCGTAGAGGATTAGGTGTCAACAATCATAATTAGTGTAATGACCATAGTCATGTGTAGACATGATTTAAAGTACAAGAACAAATGATCAACTCTATTTTTGTCATCTCTAGTTACAAAATGTATAGAAATATCTCAAATTGCATTGTTAGGTAGTACTGAATATAAAGGCACGCAGGTTAATGAGAATATTTTAATTTATGTTAAAATAAACTTCAATATTGTTCATTCTTACGATTTAGTCCGCAAATATTGTTACTATGTTAAAACCACTTTGTTTCTTTTTGTTTTTTTCATGAGCACAATCACTTGCAAACATGATAAGAATAAGAAGACAAAATGTTTTGGGATTTCATAAACATACTTAATCACTATTCATTCTTGATCATCATGTTAGAAATTCTCTATTATTGCTAGTTTTTTTATTTGGGTTTAGTTGTCATGAGCATCAAGGAAACCTTCATTACTTGGACTTTGAATCACCAAGTTGTTGGTTATGGTGATAAACCTGATTTATCATGTGCTTCATTAAAGACTACATCATCTATTTGTTTCTTATGACGATAAAATCATTTCATCTATATTTGACGCTATTATCATGGAACTTTCATCACTTATCAAGTGTCAACCAAGATGGAACATCGATAGCAACCATTATAGCACATTCTAAATAGGATAAGCACCAAAATAATCAAAATAGTTCAACTATCTTATTACATCTGAAAGGAAACGTGAAATACAAACATCTAAAGAATAGTCTTATAGACAGATGAAGAGGGATTAATGGGATTTGGTCTCATGTATTCATTGTGAATGGGTTTTTTTTTTAATATTATAAAATAGAATAAAGTTAGGCTATATATTCAATATTGCACGCTATATTTACAATAAAGAAAATAAAAATTAACATCATTTCAACAAGATTGTTTTCTTACTAATCATTAAATATAAATTAATAAAGGTATTATATTGATAAAAATAGGGTAATTGATGAATGTTCCTTTTATTTTTTAATCATAATCCAAAACCCCTACCTTAGAATGAAAGGACGACGAAAGGGAATGATGGTGCTTAAGACTTCTTTAGGATGTGAATGAAATGAGACCGAAAACTAATTATGGGAATTAAGGCTTCTTGAGCTAAGTCTTTGTAATTAAGTAATTCTTCACTTAAGTCAATGCAATTTGCAACAAATTCATAAAAGGGATAACAACGTCGATGGTTAGTGTAAAAAGATGGGAGTAAAAGGAAATACAGGGTGAACTTTGTTGGCAAAAACAAAAGAAGACGATCATTTAATTTTAACCATGGGGAGAAGAAGGTATTTTGTTTAAATTCGGAATTTTTTTCTTTTTCTCCTTTAACTATACAAGTTTCACCTTTATTTGTTTTTTATTTTTTATTTTAATTTGTGTAAATAAATTGAAAATGGTTTTATAATTGATATTTTTATGAACCAATTAAAATTTCATATAAAATTGATCAAATATAAGAAAAAAGAATTCTCCACTCACTACACTTAGAAATAAGTTTAAATGCCAAATAGAAACAAAAGAATGGAGGGAAAATGTTGTTGGATGGGAGACAATCAACATGCAAAGATCAACAAAGAGATATTGGGTTTATCCACTTAGAGATAGATACAACATGCAATTTTCCTACAACTTGATATCACACAAATCGCAAAGAACAATGGCTATAGCAAAGAAAATGACGATGAGAGAAACTGAAGGGATATGAGCTAAAACTATTCACCCAAATTTTCAGTTGAGCTTGCTTATGTAGTATAAATAAAGTAGAATCTATTTTATATGTTTCCAATGAACCTTTAGAGATGAACCCCAGAACACTCATCAAATCACTGAAATCTAAATACATTTTTAGCTCCATGTCGACATAGAAAGTGAGAGAGGGGGATTTCTTCTTCAGTTTCCTCTAGGAATAACATTAATTTGGGATTCAGTGATGTCACAAATAATGATTTAGTTTATCTATTTAGTTGGGTTTATATAGATTAAAAATAGGTGGGGGAAATCATGTCAAAATAGGGGATTGCAGGAATGACATATTGCTACGATGGGTCATGGGATTTGATGAGGGAGGACAAGAACATTGAAAATTATACAGTAATTTAGGGAACCAAAACTAAAGAATAAATCATATTTATGAATATAAAATAAATACAAGAAACATACATGTCATAGTTGCAAAAGCTATCACAATTGAGGCTCTCTCATTCCCTCCTCTCCACTGTAAATACCTCCATTCATGACATCAAACAAGTCAATAAAACACATATTTAAAAGAATCCCTTCTTGCTGATTAGATTTAAAAGCATAGAGTCACAGTCAGTGAAATACATAAAGAAAAATGGCACACAAAACAAAATGACACACAAAGTAGAGAGTCATAGTCATGTAGACATCAATAACAGGAAATACAATGAAATTCTATACATAAGACGAACGACTCTTACTGCAATTCCTTACAATTGCAAATGATGAAACAACTCAGCTCTTCTTGACCCATATCGAAGAAATAAAATTTAAATTTGAATAATATAGACACACAACACATAGACAATATAGAAAGATATAGAGGAACCCAACACAGAGTCACAACCACACAAACATTGACATACTAAACATAAAACACTTCCAATGCAACTACAACAAAGTTTGTTGCAAATACAAATGTGATAGAAGAAGAGGATGATAGAAGAACTTCGAACTATTCGTTCTGAGGCACCCATATATACACACCGTAGCACAATCTCATTTGTTTCCCAAAAAAAACATAAATATTCCCTCCCTCGGTATCTCAAAAAAAGGGTGATTGCCCATTAGAGGAGTGGATCACAGTTAACCACAATGAGGGATGGAAATTGACAGGAAAATTTCCCATCATGGGGTTATTTTCCTGCCAAATACAGGTAAGAAAATTGCAAAATTGTCAAGGTTTTTTTCTTGAAATTGTGAATACTGGTGGGGAGGAGTAAAACCCATCAAATTTAATTGGTGTGTCTGTTTTGAAATTCCAACCCTAACCACAATGTCTATAACAAAAAATAAAAAAATTGAGATCATTTTGATGAAATTCTTTCACATCAGTGCAAACCAGTTGGGTTTTCATAATGAAAAAACTTGAGATGATTTTCAAGGAATTAACTCCACATCCACATCATCTATCCACGTCAGTGCAAAAAAGCAGTTGGTTTTTCTTAAATTTCTAATGCTCACCCTTGAATTTAAGGTGAAACATTTGATACTTGGCAATAAGTACTTTATGTAATCTCGGCACAAAAGCTTTGTGGCCCTCTGCTTTCTGTTGTTAATCATTAAAATTATTGGCCTAGACCCTTTGTGTTCAATTGGTTTCTACTATCTCTCATTAATATTACAAGGTCACTAGAGAAGGAAGAAGTGATCATAGAGAGCTCATTTTATTTCACTATCTGTATATGAACGCATTCAATATAATTGGTTGTTGTCTTCATTTTCCAATAGAATTGCTCTAATCTGAATTATGATAGATAATTTTGCAATGATTCTTGTTCATGAAATTAAGATTATGGTATTAATCTTAAAATTACAAACAATATATTAATATGTATATTGGAAGTTAAATTGGGTATAGAGGTATATATTATAAAATTGGTATAGTTATCTAATAAATTTAAAGAGTATGAGTTACATTAAAGTAGTTTTATATAATTGAGTATGTAAGAGAGATAAAAAAAATGATTTTTAGAAGTTGAAAATTAGTTGGGAATTTCATTTTGTGGGAGTTATTCAAGTTGGCTTCTACTATGATTTGTGATTTTTAGTCATAATAATGTTTTGAATTTAGTTATGGATAGGATAATGTGGTAGTTCATAACAATGAGTAACTTTTCATAATTTTGGAAACTAGGGTTGATTGAAGGAGAATTTCTTATTAGCAAATTTATATGTTACTATGGATTAATTTATATTTCATATACTAGAAAAGAAAGAGAATAGATGAGTGATCTTCTTTTGAGTATGGAATAGCCTCGTGATGGTCATGAAACTGGAAATAAACAAGAAAATGCATATTGGAATTAGGACTTAAGTGATGTATTTCAATGCTCCATGGTGGTATTATGGTTTAGGCAAGGTGTTGCATTGGATATAAAACTCAATATTTTATTTTATTTTGTAGTTATTACTAGAAATTTTTGATGTAAGGATAATGATGTTGTATTCTTATGATGGCATGTGTATTATTTTCTATGATATTATGATGTTATATTCTCTCCTTCTCTCCCTCCCTCTCTTCCTATCTCTTGCTCTCTTCCCATATCCCTTCCCCTCCCCTTCTCTTGCTCTATCTCCTCCCCCCCTCTCTCTCTCTCTATCTATCTTCCTCTCTCCCTCTCCCTCTCTCCTCTCTCTTTCTATCTCTTGCTCTCTTTCCCTATCCCTTCCCCTCCCCCTCTCACTCTCTTTCTCTATCTCCCCCTCTCCCTCTCTCTATCTCTATCTATCTTCCTCTCTCCCTCTCCCTCTCCCTCTCCACCTCCCGTACTACCGCTCTCTCCCCCTCTCCCTCTCCTCCTCTCCCGCTCTCTCTACCTCCCCCTACCTCTCTCCCTCCCCATCTCTCTCCCTCTCCCTCTATCTCTATCTCTATATCTTTCCCTCCCTACCTCTCTCTCCCTCCCTCTGTCTCGCTCCCTCTTTGCATCTCCCTCATTCTCTCACTTTCTCTCTCTCCTCCTTTCTCTCTTTCTCTTCCTCTCCCCTCTCCCTCCTCTACCACTACCTCTGCCTGTCCCTCCCCTTCTATCTCCCTCCCTCGCTCTCTCTCTCCCCCCATCTCCCTCACTCTCTCTCGCTCTCCCTCTCCCTCTCTCTCTCTCCCTCACTCTACCTCTGTCTCCCTCCTCTCTCCCCTCCCCACTCTCTCCTCCCAACTCTCCCACTACATCTCTCTTTATCTCCCTTGAACTCTATATTTCCCTCTCCCTCCCTCTCCTTTTCTCTCTCCATACTCATCTACCTCTTGGTTGTTCTCACTCTCCTTATCCCTCTCACTTTGTCTTTCTCTCTCTATCTCTCTCTCTCTCTACCATATCTCTCTCTCTCTCTATCTCTCTATCTCTACCATCTCTCTCTCTCTCTCTCTCTCTATCCCTCTCTCCAATCTCTCTCTCTCTCTCTCACTCACTCTCTCTCTTTATCTCTCTCTCCCCCCCCTCTCTCTCTATATCCCTCTCTCGCATCTCTTTATCTTGTTGTCCCTATCTCTCTCTCTCACTCTTCCTCCCTCTCGCATCCCCCCACTCTCTCCCATCTCTCTCTCTTCCTTCCTCTCCCATCCCCCCACTCTCTCCCATCTCTCTCTGTCTCCCTCTCCCATCTCCCCCCTCTATCTGCCTCCCTCTCCCATCCCCCCATCTCTCTCTCTCCCTCCCTCCCTCTCTCTCCCTATCTCCCATTTGTCTCTCTTGATCTCTCTCTCTCTATCTCCCTCTCTCTCTCAATCCCTCTCGTTCTCGCTCTCTTTGTCCCCCTTCCCCCCCACCTTCACTCTCTCTCCCTCCATCTCGCCCTCTCTCTACGTCCTTCTCCCCCTCTTTCCCTCCTTCTCTCTCTCCCTCTCTTCGTCCCACCCCCTTCTTCCCTCTCTATCCCTGCCTCTCCCATCTCCCTATCTCTATTTCTCTCTCTCTCTCTCTACACCCTCTCACTCTCTCTCTCTATCTCCCCCAGTCCCTCCCCTCGCTCTCTGCCTCTCCCTATCTTTCTCTCTCTCTCTCTCTCTACACCTTCTCACACTCTCTCTATCTCCCCCAGTCCCTCCCCTCGCTCTCTGCCTCTCCCTATCTTTCTCTCTCTCTCCCTCCCTCTTGTTCTCTCTCTCCCTCCCTCTCCCTATCTCCCATCTCTATCCCTCTACCTCTCTCTCTCTCACTCCCTCTAATTCTCCCTCCCTCTGTCCGCTCCCCCTCAACTTCCCTCTCTCTCCCTCCGCCTCTCTCACTCTCTCCCCTCCTTCGTCCCACACTCTCTCCCTCTTCGTCTCCCCCTCCTTCTGTCTCTCTAACTCTCTCCTTGCCACCCATTCCTTCTCTCTCTCTCTCCCCCTTCCTTCCTCCTTCCCTCACGTCTCCCCATCCCTCCCTTTCTCCCCCCTGCTTTCCTCTCTCTCTCTCTCTATCACTCCCTCTTGCTCTCTCTCCGGCTCTCTGTCGCAATCCCTCCCTCTCTATCCCCCTATGTCCCTCTCCCTCTCTCTCATCTCTCTCTCTCTCTCTATTGCTCTGTCTCTCTCTCTCTATCTCCCCCTCCTCCTTCCCTCTCTCCCTCTCACTCCCTCCTTCCCTCACTCTCTCTCTCTCCCCTCTTCCCTCTCTCCCTCCCTCTGTTCCACTCTCTCTCTCCCCTAAGCAAATACATTTATTCAGATACTTTAAATAAATAAGGCAATTATATTCGTGAAAAAATTTGTTTTACATTGTACAATTTAAAAAAGAAATAAGAATAAAAATATAATTAAATAATGCATATAATTTTACAATATAAATAACCATGTATAAAACAAAAATTTCAATTTGCAAAATTACTCATTTTATATTACATAATTTCAAATCAATAAACAATTACATGAGCTGGAATATAACAAAACAATATAAATATAAGAAATCACTAAAATTTCTTAGTTATATTGGTCAATGTTAGCTAAATCAATAGTAATAGAAAAATATAATCATATAAGTTGGCCATAGGAGGAACTAATAAATCTTAGTTATATTGGTCAATGTTAGCTAAATCAATAGTGGTTAATAGGAAAATATAATCATATAAGCTTGCTTTAGGAGGAACTAATAAATTGAGATGTGAAGTGGATAAATTAATTGCTTGGTTAGGCATATGTAGTTACATAAATTTTGTTGAGTAATAACCACTAGTAAGTTACCCATTTACAATTTTACTCCTACATAAACATAAATAATCTTGAGAAGTTACTTATGGTAAATATATTTATTTACATCTTATTCTTATATATTTTTTATAGAAAAGATTAAAGTTATATATTAAAAAATGCAAAAGGAAAAGAATTTAAAAAGAAAATCATTATAATGAGGAGAGTGTGAGAATGTAGAATGATGACTTGGTTGTATGTCCATGTAAATTTATAGTTGCCCTCGGATTATATAAAATTTGTCTTCACTAATAAAAAAAAACCTTTTAAAATAAAATAAAGAAAAATTGTTTCACTTATACATACCAAGAGAAAGAGAGAGGCTCTAGTGTTTAGTTTTTGTAAATAAAGAAAAGTAACTACATTGCTTTGTTTGTTGTGTAACTAGATGGATGTCTCTTGAAAGGTAAATCCTGAGAAATATAAAAAACATCACAATATTCTACCCTCTAATCTTTGAAAGATAAAGACGATATAATACAAGTAAAAAATGACATTAATTTCTTACATGGAAACACGTGGACTGAAAAGTCTTTTTAATTAATATATCTGCAAAATCATTACCAAAAATTTTACCAAGAAAATCATTTCTTTATATAGAGACATCAGAAAAAGCTGTGTGTGACCAATATACCTGTGAAACAAGCCCTAGAAAACTCTCACAAATAAAAAGCACATGTGGGCAAATCATTGAAAGAAAAAAACAAGGAAACCTCATAAAGCTAGCCTATTGAAAACAACCCAATAATTCATACACCCACAAGTATTTTTGAATACAAATATGAAATACAGTTGAGAATTATAAAATAAAAAAATAAACATAAACCGATATTAACACTGCGAATCCACCACCACCAGCACGTCGCCGTTCTCATCCTTGTCGTCACTCTTATCGGAAGCGGGCCACTGCTAGGCTGCCTGTTCTCCTCGACGAAGAGGGATTAATGGGTTTTGATAACAGGTGGTTTTTTTTTAATATTATAAAATAGAATAAAGGGTTATGGGATTGATGATTAAGAAGCGGGTAAAGAGATTTTAAAAGAAGAAGAGATTAATGTAACTGCACACAAAAATACAAAAATATAGATTAAATAAATTCAATAGTAAGAGTAGATGAAAAGATTAATGGGGTTATGCAAAAATATATATTAAATAAATTAAATAGTATAGTAGATAAACGGATTAATGGGTTATAGATCTAGAGTATAAAAATCTGAAAATATGTTGATTTAGATTTGACAGATATCAAGACAGTAAAGATAAAAATGATCTTACAAAGAGAGTGATAAATTAAGGATCAAGAGTAAAATATAAAGATTTAAACACATTATAACTTAATGATAAAGTTGAGTTATATATTGAGGATAGTTTGGTTATATATTGAATATTGGAAAATATTTTTAGAATAAAGATAATAAAAATGGGCACTATTTCAACAAGGTAGTATTTTTTACTGCTCATTCAATATAAATTAATACAAGGATTATGTTGATAAAAATAGAGGAGTAATTTGGGAATTCGGGATGTTCATTATAATTGAATGAAAGGAGGACCAGAGGGCATTATGGTGCTTAAGCCTTCTTTAGGTTGTTAATGAAAAAGGAATTTGGGAACTAAGGCTTCCCAAGTAATTCTTGAGCTAAGCCTGTGTAATTAAGTAATTCTTCAGCTAATTTTGTGTAGTTTGTAGCAAATTCATAAAGTGGATCAAATTCAAAAAATAACGAGCCACCTGCCGAGGTCTGCAAGGACAACACAAATGGATTCTATACTATCTGATTTGAAATGGGATTTGAAATGGAACTGAAATAGTTCACCTAGAGCTGTCAAATCCGGTGATGTGCGGAATTTGATATGCAATTGGGTTTTATTCGAAACCTATGGATTTTGTTTTAGTTAGACCTACTGATTAGCTGAAACAGAGCTTATGAAGGGTGCAATTTTTCCTTTTCCTTTTGCTTTTGCCGTCACAGATTGTATTTCCATTAACTTATTTACATGGTGTTAGGGTAGGGTTGCTTATTGAAAAGACGAAAACATAGGTAAAATAATACCAAATACAACACAAACCTATTGTCATGTAAATTGTTGTATTACAGTAATATGCAATGTAAAAAAACACAAAGAACATGTTAAAATGTAAAAATATTTTGCTAAAACTCATTGCTATCATCTTCCAATCATCCAATATTAATTTATTCTGAATTAAATTAAATACAGGACAGAAACAGAAACAGTTCAAGCCATGTAAAAAACTAAAAATTCTTTTATTGTAAATGTTGAAAAAAAAAAGATGTAACATAGCATCCACAAGTAGTGTAGACTTTAAGTGTTACATTATTATTTCTTATAACATATTAGTAGAATAATTGAATATATATATATATATATATATATATATAATATCAAATTTCAAATACAATTATGTAATGATGCATAACATAAATACTAAAATTTATTGACAATTTATAATAAAAAAATAAAAATAAATTAGTTAAGACAATTATTTGGTAAAATTGAATACACATTAAAAATAAACTAGTTAAAATAAACTAGTTAAGACAATTATTTGGTAAAATTGAATACACATTTTCACTCGGAAATTTAATTAATTCATAAAAAATAATAAAATTTATTAAAAATTTATAATAATAAAATAAAATAAACTGGTTAAGACAATTATGTGGTAGAATTAAATAGACATTTTCACTCCAATCCAAACAACAAATATTACTAAAGTGAAAATACTAAAACATGGTCTTACTTTTCTCATCTACTTTTCTATTCATTCATTAACTTTATAACTTTATATACCTATGACACTTACTTTAAGACAAACTAACTAATAAGTAATCAGTAACATAATTGCGTTGCCAACTTGAGACAGAACTCTCATTATATTATTATATACTTGCATATATTATATTATATATACTTGCCCCATTGGCACAGTTATATATACAACACGCGGCACCATAAGCTCTATCCCATTTTCACTGAGGTAGGGAATTTCAATGTTTTAAGCCGAAGTGAATTTGAAAGATGGAGATTTTCACTTCGAAAGATGGAGATTACAATCTTGAACCATAGGTTTTATATGATAAAGACTTTCCAGCCTTCTTTCCTGAACCCTTACCCACATTATCCAAAAAACAAAAACTAACAAAACAAGATGGCTTACAACAAGCTCATTATGACTAAAATTTGAAGCGACAACAGAAATTTCAATTTCCATAAACATTTCAGCTTAATAACTAATATAAATTCAATTTCCATAAACATTTCAGCTTAATATATTAAAAATACATTAATATGTGATATTTAGGAAAATAAAAAATATCAATAATAAATAAATATTTCAGCTTCAACGTGAAGCAAGTTAAACATTGAAATGCATAAATAAATATTTCCTCTTCAACGTGAACCAGGTAAAACACTGAAAACATAAATACATGTTTCTATTTGAACGTGAACAAGGTAGAAAACTGAAATAAATATGTAAAAATTGGTTTGAAGTAGCAATGGAGTTTAAAATATTGAAAGTACATTTTCTTGGTAAATGAGTGGAAATTGCAAGTTAAATAGTTCTATTACAGTAAGACCATAATCTGAAGAATTACTTGCGAAGTGCAGAACTTTCGCAGGGGAAAAACCAGAATGAGTGCTCATGTACACATGCGTACGAGTAAGTTACTCTTCCAAATTTCATGTTTTATAAAATATTTTAAGCAATGCTAAAATTTTTAACAAAAGCATTTCAGTATTTTTTCATGATAAAAATATGAAAATTACATATTCAAGTGAATTCTACCTGCGGTCAGACGTGGTTGGAGATGAAATATTTTGAATGGTTATTTGGCCATTCGGACCCGTCTCTGCCTTTTAAATACTGGCCATGTCAAACTATCCTCCAAAGGAAAGGTCGGGCTCTGCTTGTCGTGTGGGAGTATGCGGCGACTTGCATGGACGATCCCCATATCTCGGCTGATGGTTTCACATATGAGTACAGCACCATCAACACTTGGCTTGAAAACAAGATCAATACGTCCCCAATGACTAATAACCAGACCCTAGACAATAAGTTCCTCATTCCAAATCATGCACTTAGGTCTGCAATCCTAGAGTGGAAAATTAAATCTGGATTCAACAATGCAGATTATGACACTAAACAATACTTGGAAAGACATAAAACTTCAAATGAAACCACCAAATTTCAGAATAAAAGAGATTTTCCATTCATAGTCAGGCTTGCAAAGGTTAATAATGCATATTTTCAATAATAACTCTTTTCAAAATAGAAAGATGATACTATTTACCGCAAAAGGCTCGGGATTTTGGAATGTTTGACACATTGTCTGCTATGATAGAAGGTTAGAAACAGAAGCATATGGACAAACCTTAAATATGAAATCGGAAAAACCACCTCCGAAGCATATATCAAAGAAATAATAATGAAATGAGAGTGAAATTAATTCCTGATGAATTAAGAAAACACTTTATATAGTGAAAGCTTGAGTGATAGAAGCAAAACTATTACCATGAATAGACGAAGGGAACAGTGCAAAGAGTTACATGCCATCAAATAACCATGTTAAATGTTTGTAGAAATTCAACATTTTTTTATGGTGAATATTACATTAGATGGGGAATGCTTCGTTCGGTCTGGGAACTTACAAGTTGTAAAGGTGAAGCTCCGCTCGACGCTCTCTGCTCCTCAAGTTGTAAAGGTGAAGCTCCGCTCTCTCCTCTGCTCCTCAAACTAGCTGCTCCACACTCTCTGCTCTGAACTTACTCCGGAGAATTAGCTGCTCGATGCTCGACACTCTCTGCTCTGAACTTATTCCGCACTCCTGACAAGGCATTTGTAGACCACCATGGACGCCTCTGCATATGCAAACAACTGGCACTTGCAAGATGCAGGACACTGCATGCATGCCACGGAGAATAGGTAGCAAAAACTTAGGACAAACTAATAATGAATGATATTTTAATTTATTTTAAGACTTGATTTGCAATGAAACATTATATAATAACATGACATATATGTTAAACTACGCTATCTTAAAATATAAATATATGTAATTATGAAATTTAATTTTTGCATCCTTGTATGCCATTTAAAATATGCTTGGTTATTTATAATTATTTATTTCACATATTCACATTGATGTTAAAATAGGAAATAAATTTCCTAAACCTTAAGGATCAACCATATTTCTTCCGCTTACTAATGGTAAAAATAATGGATAGAAAAATATCAACTATTATTATCAAATGTATACATATACAATAAATTCTCATTTTGCATAATAATTGAGAGATATATTAAAAAAAGTAAATTTTAAAAAAATAAAGCATAATATTTTTTTAGTTTGGCCCTATAGCACCAAAAATAAATATATTGAGATTTAAGTGATTCTTGAAAATCACCACAATTTATAAAAGTGATGCTCCAAACATAAAGTTATGTCAATTAGAGAAGGACAACACCTAAAAATAAAATAATAATGAATGGTATTTTAATTTACTTCAAGACTTGATTTGCAATTAAACACTATAGAATAACATGGCGTATATGTTAAATCACACTATCTTAAAATATATGTAATTATTATAGAATTTAATTTTTGTATCTTTACATGCCATTTAAAGCACGTTTGGTTATTTATAATTGTTTATTTCACATATACACATCAATATTAAATAAGAAAAAAAATTCTAAACCTTAAGAATTTAATCTACCATCAACCATACTTCTTTCCCTTACTAATAGGAAAGTTTATTACTAAAGAAATAATGAATAAGAAAAATTCAACTATTATCATCAAATATACTTATATACAATAAATTCTCATTTTTAATAAAAATGAATAAAACACATTTTTCAAAATTTTATAATTATTAAAGACATAGTTTAACAAATATATAACAACAATGTAAAACTAGAACCTGACACTACGAATTTTCTTACGTTTATATAATTTCCATTATCTTCGTCTATAAATTACTTATTAGCAAACTACTTATACAAATTACTCAATCTTTATCTGTAAATTACTTATTGGTAAACTACTCATTTATGACGCGCACCCTAAATAATTGGACCTCAAATTTAAAGTAATTTTTGTTCACCCTCAAATACGTTTGAGAATAAAAAATTGTTCCACAAAACGTCAAATTTCCGCGACCCACACTCCAATTTTCACATTCCACCGGGTATTCCGGTCCACCGATATGGCTCTGATGTACATTGCCTGAATAAGTGTGTACCTGTATATGATTTTCATGGAAAATATTTTTGCATTTAATTAATGATTTGAAAGATGTTTTCTTTGTTACAGTTTACTATACACAGATGTAGAAAACAGACTTTTCTACAGTATATATTTTTTTGTCAGTTACAAATTTGATAAGAATTGGGTAGAATCCCAACTATGGTCGAAATATAATCAATTTTTTGAGCACCCAACAGTTTTGTTCCATTTAAATAAACTTAAATTATAATAAAATATGAAATTGTAATTCAATAAAAACTCTGCTTTTCCAGTTTTGCAGAATATTTCGGCTCATTCTCTCGAATGCACCAGAACACGTTAAAGATCTTGAGAATACTAAATGAGAATACTAAATTAGGCATTTACCGTTATTTACGGTTGAGTTTTTGAGTAAGTTTTTCATGTTCAATATCATTAATATCGCCGGCAGTAAATAAAAACAGTTAAAGAAAAAAAAAACGATGCATTTAAAGCAGAGGAAATTAAAGCACAAAATGGATGCATTTCTCGTTGAGTTTTTTATTAAGGTTTTGGTAATTTCACCTTGAAGCCACGGTGCTAAATTTATGCTTTAAATTAATAGGTTCTCCATGATCCTCTGCAGGTAGATCCCTTGCAGCGAGCGTAATAACACAAAATAACAAGTAAAGTACTTCTCCGAGTTAGCTGCATCTGAAGTTTGCCCAAATACATAAAGATAGTCTGGTACATACCAGGTCTGTCAGGTCACAAACTACAATGCCATTGCCTTCCACAATGCCATCTTGCAGACTCAAGCGACTCAAGCTTGTAGATAACAGAGCACGTCCAAAGACTGCAATTGTAATCTTGCAGACTCTTCTGAGCACGTCCAAAGACTGCAATTGTAATCTTGCAGACTCTTCTGGGCACGGGGCGACTATCTTTTACCATACCATACCAGAGTTGCATGCTAATAGCCATATGGAAGGGCCTTGCATGCTAATAGCCATGTGGAAGGAGCCTTGATATACATGTGGAAAGGACCTCGAAAGGGCTACTAAAGGGCTACTAGCTTCGAAGTATATTCCCTCTCGCAGCAGTCTTTAACGCGACTTTTTGAAAGCCTTTCCGGCGATTTTTTCCGGTGAAAATCCGGCAGTAATTTATTGGAATCCAAGTTTGATAGCTAATTTTTGCACAATGAAACCGTCCCAGGGGTTTTTCAGGGTGTTGAATCCGAATATGCAGTTAAAAAACCATTTTAACTGCAACAAATCATGATTTCATCTCAATTTCTTCCGCCGGATTCAGTCACCGGAATCTCAAAAAGTCGCATTATAGACAACTCCTTGGCTCTCTCTCTGAACTTTGGATAAAATTGTATTGCCTCAGTATTCACATTTTTCCCTATCATTTATTAAATTTAATTAATTATTTTATAAATTGTCATAGGCCCTTTTTTCATTTCCATAGTTCTAAAAATATTCTTTTAATAAAATAGTCATACTTTTTAATTATTTAAAATTAAGAAAAAACTATAAATTTAAAAAGCAACATTGTAGGTTGTTATATATCCATTTTTTATATAGTTAAACATTAAGGGTATGATTGTTTTTTAAGATGTAAAATATATTAAAAATATATCAAGGTCAAAGAGGGAAAAATAAAAATATAATATTTTAATTAATTAAAATTAAAAAATTCTTTAATAAAAAAATAAAATAAATTATATATTATTTAATTTTAGAAAACGTACAGTAGAAGAGTCAATTTGATGATCTTTACAAAATAAAAAGTAAAATTAATATTATACTTTTACCATTTACTATTTAAAATTTAAAAAATAAAATTAATTATATATTTTTACGATTTAAAATTGGAAAAAAATAACTAATTATTCTCTAAACATGAAAGTTTTCCATACCTATCTATAACTCAAATTTGCCCCTATGATTTTTTTCTACCATGCAAAAGGGTGCAAAATCAAATAAACTTTTTACATCAAAATCCATTGAACAAGTGATATGGATAAAATAACCACAGCGTACTTTGGATAAGATGAGATTGTCTCAATATTTTTGCATCGGGCAACGTGAAGGCTACAATAAGACCTCAATAATTTGCCGAACCAAAAACTTTGGATAAAATTTTGTTGAATAAAATTGGGAGCATCAAACTTAGGTTAAAATGTGAAAACACGGAAAATAAAACCGGTCAAAGTATCAAATAATGGTAGGTCAACGATCGATCGATCGCTATTAGTCCCAGGCAGGGACTAATAAGACCTAGAAAAATTAACAAACATAGACGTAGTAGAAATAAATAAAGTAGAAGCTACCGTATATGTTTGCACTCGTCAAATAATTGAAATGTAAGAAGACTCATCAAATCACTGAAATGTAAATAGAAATTTAGTCTCGACATAGAAAGCGAGAGAGGGTTTTTTTAGTTTTCTCTGGGCATAACATTAATGATTTAGTTTATCTATTTAGTTAGGTTTATATCATGTCAAAATTGCACAGATTGATTGATTGTTTTGATGAGGAAGGACAAGAACATTGAAAAATCTACTCTAATCACGGCTAAAACAAATACCACTGTTACGGTTCTCTGGTTCTCTCCTCTCCACTGTAAATATCTCCATTCATGACATCGAACAAGTGAGTGAAAGACATATTTAAAAGCATCCCTTCTCGCTGATTAGATTTAAAAGAAGCATCCTTTCTCGCTCATCAGATTTAAAAATATAGAGTCAACGTCAACAAAAGAAACCAAACAGAAAGGCAAACAAAGCAGAGAGTGACCGTCACGTAGAGATCAACAACAAGAAGCACTTCCACTGCAAATACAATGAAATTCCCTTTCACAAGACGAAGCCCTCTTACTGCAATTCCTTACAATTGGAGATGATGAAACAACAACTCGGTTCTTCTTGATCCATATTGAAGAAATCAAATTCAAATTTCAAATAATATAGACACAGAGACACTATAGAAAGAATCAGAGGAGCCCAACACAGAGAGTCACAGGCACACAAACATTGACATACAGAAGAACGTAAAACACTTCCAATGCAACTACAACAAAATTCACTGCAAATGCAATACAAATGATGATAGAAGAAGAGGATGTAAATAAATGATGATGAACTATTCGTTTCGAGGCACTAACACTATATATATGCACCACAGCACAATCACATCTGTTTCAAATTCCCTAGACGTTATGGTGTAAATAATTGATAATGAACTATTCGTTTCGAGGCACCCACACTATATATATGCACCACACCACAAACACATCTGTTCCCCAAAAAATGCATAAAGATACCTTCCTTATTTGATTTTTAAGTCCTTATTTGATATTTTTTTTGTCCGTTCTTGATACAGAATCTCATCTCTCTCTTTTTATATTTTCACTATGTTCCTGATTATCACTCCCATTAAACCCGCCCTTATTTTATTTATAATGTTCGTGATACCCAATTCCATTAATTCCTCTTAATCTCTTATCACGCCTTTACTTTACTTGAAACACTCTATTGATACCCAATCCCATTAATTCCTCTTCATCTGTCTTATCACGCCTTTACATATCAATATAGCCATAATGCAAGAGGCATCCATTTAGTGAGTGGATATTATAATTATTAAAATATCATTTACTTCAAGTTTCAAAATAGCCAATACAGATCTTATCAAATTCTCTGAATCTTTGTTTACAATTATTTTATTTGATTTCTCTGGAAATTCAAAATATTAAGTTCAACTTGTGTGACATTGGACTTGTTAAAGTAGTTAACATATAACCAACTACTCAACAATCAACCAAGCTTCCATGGACAGTTGAGTGAATAGTTTTAATCCATAACTTATCAGTTTCAAAGATTTTACTATAACAAGCTAAATAGCTTTACATAATTATTCTCCGCCATTTATATATCATTATATCATAAGCCCTCGCAGTCATTGGTCACACACTATATAGAAATTGCATATACCCTGCAACTTTAAACGAATAGTTTGAAGTTTTTTTGGTTCACATCCTCTTTTTCTATCATCTGTATTTGCAGCGGATTTTTTTTGGTGTGTGTATATGTCAATGTTTGTGTGGCTGTGACTCTGTATTGGTTACTCTGTTTCCGTCTATATTGTCTCTCTGTTGTGTGTCTGCATCCTGTAGCTTTTGATGGAGAAGAGCAGAGTCGTTTCATCATTTGCAATTTGTAAGGAATCTCATTGTCTCTCTCTACTACTCCAGTCATACAACAAATAGATCAATATATTTCTTTATTTAATATGAACGAAACAAAAAAAGCTCTCTCTGCTTTCTATGAGTGAAATGGTTTTTCTCTTTTTCCTTTAAAGATGAAGCCCGATTTTCTATAGTCTAAGGACAAGATTTAATTCACATATTTCTATATCTCAAAATAGCAATGGACGGGCTATCTTTATCCATTTACATATTTTTGTGCTTTTTGTTACCACTATAACTTCAACTTGTGGGCTGAATCATTCCAGGAGTGTATTTATTTAATTTTTAAGTGTGAATGCATATTACAAAATTTATTAGTTTAAAATGGTTTTATTAAATTATTGAAAATAGCCTTATCAAATCATTAAAGTCATTAATGTTTGTACAATTATTTTCTTAACTTACAACTACTATTTCCATGATTTTTTATTTTTTTGGTCTAAAATGTTTATTCTCATATTCATTCTCAGGTGTAGTGAACTGTGAAATTGGAATTGTTCAAACACTTAACACATATATCGTCACCTCAGTTTAGTTTCAGAGTTTGTCTTATCATATTCAAAGTTTGACAATTATATTATTTTTAAGTGTCTATTTGTGTGGAGTATAACTTTTCTTATTATACATATATATATTTAATGTGTATTTTTCAATGATGAAATGGCGATTGATTTTTAAATAATAATATGATTTGATTAGTTGTTGTAATGAAGTGATTGAAGGGGGGATAATCTTGGAGGGGACTTATTGTGAAGTAGGGACTAAAGGAGAGGGAGGAGAGAACAAGAATGGGAGATGGAGGAGAGAGCTTGTGTGAGTGAGGGGAGGGAGTGATGGGAAAGAGAGAGAATGATAGAGGGAGAGAGGGAGGGAGAGCAAAGGCTTGTGATGAAAGAATGATTGAGAGACTAGGGAGGGATAGAGAAATATAGTAAGGGGTGAGGGGATGGGAGTGTGAGAAGGGAGAGAGAGAGAAGGAGAGAGGCATGGACATAAAGAAAAAACTGGAGGGGGAGAGAGTGGGGGACATAATGAGAGAGAGGGGTGGAGTGAGGGAGACAGAGAGAAGGGGAAAAATAGTGAGATAGAGATAGAGATGGTGGGGAAAGAGAAATAGAAGAAAATACAGATAAAGAAAGAGAAGGAGAAAAGTAGGGACATAGTGATAGAGATGTTGGGGCAAGAGAAATAGAAGACAAGAGAGATAGAGGGAGAGGAGAGAAAGTGAGAGAGAGTAGGGGTTGTGCTAGGAGAGGAGGGAGAGAGTGTGAGAGACGGAGAAGGGGTGGAGACAGAGAGGGAGAGAGGGAGAAGTGGTGGAGAGGGAGAAGGGGAGATAGTCACTGAGAGGTGGAAGGAGACTAAGAGAGAGAGAGAGAGGGAGAGAGTGAGGGAGTGGGAAGAGAGAGGGGGAGAGAAAAAAGAACGAGCAAGGGTTGGTGAGTGTGAGAGAGAGAAAGACAGAGAGGGTGGACAGAGAGAGAAAGTAAGAGGGAGTGGGTGAAGGGTACAGAAAGATAATTAGAGAGCGGGGGGAGGGGCAAGGGTGACACACATATAGAGTAAGGGGGAAGGGGTGATGGTGATACAAATGTAGAGTAAATGAGGAAGAGGGATGAAATAGAGAGAGATTCATGGAGAGGGAGATGGAGATTGAGAGATAATGAGAAATATGGATGGAGTGAGTGATGAAGAGAGAAGGGAAAAAATAGGGAGATGGAGATGGAGAAGGTTGGGCAAGAGGAATAGAAGAAGAGAGAGATAAAGAGAGAAAGGGAGGGAGGGAGAGGAAGAGGGAGAGAGGGAGGGAGAGAATGGGAGAGAAGGAGAGGGGGTGGAGAAGGAGAGTGAGAGGGGGAGTGATGAAGAAGGGGTGGAGAGGGATAAGGGTAGAAAGAGGGCAAGTGAGAGGGAAGAAGTTAGGGAGATATAAAGGGAGAGGGATATGGAGAGAGGGGGATGAGGGGTAGAGAGAGGGAAAGGGTGAGGGAGAGGGGGAGATAGTAAGTGAGAGGAGGGAGAGCGAGATGGAGAGTGAGTGAGAGATTGGTGTAGAGAAAGAGAGAGGAAGATGGATGAGACAGAGATAGGCTTGAAGATGGAGAGAGAGAGTGAGTCAGAGGGAGAGAGATATAAAGAGTGGGGAGACATGGAGAGAGATAGTGGGCAGGGGGGAGAGAGAGAGAGAGAGAGAGAGAGAGCAAGGGACAGGGAGAGGAAGATAGGGGGGGGGAGAGAGAGAATGGCAGATAAGGAGGGAGAGAGATTGATAAGAATATAGAGAGGGGGACAGAGAGAGAGCGGGGGACAAAGAGAGAAATAGAGAGAGAGAGAGAGTGAGCAAGGGAAGGGGGAAAGAAAGAAATAGAGAGAGGGAGAGGGAGAGGGAGAGAAAGAGTGAGTGAGAAAGAGTGATAAAGAGAGAGAGAGAGAGAGAGAGAGAGAATGAGAGAGTAGGAGCGAGAGGGGGGGAGAGAGAAATGGAGAGATTAGGAGAAGGAGAGAGAATGAACAAGAAGGAGAGGGAAAGCGATCGATGGAGTGAAAAGAGCGAGCAAGAGGAAGTGTGGGGGAGAGAGGGGGATGGGGGGAGAGGAGAATAGAGAGAGTGAGAGAGATGGATAGGAGGAGAGAAAGATAGGAGGTGATAGGGAGAGGGAGGGAGAAGGTAATTGAGGGAGAGGGAGAAGTGAGATAGACAGAGAGAACGATAATGGATAGTGAGCAAGAGGATGTGAGAGGGAAAGAGAGACCGAGGGAGAGGGGGGTGGAGAGAGAGACAGTGAGTAATAGGGAACAATATAGGGGGAGGGGGAGAGAGAGAGGAAGAGGGAGGGGGTGAGGGAGAGGGATAAAGAGTGTAAGTAAGGGAGGGAGAGAGAGGGATATGGAGAGTGGGAGTGTATAAGAGATAGGGTATAGAGAGTGAGAGAGTGGAGAGAGAGAGGGAGAGGGAGAGGGAATATGAGGGAGAGGGGGATGGAGATGGAGAGAGAGATACAGTGATAGAGGGCGAGCATGATGTAGAGGTATAGAGAGACTGATAGGTAGAGGGAGAGAGAGCGAGCGGGAGGGAGAGGGAGAGGGAGAGAGAGGGAGAGGGGAAGGAACTTGGAGAAGCAAAGAGAGAGAGAGGGAAAGGGCAAAAGTGAGGGAAAGTGAAAGGGATATGGAGAGAGAGAGTGAGCCTAGGGAAGTGAGACGGGAAGGGATTAAGAGAGGGGGGAGAGAGAGGGACGAAGATAGTGAGAGTGAGAAAGGGAGGGAGAGGGAGGGAGAGAGAGTGTGTGAGAAAGTAAGAGAGCGAGAGAGCAAGAGAGAGAGGGGGGAGGAGGGAGAATCAAAAGGATAGGGAGGGAGAGAGTGAGTAAGGGCAGAGTGGGGGAGAGAGGGATTTGGAGAAATGGGGAGAGAGAGTGAGAAACATGGAGATGGTGGATGAGTGTGGGAGTGGGAAGAGATAGAGAGAGGTTGGGGACAAAGAGAGAGGGAGATGGATATGGAGAGTGTGGGAAAGGGAGGGAGGAAAGAGAGTGAACAAGTTAAGGAGGGAGAGAGTGTATGGAATAGGGAGAAGGAGAGATAATGATTGAGGGAGAGAAAACAAGGTGTTGACGGTGCTGAAAATTCGTCAACCAAGGGGATCTCTCCAATGTTAATCAGTACTCACACCATTTGGTGTAGGAGTCTCATCCGGTATAAAGGCTAGGTGGCCAAATCCTTAAATATTTTCATTGGCTCTAGATGGTAGCACATGGGAGTGATGAAATGGTGTCTTCCAAAAGCAAGGGAGGTGTGTGCATGGTGAGTGTAAAATTGCAACTATGTCAAGTTTCTTCTACTGAAAAGGGGGAGAAAATAGAGCCTCTAAGTGAGAGGTAATAATACCACCCATGAAGAGACACATATGAACACGAAATCTCTATCTAACATCCAGAGGAATAGTCCACAACGGATGTGACGGTTCTTACAACCAACATCAAGGAAAGATTTGTGTAGTATCCACGGAATAGTCCACCAAGATGGAACATTGATAGCAACCATTATAGCACATTCCAAATAGGATAAACACAAAAATAATCAAAATACTTCAACATGTGGAAGGAAACATGAAATAAAAACATCCAAAGAATAGTCTTATAGACCGATGAAGAGGGATTAATGGGATTTGGTATCATGTATTCATTGTGAATGTGTTTTTTTTAATAATATAAAATAGGAAAAAGTTAGGTTATGTATTTAATATTGCAAGATATTTTTAGAATAAAGAAAATGAAAATGGACACCATTTCAACAAGATCATTTTCTTACTAATCATTAAATATAAATTAATAAAGGGATTATATTGATAAAAATGGGGTAATTCATGAATGTTCCTTTTATTTTTTAAACATAATCCACCACCCGTACCTTAGAATGAAAGGAGGACGAAAGAGAATGATGGTGCGTAAGCCTTCTTTAGGATGTTAATGGAACGAGACCAAAAAATAATTGTGGGAATTAAGGATTCTTGAGCTAAGTCTCTGTAATTATGTAATTCTTCAACTAAGTCAGTGCAATTTGCAACAAATTCATAAAGTGGATAATGACGTCGATGGTTAGTGTGAAAATATGGGAGTAAAAGGAAATATAGGGTGAAATCTATTGGGAAAAACTAAAGAAGACAATCATTGAATTTTAACCATTTGGAGAAGAAGGTATTTTGTTCTATGCTTTTAAATTCTGTATTTTGTTTCTTTTTCTCCTTTAACTATACAAGTTTCATTTTAATTGTTTTTTATTTTTTATTTTAATTTCTATAAATAAATTAAAAATGGTTTTATAATTGATATTTTTATGAACCAATTAAAATTTCATATAAAATTTATCAAATATAAGAACAAATAAAAAATAAATAAATTTCTCCACTCACTACATTTACAAATAAGTTTAAATGCCAAATAGAAACAAAACAATGGAGGGCCAGGGTTGTTGGATGGGAGACAATAGACATGCAGAGATCAATGAAGAGATATTGGGTTTATTCACCTTTAGAGATAGATACTACATGCAATTTTCCTACAACATAATATCGCACAATTGTAGAGAACAATGGCTATGGCAAAGAAAATGACGATGAGAGAAATTGAAGGGCTATGAGTTAAAACTATTCACCCAAATTTCCAGTTGAGCTTGCTTACGTAGTAGAAATAAAGTATAAGCTATTTTATATGTTTCCAATGCACCTTTAGAGATGAACCCTAGAAGACCCATCAAATCATTAAAATGTAAATACATTTTTACCTCCATGTTGACTTAGAAAGCGAGAGAGGGGGATTTCTTCTTTAGTTTCCTCTAGGAATAACATTAATTTGGGATTCAATGATGTCACAAATAATGATTTAGCTTGTCTATTTAGTTGGGTTTATATAGATTAAAAATAGGTGGGGAAATTACGTGTAAATCGGGGATTGCAGGAATGAAATATTGCTACAGTGGGTCATGGGATTTGATGAGGGAGGACAAAAACATTGAAAATTCTACTGTAATATAGGGAACCACAACTCAAGAATAAATCATGAATATGAATATAAAATAAATACAAGAAACATACATGTCATAGCTGCAACAAATATCACTATTGAGGCTCTCTGATTCCCTCCTCTCCACTGTAAATACCTCCATTCATGACATCAAACAAGTAAACAAAACACAGATTTAAAAGAATTCCTTCTCGCTGATTAGATTTAAAAGCATAGAGTCACAGTCAATGAAAGACACAAAGCAAAAAGGCACACAAAACAGAACGAAACACAAAGCAGAGAGTCGCAGTCACGTAGACATTGATAATAGCAAATAGAATGAAATTCCATACATAAGACGAAGCACTCTTACTGCAATTCATTAGAATTTCAAATGATGAAACAAATCGGCTCTTCTTGATCCATATCGAAGAAATAAAATTTAAATTGGAATAATATAGACACACAGCACATAGACAATATAGAAAGAAACAGAGCAACCCAACACAGAGTCACAACCACACAAACATTGAGATACTAAAGATAAAGCACTTCCAATGCAACTACAACAAAGTTTGTTGCAGATGCAAATGTGATAGAAGAAGAGGATGATAGAATAACTTGGAACTATTCATTCTGAGGCACCCATATATATACACCACAACACAACCTCATTTCTTTCCAAAAAAAACTTAAATATTCCCTCCCTTGGTATCTCAGAAAAAGCTTGATTGACCATTAAAGGAGTGGATCACAGTTAACCACAACCAGGGATGGAAATTTACAGCAAAATTGCCCGTCATGGGGTTATTTTCCTCCCAAATACAGGTAAGAAAATTGTAAAACCTTCAATTTTTTTCTTGAAATTGCGAATACTAGTGGGGAGGTGTAAAAACCATCAAATTTAATTGGTGTGTCTCTTTTGAAATTCCAACCCTAACAACAACGTCTATAACAAAAATAAAAAAATTGAGATCATTTTCATGAAATTCTTTCACATCAGTGCAAACTAGTTGGGTTTTCTTAACGAAAAAGCTTGTGATGATTTTCAAGGAATTAGGTGCACATCCACATCACCTATCCATGCCAGGCAAAAATAATAGTTGGTTTTTCCTAAATTTCTAATGTTCACCCTTTAATTTAAGGTGAAACCTTTGATACTCAACAATAAGTACTTTGTGTAATCTTGGGGCAAAACCTTTGTGGCCCTCGGCTTTCTACTGTCAGCCATTAACATTACCGGCGTAGACCCTTTGTGGTCCTCTGGCTTCTGCTATCTCTCATTGATATTACAAGGTCACTAGAGAAGCAAGCAGTGATCATAGAGAGCTCATTTTATTTTTCTATTTCTATCTGAACGCATTCAATATAATTGGTTGTTGTCTTTGTTTACCAATAGAATGGCTCTTCTAAGTTTAATTTATTTTTTTAATTGAAAACCACGCGTTTTTATTGATATGAATTTATATGTTTACTCATTTTCAATACTAATTTAAGAAGGGCTACATAGTAGCTAGTACTTGTTGTTTAGCTTAAATATAGCTTAAGAAAAAAAAAATAACAAAAACAAATATTTCATCACCAAAATAAAACAACTAATAAAATATTATATTGTTGAATGACATCACCAAAAATTAAGAAATATGATTAACTAATATTGTTTATATTAAAATACATATATCTATATGTGTGTTTTATTTATATTAATATATATAATTTTCTATAATTAAATTTATTAAAATATGTTTTTAATATAATAATTCATGAAAATAGAAATAATAGAAAGAAAAAGAAAAAATCAAGAAGTTAAATAAAAAGGTAATAAAACTAAAAACAAAGAATTAGTAACTAATAGAAATTGAAGTTATTAAATAGCCCATAATAAGACTTCAATCAATCACCTTACAAATAAATAAATTTCAATAATAATAAAAAATAGAGATTGAATTCCTTATGTTAAATTATGGATAAGCGACATAATTTTTTGGTCAAATACAAACTAATACCTAGTTAGAGGCAAAACTAAAGGCGTTATACCATGCTACGACATGTATAATAAAGAGTGTAATTAATACATTTTTCAAGACATTTTTCCTAATTAATCTTAACTCAATTTTTTTTGAAACTTGACTTTAAATTGTTTAATATGTAGAATTTAAGTGTCCATAAGTTTCTCATTGTATTGAATTCATTTATGCATTCAAAAATATTATTTAAACAAAAAAATTGCAATCTCTATAAGTTAGACTCCATCTAATTTAATATTATTTACAACTCAAAAATCAAAATGAGATAAACTTCTTTTTTAAATTTATGTTGAAAATATGTTCCTTTAATTCTTGTATTGTTAATTTATGAATTTGCTACAAACTAATTCTCGTATTGTTAATTTATGCATTTGCAATACGTTAAATAAACTAAAGCCATTGCATGTATTTATTTTTCTTCCCATTTCAGTTATATTATTATGGTTTTTTTTCTTTGATTATTAGGTTTAAAGATTTTGAAAATAAAATTTTATAGAAACATTTTAGTTTGCTCCCTTAACCATATAGCGAGTGAGATAATGTACCCTATTCATTGAATTTATTTGTTTAAAAAATTTAATATAAATTTTTTTTGGTCAAAATAGTTTGTGTGATTTTAAATATTTTTTTTTGGTCCATGCTTGTTTGGTTTTGTGTACAATATTTAATTACTGAAAATTCATTAAAAATTTTATCCTAAATGTTCAGAGAGAAAATTCATAGTTAAAGAATGTATTCCATAGACGAAATTAATCTCAAGACATCCATCTTTGTATTTTCCAAACAACTATAATTTATTGTAGAGCATTATATGATTTAAAAGTTGGCTCTTTTTCACTTGTACCATCAATTTTGTACGTAGGACATACAAATATATTTCCATACTATGCATATCCCCTATAGAGTAGATTAGATTCATTGTTATTTTGAAGACAATAATGATCAACTAAACCTCTCAAGGGTTACATTTTCTCTACCCATGGTTTAATGTATTTCATATCATTTCCATATAGCAAGAAATCACTCAACAATACTACACACCCTATCATAAGAACTTTTACCAAATTATTTTTAATAAAAAAGGTTTGAAAATGCGACCATTTTGGCATGACTTCTCATGAACTTTTACCAAATTATTTTTAATAAAAAAGGAATGGAAATGAAACCATTTTGGCATGGCTTCTCTCATTTATGACCTTGCTCTAGATATTATTCCTCACTCGTGGAAAATATGTAAAAACAATTATCTTCAACAACTCTAATCAATAGGGAATATCCTCAATACTTTCATTGTAATTGAAAACCCTAGCTTATTTCATATATAGTAGTGTATCCCCTTATAACTTTTGGCATAATTGACAAATATAACTCATTTAATTTTTAGTTCATCATATTTCATATGCAATAACCAACAATGAAACTTAGCTAGTTTAAAGAAACATAATTTCCATATATCATAATTAGTGTAATGAATATAGTCATGTGTAGACATGATTTAAATAACAAGAACAAATGACCAACTCTATTTTTGGCATCTTTAACTACAAAATGTATAGAAATATCTCAAATTGCATTGTTAAGCAGTACTGAATATAAAGGCACACAAGTTAATGAGAAGATTTTAATTTATGCTAAAATAAACTTCAATATTGTTCATTCTTAAAATTTAGTCCAAGAATATTGTTACTATATTAAAACCACTTTTTTTTTTCATGAGCACAATCACTTGCAAACATGATAAGAATAAGAAGACAAAATGTTTTGGGATCTCATAAACATACTTAATCACTTCTCATTCTTGATCATCATGTTAGGAATTCTCTATTATTCCTAGTTTCGTTATTTGGGTTCAGTTGTCATGAGCATCAAGGAAACCTTCATTACTTGGAATTTGAATCACCCAGTTGTTGGTTATGGTGATAAAACTGATTTATCATGTGCTTAATTAAAGACTCTACATCATCTATTTGTTCCTTATGACAATAAAATCACTTCATATATATTTTATGCTACTATCATGGAACTTTCATCACTTATCAAGTGTGTGCACATTCAAAATCCAAATTTCACTGCTTGTTTTTATACAAGAGATAATGTAGTGGTAGGGTGATTTTGTTACCTACTAAGCAAAATGCTTTGTTATTGGGGTTAATATACATATTATCATAGATTTCATTTAGTCCAAGATTTGTTTAACATTGAGAGGGATTAAAAGAAAATATAAGAATAATTTACTAGTGCATAAAAGATCTTGGTTAAAATAGATTTATATTGATTTATTATTTTATAACAAATTTCTAGTATTAATATGGTGGGTTCTTGTTTTAATTTTATTTTACGTTTCTATGGCTTTGTATTTTTGTCAATTTAATTAATTAGCATCAATAATGCACCCATATCATGCCCACTTGCATATGTCTCCACTTCGAATGGATTTTTTAAGTTTTCTAACACTACAAACAAAGGTTGATTCATATTATTCTTTAACATCTCAAAGGCCCTTTTTTGACATTTTCCTCACTTTAAACTATTATCACTTGATGTTATGATGTGCAGTGGTGTTGCTACTATTGAAAATTGAGTCTAGGAATTTTCTCAAGAACTATGTTGCCTCAACAAAACTCCTAACCTCAAAAACATTTAGTAGGCACTGACCACTTCATGATGAGCCCCATATTGGCAGGATCTATCTTCCACTCTCCTCCACCTATCACATATCGCAAATAAACCAAAGACTATTATGAAAAATCACACTCCTTGAGATGTACCAACAATTAGTGCTTCTTTAAAGTCTCTAACACCCGCATCAAATGTGTGATGTGCTCCTCCGAGGTAGAAATATATACCAGTAAATCATCCAAATAAACAATAAAAGGTTAACCTATAAAAGGGCACGTTATATCATTCATTAACCTCATGAATGTACTTGTTGCATTCCATAAAATCATAACTAACCAATAATACAAACATCTTCTCATTTTGAAGGTGATCTTCTAGGTATCCTCTTCAGTGACTCAAACCTGGTGATACCCTGACCTCAAGCATAGCCAGGTGTACTGTTTATATTATTGCAACTAATTTATTAGATAATTTATCTTCAGCAAGGGATACCCATTCTTAAGCATAATTTTGTTTAGAACCTCATATCCAGTGCACATCCACTAAGTCACATCTCTCTTAGGCACACTTATAATGGGTGACCCCCATGGTGAGGTACTTGGTCGTATACTGCCATATTCCAATAGTTGTTACAACTACTTCTTCACCTCATTTGTCTATAAAAATGATTACTTGTACAACTTAATGTTTGGAAATGGAGAGTATTTAAACAACTAGATTTCATTCTCCACTTCCCTCTTCAGTGGTAGCCCTTTAGGCTTCTAGAGCGCACCCTTGTATGCCTATAGAAACTTTTCAAAGTGTTGTTTTTGTTCCTTAAAAAACTGCTTCGGGGATGAACTTGATCTCACCAACTCTTCTACAATATGATTTTCTCTTAAAAATAGTAAAATATACTTCTTAATAAAACTAATTAGTTTCTTGTCTTAGTCGGCACTTACCAACAATATTTTGGATTTTCTCTTATTTTTGTCAATGGTGAAGGTTTTCCAATCTTTGATGAGGTACTAGAAGGCTATTTTCATGACGATTGTATCCCACATGTACATATAGCGAATTCCAAATATAACTCCACATACATAAATTCAAGCTACATCTAATTCTACTTCATCAATAAAATTAACACTATAGTAAATTTCATTATCTACAATTTCTTTTACCTTTATCTTTTCCTCCATGTTGATGCATCCTAATGGCTATGGGTTAGGATGGTCATGATTCTTTAGCTCCAGTTTCAAGATCATATTTATTGCTATGATATTCTCCTATGATCATGAGTCAAATAAAGCATCAATTTTAGTATCCTTGACTTGTGTCTTTATGTGGAAGAGTGTGGTCATTTCCTTCTCTTCTTGTTTTTGAAGGCTACTTAGATTCAACCCCTTTTCAATCGATGCATATACAATATTCTCATATACATATGAGATTCTTTCCACCTAATTACTTGAATCTATGGCCATGAGGTTTTTCTTCTTAGCACAGTTGCTTTGGTTGTTCGAGTTGAGCTCTAGATGGAACCTCCAATACCTCCCCTCTATATGACCATTAATGTTATAATGGATTTAGTATAATAGTTTTTATAACCTTTCATATTTAACAGGTTATAGGAATAGGTGCTTTTCCATTTGAAATTAAGAACATCCCTTCAAATTTGAATGCTGCTCAATAGAGAGCCAAAAGAAGTTGAAGAAAAGTCAAAATGTTATTGAAATATAATATTAATTAATGACAAGATAGAAGGAAATTTTAATAATTTTAAGCAACAAAAAAGGACCCATCAAAGTAGAAAGTTTCCTTTGACCTGGCATAGGATTCTGTCAGTTTTTGTAATATATCGTTAATGGTTTTGGTAATTATTCTCCTCAAACCAAGGTTAGTAGGCTACTAGTGTTTTAGATGAAGCTAATATCATGATCACGGTAAAATGGAACTGTAATATATCCATGTAAAATGAAAGCCATAAGTTATCTATGATGTAATATGAATAGCAAGGTATAAGATATTTTTTCTTCTGTAAAAAAGAATGTAGAGAACTACTAAGAATTAATTTTCGGGACATATCATTCAAAATATAAAGATTGATAGAGCGATTGAAAATATGTATCCTTAGAAAATTGAGTAACCTTAGGCAGACGTACATACTACAAGGCTCTTTTTATTTCAATTTCAATGGGCCATGAACCATGATGTGAAGCATGTGGCATAATTGGATTAATAAACCTATAAGAAATGAAAAGGAGGATTTAATTTTTCCTTTCATTGGAATGGATATAACTTTGTTTTTAACTCCATTTTCTCTCTTGTTTGGAGAGTGGCTTTTAGCTCAAGTTGTGGCACATGGTGGGAGGCATTAATCTAAGAACAATTTAGCCACAGATAATAAATCTTTATCTCTATTTCATTCAAGCTTCATAGGAAATCAAGTCTACCCATTATAAGATGCATCACTCTATGTCTTTAGTATCCATAAGTGTCATGTGTTTACTATTTTTAAAGTAATAAATAATAACAATATTTTTTATTTTATATATGGCAATAAAATTTATGTCATTAAATAAATGAGAATAATGAATGTTTAAAATAGGTGTAGATTATTGGTTAAATCACATATAATTTTAGAGAGATTTTAAGTTATTTAAAAAGATATTATGATATATTTTTATATTTATTTTATCTTAAGTGAACAAATAATTTGGTACAAGTATGAGTAAGTTTAACATTATTCATTAAGTATTTATTTTAGTAGTAAGTTTTGGAATGTGTTGGTGGAAATTTTAAAATATTATTGTTATGAATGCTAAATAGTTAGAAGGAATGGATGTAATCTAATCTAAATTATGATAGATAATTTTGTAATGATTCATGTTGATGAAATTAAGATTATGGTATTAATCTTAAAATTACAAATAATATATCAATATGTATATTGGAAGTTAAATTCGGTATAGAGGTATCTATTGTAAAAGTATTATAGTTATCTAATAAATTTAAAGAGTATGATTTACATTAAAGTAGTTTTATATAATTGAGTGATTTTTAGAAGTTGAAAATTAGTTGGGAATGTCATTTTGTGAGAGTTATTCCAGTTGGTTTTTACTATGATTTCTGATTTTTAGGCATAATAATGTTTTGAATTTAGTTATGGATAGGATGATGTGGTAGTTCATAACACTGAGTAAATTTTCATAATTTTGGAAACTAGGGTTGATTGAAGGAGAATTTCTTATTAGAAAATTTATATGTTACTATGGCTTAATTTATGTTTCATATACTAGAAAATCAAGAGAATAGATGAGTGAACTTCTTTTGAGTATGGAATAGCCTTGTGTTGGTCATGAAGCAATGTATTTCAATGCTCCATGGTGGTATTATGGTTTAGACAAGGTGTTGCATTGGATATAAAACTCAATATTTTATTTTATTGTGTAGTTATTACTAGAAATTTTTAATGTAATGATAATGGTGTTGTATTCTTATGATGGCATGTGTATTATTTTCTATGATATTATGATGTTATATCCTCTCCCTCTCCCTCTCTCTCCCTCTCCCTCTTTTCTCTTTCTTCCTATCTCTCGCTCTCTTGCCCTATCCCTCCACCTCCCCCTCCCCCTCTCTCGCTCTATCTCCCCCTCTACCGCTCTATCTCCCCCTCTCCCTCTCTCTATCTCTATCTATCTTCCTCTCTCCCTCTCCCTCTCCACCTCCCACTCTCTTGCTCTCTCTCCCTCTTTCTCTTGCTCTCCCTCTCCCTCTCCTCCTCTCCCACTCTCTCTCCCCCTCTCTCTACCTCACCCTACCCCTCCCCCTACCCTCTCTCCCTCTCCCTCTATCTCTATCTCTCTATATTTCTCTCCCTACCTCTCTCTCCCTCCCTCTCTCTCCCTCTCTCTCTGCATCTACCTCATTCTCTCACTTTCTCTCTCTCCTCCTTTCTCTCTTTCTCTCCCTCTCACTCTCCCTCCTCTACCACTGCCTCTGCCCCTCCCTCCGCTTCAATCTCCCTCCCTCGCTCTCTCCCTCTCCCCCCTCTCCCTCGCTCTTTGTCACTCTCCCTCTCCCTCTCTCTCCCCCCCTCACTCTACCTCTGTCTCGCTCTCTTTGTCTCTCTCTCTCTCTCTCTCTCTCTATACCCTGTCACACTCTTTCTCTCCCTTCCCCACTCACCCTCTACATCTCTCTTTATATCCCTTGAACTCTGTATTTCCCTCTACCTCCCTCTCTTTTTCTCTCTCCATACTCGTCTACCTCTTGGTTGCTCTCACTCTCCTTATCCCTCTCACTTTCTCTTTCTCTCTCTCAATCCTTCTCTCTCTCTCTCTCTCTCTCTCTCTCTCTCTCTCTCTCTCTCTCTGTCCCTCTCTCCAATCTCTCTCTCTCTCTCTCTCTCTCTTTATCTCTCTCTCCCCCCCCCTCTCTCTATAACCCTCTCTCACATCTCTTTATCTTGCTGTCCCTATCTCTCTCTCACTCTGCCTCCCCTCCCATCCCCCCACTCTCGCCCATCTCTCTCTCTTCCTCCCTCTCCCATCCCCCCACTCTCTCCCATCTCTCTCTCCGTCTCCCTCTCCCATCTCCCCCCTCTTTCCCTCCCTCTCCCATCCCCCGATCTCTCTCTCTCTCTCTCCTTATTGCCTTCCCTCTCTCTCCCTCCCTCCCTTTCTCTCCCGATCTTTGATCAGGTGATCATGTCCTAAGTGGAAAAAAAATGCTCAGATTTGAATTGCTCAAAATTGGTTGAAACCAGAACGATAGGATAGGACTCATCAATATGATCCTATAGCCATGAATGGCACTCAAATCCCACACTGTATGTGAAATTTATTCAAGTTTGAAAATTCACAATTTCATGCAAAAGTCTAGTTTGAATTTGAATAAAAAATATTAAAAAAATAATATTTCAAGAATATTCCTTGAATATTTTGGGAATATTACACAGAATATTCTATGCTGGCCAAGCAATGGACGACATGTGGCCTGCCCAGACACCGCCACGTGGCTCCAAGACTGTAGGTTTATTGGGCAAATTTTTTGTGTGTCCACAGGATTCGATCGCATATTTTCGCGCTACTAGTCCATAGGCCCGACCGGCCCACCCATGGAGCAGTTCTTAACCACAAAGGGTCAAAACTTATATTTATGTGTTGGAAAATGTATGGGCGGCAGAAAAGGGGGCCAACGCCTAAGGGCCAGCCTCTAAATGATATGACCAGAATGTGGTGACCACAGACCTAGCCTCGACGGTTAATCTAACTCATGTTTAAAGAGGACAGGTTCACATGTGTCGACAGAGGAAGCGATAACAATTTAATGCCATGGTTTAATAACTATTGGCTCCATGGTTCCACCAGTGGTGGGGTAGTCGGTCCATGTGACCACTACACCCCTTAACATTCAGTGCCACCCAAACTGCGCGGTCAAGTCTGGCGGAGTCCACCATTTTAGGGAAGTCCAAATTTAGCGGGGCTAACTGCAGTTAATACACTTTTAGTGGAGTTTCTTTAGGTCAGACTAGAGAAAACATCTAGAGGTCATAATTTTCACTAGGGAGATCCTTTTGGAGTGATTTTTTTGTTTATTTTTATTTTTGGTATTCTGAGAATTTTAGAGCCAATGGTATAGGTTTCAGAGCCAACAGAGCTCACCTTCAGGTATTGTTTCAACAGAGAATCTTGGAGAGCCATCAGGGCCTAGGGACTGTTGGAGCTGTTTTGGGTTATGGTTAACTAGTGGAAGTGAAACAAAAGCCATTATTGACTGTTTTTTGTGTTTTGAACTCATTTCCACAGCTTATTTTACCTGTTTGGGCTTTCTTATCACTATATAACTAATTTGATCATCTAATAAGAGTAAGGACATGCCCATTTGGGGGCCTTGCACCCGGCAGATGTAGCCCAGGAGGGGTGAACTACCTTATCAGCTGTTGTGTTAAATTATGTGATTTTATCTTGCTGTGTTTTTCAGATTTGATATGCTAAACAGTAAAATGAGATAATACTCCTTCACACATAAGACTCAGAAATTTACCACAAACATTGTTTCAATTGCAAGACATGAGTAACAGTTTTCACATATAATTTAATGGAAATTAATACCTTCAACAACAAATACAAGTAGTTTCATTTTTCGGATCAGTTGGTATTAGGGTTCAAGTTTTGAGTATTGGTTTTGTGCAGAGATATTTTTGACTATTTTGCAAGTTTTAATGCTTACCAGGCTTAAGCTTCAAAGAGGGAAATGACAATTGGTTAGAGCACAAGATAATCCTCAAGCAAGGAGGGTCGGGGTGCCATTATCTTTGCGTTCTAATTCACCCTCAATAGCCTTAGAATAAGCTTCAAGTATGTCTGAAAGGGAAGGATAATTTCCTGAAGACATGGATCCAAGAGAAGAAGAACGAGTATTCAGAAAAGCTTTTTTGGACATGACTGAGATGGTAAGAATATTATACCAGGAAAGGAATGATATGTTGGTTGGAGAAGGGTCTAAGCATCAGAAAGAAGGAGAGGGCTCTTCACCAGGAAAGAAAGGTGATGATAATTCAAGGAAAGGACATCGAGGAAATGGCGATCCACCATCTCCATCGAAATCCTCTTCCTCTACATTGACATCCTCTACCTCAGTAAATCAACCTCAAAAGCTTAAAAAATTTGGAAAAAGTCGATTTTTAAAGCTAGATGATAAATTTGAATTACCCATGTTTAACGATGAAGTCAATGAAGAGAAACTTGACAACTGGATGAGAGAGTTGGAAGTTTATTTAAGGATACATAACTTATAGGATGACGACACCAAGATTTAGTTAGCCTCTATAAGAATGGATGGAGCAGCATTAGTATGGTGGGAAGCCAAGACCAAGGATGAAATTAAGAAACATGGTAAGATTACTTTAACCTGGGCTAAATTTATTTCTACAATTAAGAAGCAATTTTATCCTCTTGCTCATTTACAAAAGGCTACGATGAACTAGCAAAAATTTAGACAACTAAAGGGACAAAATGTTCAAGACAACACCCAAGAGTTTAGGAGAAGCGCACTCTTATTAGGGGTAGACTTACAAAGTCAAGAAACTTTGTTAAAATATATAGGTGGTTTGCAAAACTACCTTAAACATCCTCTCCTTATGTTTAATCCTACTAGTCTAGACAAAGTTTATGTACAAGCTACGCATTTAGAGGCTAGAGGGAAAAACATTTTTGATGGAAATAAGGAGAGTGATTTTAAAGGAAAAGGAATAAAAAGGATTGTAAACTCTAGGAAGGAGAAAGGGAAATTATTTTGTAAGAACTGTTCAAAAACAAGCCATGATGAAGACCACCGTTGGAAGCTTCATCCGGAGCTGAAACCAGAGAAATATAAAACCAAAGACAAAACCAAAGAAAAAGGAAAAACTGTACCAACTTTTGAACATGACTTAGGGTCTGAATCAGGTGATGAGACAAAAAAATCCCCATGGTATTAAAGAAAATAAAGGGGAAAGAGGTTGTACAAGAAACAAATCCCAGTTCTAGCGCATTAAACTGTCACAAAGAAACTCAAAATGAAAAGAGGAGGATAGAGCTATTTCATGTGAGGATAATCTCAAACCACACAAAGATAAACACACTTTTTGATAGTGGGTCTCAAGTTAATCTCATCTCAAAAGACTTGGTCAAATAGCTGAAACTTGAGACAATTCCACATCCAAAGCCTTATCCACTTGTGTGAATATGTAAGGATGCAAACTGACAAGTCTCAAAGAAGTGCATCTTACGCTTCGCAATAACAACTAATTATGCTGATTATGTTGAACTGGATGTACTACCGCTTGACATTACAGGTGTTGTGTTGGGTAGTCCATTTTATTTGATAGAAAGGAAATCTTCTATCGCCATGAGAATAAGTATCACTTGTTCAAGAATGGAAAAGAGTACATTTTGAGAGCACATAAGAAGAAGCTAGAATCTTCTTTAGTCCATGCAGAGCAATTGAAAAGGCTATTTAATGCAATTCAAAATCTGACTTTGTTGATGGTTAAACAACAAAATTTTGTACAATTTCCTTTTCATATTATTGTTGATAGAAATGATGATATGTTTCAGTCTAATAACAGTTCGTCTTTGAAAGAAGATGACAAAAGGTTGCACAAGATACCTTTGGTGTCAATTGGTGCAGAGAACAAAGTGTCGGTGCAAAGCGGTGCAAGATTCCATGAGAAGGAAAGGCATGCAAGCAAAGAGGGCACACAGTTCAGCATGGGTCAATGTTGCTTTCAGAATGGCAGATTAGTATGGTGAGAAAACTTGGTCAGGATTCGGCACAAGTACAGGGCTCATTCAACAAAAATTCACCATGTGAACAATTGGCAAGGTGAACATTATTTTAAGTCTTATTTGAGTTTTGACCATTGTAGAAACAGTATGATTTCTACAAAATATAGTTGTTGCTCTACAAATTTCAAGAATTTTCATCATGACTCAATCAATTTTACCAACAGTCAGTCAGTGAATTTAAGGGAAATTTATCTTTTTCTAAGAAGCTCAATTTGATGAAGTCGAGAAGATTTCAGTTTCAAGGTTGGAAAAGTGGAGAATTAGTCTCCTCGTCTTCATTTTCAGTAATCAGAGATCTTTTAGGGTCCAAAAGATTCTGATTTGGGAGGTGTCATCAAGTGATCATGTCCTAAGTGGAAAAAATGCTCAAATTTTGAATTGCTTAGAATTGGTTGAAACCAGAATGACAGGATAGGCCTCATCGATACATCCTATATCCATGAACGGCACTCAAATCCGACACTATATGTCAAAGTTATTCAAGTTTGAAAATTCACAATTTCATGCAAAAGTCCAGTTTTACTTGGGTTGAATTTGAATAAAAAATATCAAAAAAGAACATTCTAGGAATATTCCTTAGAATATTCTAGGAATATTCTTTGGAATATTCCATAGAATGTTCTCTGTTGGACAATTATGGATGCCATGTGGCCTTCCCAGAGGCTGCCACACAGCCCCAAGACTGTAGGTTTATTGGGAAAATTTGTTGTCTATCCGTAGGATTCGATCGCGGGTCTCCACCCATAGGCCTGACCGGCCCGCCCATGTAGCATTTCTTAACTACAAAGGGTCAGAACTTATATATATGTGTCGGAAAATGTATGGGCGACAGTAAAGGGGGCAAACTCCTAAGGTCTAGGCTCCGAATGATATGAGAAGAATGCGGTGACCACAGACCTAGCCCCGGTGGTTAATCCAACTCATGGTTAAAGAGGACAAGTTCACATGTCTCAGTAGAGGAAGCAATAACAGTTTAATGCCACGGTTTCATAACCGTTGGCTCCACGGTTCTACCGACGGTGGGGTAGTCGGTCCATGTGATCACTACACACCTTAACATTCAATGCCACCCAAACTGCGTAGTCAAGTCTAGCAGAGACTGCCATTTTAGATGCGTTTGTGAAATTTAGTGGGGCTTACTATAGTTAATCCACTTTTAGTGGAGTTTCTTTAGGTCGGTCTGGAGAAAACTTCTGGAGGTCATAACTTTCACCAAGGAGATCCTTTTGGAGCGATTTGTTTTTTTATTTTCGATATTCTGAGCATTCTAGAGCCAATGGTATAGGTTTCAGAGCCAACGGAGCTCATCTTCAGGTACTTTTTCAGCAGAGAAGCTTGGAGAGCCATTAGGGCCTAGGGAGTGTTGGAGCTGTATTGGGCTATGGTTAACCATTGGAGGTGAAACAAAAGCCATTCTTGACTGTTTTCTGTGTTCTAAACTCATTTCCATAGCTTATTGTTCTTGTTTAGGCTTTCTTATCAATGTATAACCAACTTGAGCATCTAATAAGAGTAATGACATGCCCATTTGCGGGCCTTGGACCCGGCATATTTAGCCCAGGAGGGGTGAATTGCCGTATCAATTGTTGTGTTATATTATGTGATTTAATCTTGCCGTGTTTTTCATATTTCATATGCTAAACAGTAAAATGAAATAATACTCCTTCACACATAAGACTCAAAAATTTACCAAAAACACTTTGTTTCAATTGCAAGACATGAGTAATAGTTTACACATATAATTTAACGGAAATGAATACCTTGAACAAAAAATACAAGTAGTTTCATTTTTCAGATCAATCTCCCACATCTCTCTCTTGATCTCTCTCTCTCTATCTCTCTCTCTTAATTCCTCTCATTCTCACTCCCTCTGTCCCCCTTTCCCCCCACCTTCCCTATTTCTCCCTCCATCTCCCCCTCTCTCTCTGTCCTTCTCCCCCTCCTTCCCTCCTTTTGTCTCTTCCTTTCTTTGTCCCACCCCCTTCTTCCCTCTCTTCCTCCCCATTCCAGCCCTCTCTCTCCGTCCTTCTCCCCCTCCTTCCCTCCTTCTCTCTCTCCCTCTCTTTGTCCCACCCCCTCCTTCCCTCTCCCATCCCTCCCCCCTCTCTCCCTCCCTCTACCATGCCCCCCCTCTCCCTTCCTCTCCCATCTCCCTCTCTCTCTCTCTCTCTCTCTCTCTCTCTCTCTCTTTATACCCTCTCACTCTCTCTCTCTCCCCCTCCCCCTCCCCCAACTCCTTACCTCTCTCTCTCTCTCTCTCTCTCTCTCTCTCTCTCTCCCCCTCTCTCCCATTCCCTCCCCACACTCTCTCCCTCTCTCTCTCTTTCTCTCTCCCTCCCTCTTGCTCTCTCTATCCCTCCCACTCCATATCTCCCATCTCTCTCTCTCTCTCTCTACCGCTCTCTCTCTCACTCCCCCTCGTTCTCCCTCCCTTTGTCTGCTCCCCCCGAACTTCCCAGTCTCTCCCTCCCTCTCTATCTCTCTCTCCCCTCTCTCCCCCTTCATCCCGCTCTCTCTCTCCCTCTGTCTCCCCTTCCTTCCCTCTCTCTAGCTCTCTCCTTCCCACCCCCTCCTTCTCTCTCTCTCTCTGTTTTCCTTCCTCCCTCCCGACCTCTCTCTCCCTTCCTCCCTCCCTCACGACCTCTCTCTCCATCCTTCCCTCTATCCCCCCTGCTTTCTTCTCTCTCTCCTGCTCTCTATCCCAATCCCTCCCTCTTTGTCCCCCTCTGTCCCTCTCTCTCTCTCTCTCTCTCTCTCTCTCTCTCTCCCCCTCCTCCTTCCCTCTCTACCTCCCACTCCCACCTTCCCCCCCTCTCCTCTTTCCTCTCTCCCTACCTCTGTTCCACTCTCTCTCTCTCCTAAGCAAATACATTTATTTCAAATACTTTAAATAAATAAAACAATTATATTCGTGATTTTTTTTTTAATTGTACAATTTAAAAAATAAATAAGAATAAAAATATAATTAAATAATGCATATCATTTTACATTATAAACAACCATGTATAAAACAAAAACTTCAATTTGCAAAAATACTCATTTCGTATTATATAACTTCAAATCAATAAACAATTACACGATAACAAAACAATATAAATATAATAAATCACTAAAATTTCTTAGTTATATTGGTCAATGTTAGCTAAATCAATAATGGTTAGTAGAAAAATATAATCATATAAGTTGGGCATAGGAGGAACTAATAAATCTTAGTTATATTGGTCAATGTTAGCTAAATCAATAGTGGTTAATAGGAAAATATAATCGTATAAGCTTTCTTTAGGAGGAACTAATAAATGGAGATGTGAAGTGGATAAATTAATTGCTTGGCTAGGCATTTGTAGTTACATAAATTTTGGTGAGTAATAACCACTAGTAAGTTACACGTTTACAATTTTACTCCTACATAGGCATAAATAATCTTGAGAAGTTACTTATGGTAAATATATTTATTTACATCTTATTCTTATCTATTTTTTATAGAAAATATTAAAGTTATATACTAAAAAATGCAAAAGGAAAAAAATTTAAAAAACAAATAATTATAATGAGGAAAGTGTGAGAATGTAGAATGCTGACTTGATTGCATGTTGGCATTATATAAAATTTGTCTTCACTAATTAAGGCTTGCTAAGTCCATATAGTTTGCAGAAAACTCTTAAAGTGGATCACGACATGGAGTAAAAGGAAATACAGGGAGAACTCTGTTGGGCAAAACTAAATATGAGAATCGTTGAATGGGAAACATATAGAACTCAATTTTATTCTGTGTTTTTTTCTTTTTTCCTTTTAACTATAGAAGTTTCATTTAATTTTTATTTTTTTTCTCAGTAAATTGAAAATAGTTTCATAATTGATATTTTGATGAACCAATTAAAATTTCATATAAAATTTATAAAAATAAAATAAAATTATCCACTTAATACATTTACAAATAATTTTACATGCCAAATGGAAACAAAGGAATGGAGGGCAAGGGCTATTAGATGAAAGACAATCGATATGCATAGATCAACTAAGAGAAAACAACATGATATCACACAAATTGTAGAGATATAATTATATAAATGTATTTAATATACTTTGTTGGCTATAGCAATGAAAATGATGATTAGAGATATTTAAAACTGAAGTATTCACTCAAATTTTTAGGTGAGCTCGCTGACAAGTTACCTATAGGGTAAGTATTTGAACGAATCTTATAAGTTAAATATTTTAAGTTTCAAATAATATTAAAAAAATCATGGAAAAATAAGCGTAATAAAAAAAATAATCTTATAAATATGAGAGATGAGGATCATTTGATAAGACCTAGAAAAATTAACAAACAGAGATGTAGTAGAAATAAATAAAGTAGAAGCTACCGTATATGTTTGCATTCTAGTAGAAAAATTAACAAACAGAGATGTAGTAGAAATAAATAAAGTAGAAGCTACCGTATATGTTTGCACTCTAGAAGACTCATCAAATAATTGAAATGTAAAAAGACTCATCAAATCACTGAAATGTAAATACAAGTTTAGCTCCATGTTGACATAGAAAGCGAGAGAGGTTTTTTTAGTTTCCTCTGGGCATAACATTAATGGATTAGTTTATCTATTTAGTTGGGTCTATATCAATTAAAAACAAGTGGGGAAAGCAGGCCAAAACAAGGGATTGCAGGAATGACAGATTGATTGATTGTATGATTTTTGATGAGGAAGGACAAGAACATTGAAAACTCTACTCTAATCTATGAAACTAAAACCAAAACCAAAGAATAAATCATGAATATGAATATAAAAGAAACATACACGGCTGCAACAAATACCACTGTTACGGTTCTCTGGTTCTCTCCTCTCCACTGTAAATACCTCCATTCATGACATCGAACAAGTGAGCGAAAGACAAATTTAAAAGCATCAAACAAGTGAGCGAAAGACAAATTTAAAAGCATCTCTTCTCACTCATCAGATTTAAAAGCATAGAGTCACTGTCAACAAAAGAAAGCAAACAAAAAGGCACACAAAGCAGAGAGTCATAGTCACGTAGACATCGACAACAAGAAGCACTTCCACCCCAAATACAACGAAATTCCCTTTCACACGACAACGCACTCTTACAGCAATTCCTTACAATTGCAAATTGCAAATGATGAAACAACTCGGCTCTTCTTGATCCATATTGAAGAAATCAAATTCAAATTTGAAATAATATAGACAAAGAGACAGTATATAAAGTTTATTTATAATTATTTTCCTATATAACATAGTTTTAGAATATAAAAAATATCTATATATGTATATATAATTTTTTATAAAAAAATTAAAACCATGTTTCATTTTTTTAATAAGATTTAGCAATTTCAATTTAATTTTTATTTTATATAAATAATAAAATTATAAATATTTATTTAATTATTATTATTATTATTATTTCTTTACTCTACACTAAAAATAATTTTTTTGTATTTTATTAATATATTATATTTATATTTGATATATTAAATTTTAAATTAATTAATTTTAATGTTAATAATATATATAAAAGAATTAAATTATTTTTTAATTCCATAATATATTAAAAAATAAGTCATTTTAATCGATTGTGTATTTACAATTTTGTGTGTAATAAAATATGAAGAATTGTTTATATGTTTGTGTATTTATAATATTTTTGAATGTAATGATGAAAATATGATATGTTGTTTGATTACTTGTGTATCTATATGTTTTTAATAGAATCATGAAACTTTGATGTGATGTTGGTATATGTAGTTTTCAATATAATGATGATTGTTGTTTCATTGCATGGTTTGTTTATTTCTCATTTGTTCATTGTGATTGTGTATATGCTTGGAATGTGAGAAGGAGCAAAATTTTATATGGCATATTTTTGTGTTTGCAATAATATTATTGAAAAGATTAAATTTGGTCTCTATTTTCCATTAAAATTTATTGCACAATAAATTAAATGCGGTGATTGAGAGAGTATCAAGGGAAATTGTAATATTATATAAGCTATAAGTGAGGGGTAGCTCAATTGAGCTTTAATCTATTGCATAGGGAAATCAAGGGGCCAGGTTGGGGGAGTGATGTACCAAAATAGTAGTAGAGTGAGGGTTGGGGCCAAATGAACTTCCAATAGAGAATTTATATCACAAAAATTTCAAAACCAAATAAAATTACTTTTAAATAAAAAAAAAGAATTATTATTATATTTTTATCTATCAAATTTTAAATAATAATAATAAATTGCCAATTTTAAAAATAACTAAATTATTTATAATATCCTAATATATCAATATATAAAATATTGTTTTTAAGCTGAATTATATATGTAAAAAAATAATAAATATTAAAATATATATCTAATTTTTTCATAACTTCAATTTTCACATCAAATATTATTAAAAATATTTTAGTATTATTATTATTAAATAAAATTATCAAATATTATTATAAAAATTTATTTAATTATTATCATTATAGATATTTATTTTACATAAATAATAATATATGTGTGTGTTTGTGTGTGTCTTAAATTTAATTTTAAACTATAGATTTTAAATTTTCAAAATATAATATTTATTTATTTTTTATTATTATAAAATTAATTTTTGAAATTGAAAAGATCAAGTGGTGGCAAGAGGGAGGGGTACTCTATGGTCTTGAGGAAGTTAAATTTGTTGGGTATTCATGGGGCTTAGGATATATGAAAAACAACGAAGCTTAATTTTATGCCTTCTATGAGGGGATTCAATTAGCCAAAGAAAATCAGATAGTTCTCTGTTATCTCAATAAAGATGTGGAATTTTGTGCAAATTAAGAGAGTAAATTAAGAATGGGATATTTTAAAATCAATGGCCAAATCAAACCCTCTCCTTTTCCTTAGAGATAAATTGTTTGGCATTACACAGTTATGAAAGATTGTATTATCAAGCAGTGACAGTATGACATGATTTCATTTTTTGGTGAGTTAGTTTTGTAAGATATATATATATATATATCTACAAAACCCTAGTTTTTGTTGTCTAGTTTGCAGTCCCTATGGAAAGAATTATACATTCATTGGATAAGTTGGGTGAAGGAAAAGTTTTAAAGGTATCTAAGTGTAGAGTTGCATATAATTTATGTTTTAAAAAATATATATTTTATAAAAATAATAATGATAATGATGATGTAATTTGTGTACGATATCACTTTGTTTGTACGACAAAGGACTCGACCCCTTGTGTGAGGGTGTATTTCTTCTACCCTTTTAATTTGAACTTATAGCATTTCTAAAGAAACAACCTAAACTATGAATACCTCACACGCGAATGTGTTTTCCAACTAATATAGGAACCATGCCCAAGTTACAAACTTGGTTTACCTATTTAGTCATACTTATGGGTAGTTGTGTTAGAGTCAAAAGTATAGTAACAATCTTACTTAATCTTAAATCTACTCGAATTAATTTATAAATAAATAAAAATCAATCTCTAGAAAAAAAAAATAAACCATTATTATATCATTTTTATTTTTTAAATTATCATAAAAAATTTAAAATTAACATTTTAAATTACACAATATGATATTGTATTTCACAACTCCTAAAATTGTTGTAATATTTATGATTTAATCATTTTTTATTTAAATTTAATAATTTAATGTTTATAATAATATTTTGTAAACAATAAATAAATAAATAAATAAATAAATATATATATATATATATAATAATTAAATATTATAATATCTAACTTCATTATTGAATATATATATATATATATATATATATATTATAATTAAATATTATAATATCTAACTTCATTATTGAAAATTCATGTCACATAAATTCACTCTACCTATTTAAACATCAAAACATTCTTAAAAGAAATTCATACTAAATAAAAGTGAAATACTTTAACATTAAAATTACATAATTAAACATTTAAATAAAAATTACATACTTAACATTAAACATTAATAATAATACAATTATGATAAAAAATTAAATATTAGTTAATCAATTAAATTAGATTAAATTAAATATAAACCTATAAATTTCATTCTAACAATAAAAACATAAAAAAATAAATGTTTTATAAATATATCAAAATGATTTAATATTATAATTTATTATATATCATCATAATATAATTTATATTTATATTTCATTTTATTTAAAAATTTATAGGGTTGAAATTTATATTTATATAATTTAAAAACATTTAATAAATATATCAATTTACCATGGATCTTTATGTTTCCATATGAGATTTGTTAAATTTTTGATACTAGTTAGATGAACCATCGTTGCTGGTCCGAAACATCGATGGAAAAGAATCCTTATGTGATAGGTCCGGAAGAGAATCTAAACAATTTCTGATACCAGTTAGATTTATTTTCTCATGTAATTTAATTTATCTCCAGTTTATAATTTATTTACTCAGATAATAATTGAATTAATCATAAAAACAAAATGCAACAAAAGTAAACCAGAAAAAGAAATCACACATTGAAAAAATTAATTAATCCACAAAATATTATCCATCATTTAATTATCCATAAAATATAGGTTTTTCGAGGCACAGATATATAAGGAGAAATACAATTTAGAACCTGCAACCCATCTCCCTTAGAATGAATTTGACCTAGGTAAATTGGTCTCAAGAAAATTTGCCTCCATATGAAATCACTTTGAAGAAATCAACCTCCAACAATTAAATCTTCAGCCTACAACAATTGGATATAAACCCTGCCACTAATGCATACTAAACAAATCTCAGCACTCGAGCTAAAGAAACCCTAGCAACTCCTATAAAAATAAAACACAAAAGAAGAAATATATGAGGAAGGAATAGCAATTTGTTGCTCCTAGTCATATATCTAAGACTAGAAGATCAAGAATGAGTGAATGTGAAAGGACTCTCTTATTCCCCATATATATATATATATATATATATATATAAGAGAGAGAGATAGAGAGAGAGATAAGGAACACCATTAATACTATATGCTTACAAGAAACCTATAACAACATTTCTGGACAACTAAACTCATAGGTACACATGTCAAGCTCTAAGGTGATTTCATTTGCAATCAAGGATCTTAATTCAAGGAAACTCCACAAGGTGTGTCCAACACTACTACACACCTCCCAACCATGTACGTTCCACTTTGCCTTACATGAAAAATATTGCAACATAGGCATCCTCATGTCAAATGTAAATCTCCACGAAAGCTTTGAGGTAATGTGCCACTCTACCGGCTAGCGATCAAGTACTACACCAATCACATCGTCTGTTGCCAAGTAAGGCAAGTCATACCATGTCTATTCATGGTCCTTCTATGCCTTGATCAACACGTGGTGAAAGTCTGCCTATAACTCCACGTACTACTGCAAGTTGACAAACACAGTAGGTGACAACCACGTTTGTGATTGATAGCCATGCGGATGTTCATTGGCATCAAGATCCAGAAGATCTTGTTGTCCTTGATGCGTTGAGCATTCTTGGTCCCCCACAACGAAGCGTACTTCACTGCTTTTGGTAGGTCCAGCGTGACTGAGGGGAATTGACTATCTTCCGGCAACCCTTAGGCTACCAACACAATAGACAATAAGAGCCACGCATAGTGGAAGGTCTTGCTAAGCTCCTGTGCCTCGCGAAAGTTCGCAAGGAACTCACCGCAAAGATAACACACCTAATTAAACTAGACTGCTTTGGTGCATTGGGCTACGAGAGAGATAACTGGTGCCCACACTTCATCTGTTCGACACTTCCTCATAACCTTTCCTGCCAAAATCTACATGGCCACCTTGATTGCAAGGTCATAGATACTCGAGATGGCATAGCCTCGTGGCTTCTTTACAAGCTTAAATTTCTCCTTCATGGCCTCCGCGAGGGCCAACTCGCCACCTTTTTGCCAAGCATCATGGCCGGATTTTTCCCTATGTAGGGTAGCCGCATGATCCTATGGATCAATCTGTCGGTGATGGCATAGCCTTGCGGCTTCTTTACAAACTTAAATTTCTCCTTCATGGCCTTCGCGAGGGCCAACTCGCCACCTTTTTTGCCAAACATCATGGCCGGATTTTCCCCTGTGTAGGGTAGCCACATGATCCTATGGATCAATCTGTTGGTGATGATTATTGGCCCCTCCAGCCATAGACACCCATCGTGCACCAAGCATGGCAGTTGCTTTATGACCAATACTATAATGAGGTGTGATTGTAGTGTGGCACCGATAGCAAGTTGAGCATACCTGCCTTATCTACTACCCTAAGCCACTTTCGTGGTTCCAATGTAGGGATTCCAGTGGTTGTGTCAATAATGTAGCGCATTAGTTGCTGAGTTGCCAAGTGTGAGAATTTCTCATTGTTAGCTAAGTCCCAATATTCTAGTTTTAATAGAGAAACCTGCCCCAAGCGTGGTCCTTCAAAGACAATCTCGTCCGGCAACAAAGGGGGTTGCAAGGGGACCTTGCTCTTGTCAATCTCCTTTGGCACCTTGGTCTTGCCCTTGCGTGGAGGGATGTACTCGGGAAACTTAGTGATAGGTTCAACACACTGTAATTCAACTTCCTCCACTTCTACCCTTAAGTCCTCATCATCCATCTGGATGTCCTTAATTTATTCCTCCTCTGGCTATAGGTTAATGGATTTTCCATTTTCCTGTGCAGTGGGCTTCTTCTCAGCGTCGTGCACACTGGTATTGCAACTTGCTTGCCCTTCTTATCCTTCACACTCTCCCTGGTTGGGGTGGGCTTTGGTCTAGGTCTCCATGGTGATTTGGGTACTTCAGCTAGGACTTCTGCAACCTCTGTAGCATCTCCCTCTACTTCGCTAACAATAGCCGCCATGGTTGTCACTTCTTTGGCGTCCATAGCTTCTGTGGGTGTCGACATGATGCTATTCAACAAATCTTGTGTCTCCTTTATGTTGTGACCATCAACAACCCCCCTTTTTATTAGTGTTAGCAATAACATTAATAAATGGGGACCCTTCCAAAAATCAAATCATAGCATTTAATGTTGCCTTTTTGTTTAGAATAAAACAAGATATCAAAGTGGAACTTGCTAAGACATGTAAATTTACCTTTTCCATATTCCAAGCATCACAAACTTTGTGTTTCTTTATAAAAAGCACTATATGACCACAAGACCTAAGAAAAGATTTGTAAGCGGAAAGTCTTGAATATTAAGAGAAGCTTTAAAAGAACCCACTTTTGAACAATATTATTGCATCCCAAAAGATCACAGCAGGCACCTCTTATAAAAGCAACTCCTTCAAAATGCGATTCGCGAGAATGCGAGATCATAAAGTCTTAAATTTTCATCGCATTGCAAATTACAAATTATGCGATGCTTCTTTACGTAACACAACCAAATATTGTGAAATGTGATAGCGTCTCGCAAATTGGATATTGCAGCTACCCGGCATAAAAATGGTTTTAATGATAGCAAGATTTGCGATATTGTGAAGCAAATCACAAAATTGCTTTTATTGCAGATCAGAAGGCTCAGAGTTCTAGGACAATATTTTCTGTCATTTAATGCAAATTTATGAGCATTAAATTTTAACTTAACGGTCCATTAGTGGTCATTTATTGAAAAATGATTTAGATCAGGGTAAAGGACCATTTGACGCAAGGCGATATCTTTGATATGATTTGAATTAAAGCTTTAAAATCACCTTATTTTTAGGAAGAGTACGCAAAGCGTAATACATAACGAAATGGGGAAGAAAAGCAAGGCACCTGCATCTGAGGAAATATAAATGACTCCATTATTCACAGACACCACTTATACTAGCGATGTAGGGATATCTACCTGGGAAGCCATGTACAAATTTTTAGAAGAGGAAAACCAAAGAACTATGAAGGTTATAGTTACAACATATGGATGTGGCTCTTCTGAAGCATCCCTAAATGAGCTTGCATTCTCGTTTCTACACCATATTGCTGCGAGGCCAAAGATACTCCCCTACACGTATATGGTAAAATGGATAATAGATCACGCACATATATCTGATAGGGAATTCAAGATGGCCAGCCAGCAAGTCATGGGGTCGTTTACCCCAAACAAGATGCATGTATCACCTGCCAGAGCCCCAGGCTAGCTACAACAAGCAGTTTGTAGAAAAGTTTGCCAAGGAGAATGAAGACTTGGTAGAATGCACAAATCACTGGTTGAACAATGAGGAAAGATTAAAGAAGGATAATAATGATATGTACACCACTGGCTCTCTTTCTTCTCCTTATTGTCTTGTCGTTGCAATGTTGGGTAGATTGTTTGGAAGACGAGACATCAATAAGTTTTCATCAGAGTGGTTACCACTACTGGATGTGGCTACCAATGCCACCACAATGGATTGGGCCCAAATTTTATCAGATAATTTAGCCTCCATGATTTTAGGACATCGAACTAAAACAATTTTTACTTCAAGGGTTTACCCGCCATTCTTGTTGAGCACCTATGTCATGGACGCCATTTGTTTTGTTTCCTATTTTCCTATTATGGGATGGAATTGGATGGTACATAGTCCTCTTCCCATTCAGGTTTATCACAAAGTATTGTGGGAATCCAATTTCATCCCACATTTCTACAATATTTGTCATGGAGTCATGATTCTTATTCATAAAATTCTCTACAACAGAGACGCCCCAAAATTTTCCCCAGAAGCTGAAGTTGACATTCTTCCTGTGGGAGGGTGGTTTGGGGAGGAATTGTTCACATACATCAGGGCGTTTGGCAACATTTCTTCACCCCATGTGCTACCTTTTTACGTTCCCAACAAATTAATGGGTAATGAAATAGCCTACCAGACCTGTGGTGTTGGGGGAATGAGCAAAGTACTAAAAGATTCTAATAAGGCAATTTGGCCTAAATTTCCTATAGTATGCAGAGCTTTTGCATTATATGACTTAGGTCATGCTTTTAAAGAGGTTGATAATATGTTATGTTTACAACTACCAAAGTTCCTGGGGAGGCAGTACCATCCCTTTGGTGTTGTAAGTAATTTTACCACAATGGTTAAAATAAAAGTGTTTAACAATGAAGAAGATCCCTTTGACGATGTCTTTCTGTAGAAGAACACTTTTAGAGAGGTTCTACATATGGCACAAATCCAGTTTGACCAAGAAAAACTTCAAAGGTTTGACAATTACAAAAACAGAGGTTAAAAAAGGTCCCTTTGGACCAATTGCTCATTGAACCAATAAGGGAGCCTACTCCCAGTGTAAGCCTAAGTGGAAGTTCAAAAGAAGAGAAGTCTAAATAAAATTCCGAAAAGGAATCAGTAGAAAAGTCCGGTGATCAGTCCAAGAGTGAACACAACAGAAGTGAGGGGTCAAATAAAGACACAACTCAATCTACGGAAAATCCTGACTAGCAGGTTTTGTCCCCGAAACAAGCTGAAGTTCCCACTCCCTTTACAAATCCAACAAAGCCACTTGTAGTGGAAATAGAAGGGGAATGGGAGAATTTTAATAAGTTAATCAACACTGAGGAACAAAGCATAGAGCCACTGACAAACCCAAGAGAGACAACCACAAAAATGGTGGTAGAAGGAGCTATTAATACTCGGGAAATAGAGCATATCCCTGTTGCTCTGTCGTCTGAAATTGTACTAAAGATAGAGGAGATTCCTCCTCTAGATGCATTGTATAGCCCGCAACATAAGGCTATCTTCAGAAGGCAAAGGAGGAAAAGAAAGATAGATGGCGTGTTCGCTCCAGAGGATGAACCTCTCGATGTTCCTTAGAAGGACCTAACTATAGACCCATTAGAGAATTTAACTAGGCTCTCTTAGATCGTAGGAGCATACGCTTCTGCAATAATTGATAAAGCAACAGAAGTTCAAATGCTACTAAAAGAGAAAGAGGATGGGATTTTGTTTTTCGAACAACAACTACAGCAAGTCAACATCAATTAGGAAGCAAATATACAGTTGGAAAAACTCCAGTAGGGTTTCCAGCAGATGCAATTGGATCATCAAAGCAGTTTGGACAATAAAGAAGAACAGTTACAAGCTATGATAGAACTGCATAAGGAGGATCCCAAAATTGTGGAGTTTATCATAGAAGCACTCACTCTTAATGCCCAACTCTTGCAACAAGAAGAAATACTCTACCAGAAGGTCTCGCAATGGAATTCCCATTGTGAAATAAGTCATAATATTACAAATCAAGTCATAGATTTACGACTTGATTATGATTCATCTTTTAAGAAGGTTTTAGACTTCTTGAACTAGTAGAGATCAGAAGAATGGAAAAGAGTGGAATTTCCGAAAATCAATGAATCACACAAAGAAATGTTATTTGTGAGATGGGATTCCCAGCTTAAAGAAGCAGAACAAGCGATGGAAGAGGTAGCGAAAACAACAAACAGTGTCATTAAGTGCATAAATGAAAATATGCACAAGGCCAATTTGATATCAGAGACTACCCCAAGATTCCTCCCAAAGGCATAACAACTTCAAACAAAGTGGAAACAAATAGTAGAAGAAAAGGCAGAGTTGATTAAACATAAACAGGTTAAACTGGAACACATATTGGCAGTACCTGGTAAAGCCACATAGCCAATGGATGAAACTCAAATGCCTCATCACCTCTGTCGAAAAGATAGTGCTAGCTCTAGCTAACTTTGTATTTGCGGGACAGTTAAAAACTGAAGTCAGCCAAATGATGCTCTTGAAACCGATGCTGGATATTTGCAATCTAAAATATCAGATGCAAGATTTATCATAGATACAATTTAGTTTTATTATTAGTTCCCTTTTTCTTAAAATGTGGCAGGTCGTTTAAACCCCCACATCTATTTTTGTAATATTTATTTTTAGATTTCATATATTAGTATTTAAACCCCTCTCATTGCATTGGAGAGGCGTCCAGAGTTGTATCAAAAACAATTCTTCAGAACATGCAGTTTGCCCCTCACTGAGGAGGTTTTTATAAATTGAATGGAACGAGATTTATTTTTATATGAGTTTGATATTTTCTACTGAAATTCACTTTTGTACTCTTAGTGGATTTTGAGTGATTTGAAGATGAATCTATGTTGCTGCAGCTCATGAGTAGAACTTATTACCAATGGTATTTTTATCTCCTAATACTTTTTACTTATGTGCCAAGTGATAAATTATTTTCAGTTATTGATATATGAAAGTCTTAATGTTTAGTTGGCACTATTGCACTTGCGTATGGTGATAACTTAATTTTTATGCTAAGTATATGAATAACTCTTATATGATATGTTTCCCATAATTGTTTCGGCTAAAAAATAGACTAGATTTAGAACAAGAATTCACCCCATAAACCTCAAAAAGAAAAACATCATCCCGTTAGCACACACATCATAAACAGATTAGGAAACTGGTCCCATCATCCCCACTTGGAGCCACTATTCCAAACGGAAAATGAGTTGCTTAAAGGTCCAGACCGGGTGGTTATCCCCCTTGTTGTAGACTTGATTGTTCGAGCCTTCAATACATTTGGCTTGAAGGAGGGCCTAACTGTGAATGTCAAGTAAATATACATCTTCATGCCATTCTAAGAGTAAAACACCCTCACCATCACCTTCAACTTCTCTCTCACATTCCAAATGTTCCATCACTAAACCAGAAGTTGAAAAGAAAAAAACAGAGCACATTGCCGAAATCCCAAACAAGTCAAATCAGTCTTCTTCAGATCCCCCTGAGTTACAAACTTTAATTCATAAGTTATAGCGAATTTCTTTATCTCAAGAAGAATCTAAGTTTTCCCAAGGTAGTGTCACTTCTCATCTAACGTCGACTCAATGATTGACTAGAGCACAAAGCGAAAAGCTAGGAATCCCTCCGATTGAGTTTCCTTTACTGAGTCGTAAGAAAGCTAGGAAAACACCAGGAGAATCTTAGAGTGAGGTTTTATCATCATCTTAATCTATCATCCCATCCATATCATCACAAGTCCATTCATCCATCCCACAACTCCAGATCGTGGTTCACGTTGGTACAGGAGCAACATCCTCCTCTACCTAACCACCTTTAATTACTGCAACACCTCCTCCTACTCATACCCCAACGATGGTAGGAAACCCTCTGAAAGGGCATGGGCTAATCTAGGAACTGTGAACATGCCTACACCCTTATCGCAATTACCAGATCATCTTGATAAATGGCTCCCCATGTTCAATCCTGATAATGGTCTATCAGCCGAAGAGCACATAAACAATTTCATGTTCTCCATAAATTTAAATGGAGTAACAGAAGAGGATGCAGTTGTACGATTATTCCCTTATACTTTAAAAGGAGTAGTAGGGCCATGGTATTTTTCATTATCATCAGGCTCCATTAATAACTGGGATACATTTCAGGATCATCTTTTAATAAAATTTGGAGATGACCGATCTACAACAACTTTAATCAATGACCTCTCCAATTTGAAAGCCAAACCAAGAGAACCAATTAAGGATTTCAATTCTCGCTTCAACAAATTATTAAACAAAATACCAGCATCGTCAATGCCTAGCAACAAAGTCCAAAATGAATGGTATATTTCCACTTTGCCTTCAAATTCAGTCATCTTTGTGGATAGGGCTGCCTAGCCAACACTAGCTGAAAATATGAAAGAGGCGATAGCTATAGAGAAACGTACCCTAGCTGTAGAAAAGAAAAATTTTGTAGATGAAAGAATGTCTATAAAGGTAGCTTTTAGAGATGATCCTAAGAAAAAACAATCAAAGGACCCATTCGACCAGGAAGGGTTACAAAATGTTTTAAAAACCATGTCCAACAAAATGGTTGATATTAAAAAACAAGTAGCGGAAACCTCTTCCAAGAAACCTTTTAAACCTTTCAAGAGGAATCCTTCAACCGATCCAAAACCCCAAAATGCTATAACAAATGCAGAATTAGAAGGGGAAGAATAGGAAGTTTTGAATGAGGAACAAACCAATGATGATGAAGTTGTGGAACTACAAGGAATGTGGGACTTCATTCTTCTAGATGAAGAAGATCAATATGTATTTCCTATTGCTACAAGAAGTAGAAATCAACTTGATCCTCCACAATCCAACTCTAAACAGAAAAACCCAAGCCTGACCCATAAGGATAGATCGCAGGTAAGAAATCCTCACCAAAAGCTACTCAGACAAACCCAGTCCAATCTGATTCAACAAGCCCATATAAAATGCTTATCATCTCCAATGAAATGGAATATAACATTGTTGAAGACATGAATAAGACTAGGGCTAATATCGCTTTTCATGAGCTAAGAAAATTAAAGCATCAATAAAAATTTCTCTTGAAAGAGCTGCATGCAGTACCTATTGCACCTCTACCTGCCGCTGTAGTTTCACAAGCTACTCATGAAATGGGAAGACCTCCGACTGGTATGTCAAATAAATTAAATCCAAATGAAATTGCCTTGATTGGAGGAAGGTCAAAATCCCATACTCTTCCATTTCTCCTTACCTTTGAAGTTTTCAATAAAAATTTGCATAACTGTCTGGTAGATTCTGGTGCTTCATCTAATAACTTGCCTAAGACAGTTTGCGCAAAGTTAAATGTCCAACCTCAGAGATCTACAGTATGCATATTACATCTAGATCGGTCTCAAGTCGAGGTTATTAGTGAACTTAATCAAGTGACCATAAGGGTTTCATAAAATCCAAAAGTGTGTCAGGTCATAGATATACTTGTTGTAGATATTCTAGAATTTTATGGACTAATTCTCAACAGGGATTGGTTAGAGAAGCTTCATGGTTACTTTGTGACCGACTGGTCTCATATGTGGCTCCATTACAATGGTAAACCAAATCAGATAAAGGTTCAGCAAGAAAGAAACCAAAAGTATATAGTAATGGAGTTAGAAGGAGAAAATGAACCTGTAGCATACAGAAACAATATAATTGGGAACTCTTATGTTGATTCATTCTTAGGGAGCTTCAAGGCTCATACTTCACCATTTTTATAAAATTCCTTTTTAACTCATATAGAATTTTTTTCTCAAACATATACTTCTAGATGCATTAATTTTTTAGATAAACCTATAAATAAATCTTTGTTTTCGAAATTGATTTTTGATGGTTCTAAGTCTAATTATGGAGCAGGAGTAGGTTGTATATTAGTCAGTCCAAAAGGAGAGAAAACCATGCTAACATGTAGACTCAAGTTCGATTGCACAAATAATACTGTTGAATATGAAGCATTAGTTCAAGGGTTATACAAGGCAATCAGGCTTGATATCAAATATCTACAAGTCTTTGGAGATTCTGAGATTGTTATCAAGTAGGTAAGAAATACTATACATTGTCTATCAGGACACTTGAAGCATTATCAATCGTTAGTACAAGACCTCACTTCACACTTTATAGCATTTAATATTTCATCTATTCCCAGACTCCAAAATGATAGTGTTGATCTCCTTGCTAATGTAGCTTCCAAGCTCATTCCATCAGAAGACTATAGTCCAGACAGATTTTCAATTGAATTAATCTTTAGACGCTCTGTTTTTGATAATATTACCAACTAGATAGTTTTCAACGATGACCCTGATGTTGTAATTTTGCTGACTTCAGAAGGCTCTTACAATAATAAGATAATTAATGAAGACCAACATGAAAAGCAGCTGGAACAAGGAAGCAACAATAACACTATACCTAAATACATAGTCAATTTGGAGGACCTATATGATTTAAAAGACAGATTCAAATGGTCCACCAATTCAAAACTTCAGAGTTCAACTCTGAGATATGAATTAGTGAATCTGGGGAATGACATAAAACCAGGGAATATCAACTTAGATTTTGGTCTAACACCTGAGGAAAATCAGCTTTCATTTGACTGTTGAAAAAATAAAAAAACGTATTTTCCTGGAATTATGATGATCTCAAAACATACAACACTTCAATTATACAACATACAATTTTGATGATCGCTAATGAAAATCCTATCCAGCAGAAATTGAGGAAAATCCATCCTAATTTGGAAAACCAGATTAAGTCTGAGTTGAACAAATTACTGAAAGCCAAAATTATTTTTCCTGTTAGGCATTCTAGATGGGTTTCCAACCTGGTACCAGTCAGAAAGAAAAACAGAGATATCTAGATTTGTATTGACTTTCGAAATCTCAATAAATCTTGCCAAAAGGATAATTTTCCACTATTCCCTATGGAACAAATATTACAATCAGTTGCAGGGTCTGAATTAATGTCCTTTTTAGATGGCTTCTTAGGGCATAACCAAAGCTTGGTCCACCCAAATGATCAATTAAAGACTACATTTAGAACAAAATGGGGCAATTACGCATATTAAAGGATGTGGTTTGGGCTGATTAATTTCGGTGCCACGTTTCAAAGGGAAATGGACATTTCATTTAAAGAATTAGTGAATAGGTCAGTGGTCGCCCAACATAACAATGGTTTTAATGATAGCAATTTTTTCGATATTGCGAAGAAAATCACAAAATCACTTTTATCACAGATCAAAGGGCTCAGTGTTCTAGGATAATATTTTTCGTATTTCAATGCAAAGTTATGAGCATTAAATTTTAACTTAACGGTCCATTAGTGGCCATTTATTGAAAAACGATTCAAATCAGGGTAAAGGACCATTTGACGCAAGGTGATATCTTTGATATGATTTAGAATTAAAGCTTTCCTGTCACCTTATTTTTGTCTTTATATTGATATTTCTTGTATTCACTATCATCTTTATCACATCCTTGCTCTCTGCTTGCAATTTTTTGGAAGAGTACGCAGAGCGTAATACACGATAAAATGGGGAGGAAAGGCAAGGCACCTGCATCTAAGGAAACAAAAATGACTCCGTTATTCACAGACACCACTTGTACTAGGGATGCAGGGATATCTACCTAGAAAGCCATGTACCAATTGTTAGAAGAGCAAAAATCGAGAATTATGAAGGTTATAGTTACATCAGATGGACGTGGCTCTTCTGAGGCATCCCTAACTAAGCTTGCATGCTCGTTTATACACCATATTTCTGCGAGGCCGAAGATGATCCCCTACATGGATATGGTAAAATGGATAATAGATCATGTAGATATATCTGATAGGGAATTCAAGACAACCAGTCAGTAAGTCATGGGGTTGTTTACCCCAAACAATTTGAGATGCATGTATCACTCGCCAGAGCCTTAGCCTAGCTACAACGACAAGTTTGTAGAAGATTTTGCCAAGGAGAACGAAGACTTGGTAGAATGCGCAAAGCACTGGTTGAACAACAAGGAAGGATTAAAGAAGGATAAAAACAGTATGTATGCCATTGGCTCTCTTTCTTCTCCTTACTGTTTTGCTGCTACAATATTGTGTAGATTGTTTGGAAGACCAGACATCAATAAGTTTTCATCAGAGTGGTTACCTCTGTTGGATGCAGCTACCAATGCCACCATAATGGATTGGGCACAAATTTTATCACGTAATTTAGCCTCTGCAATTTTAGGATATCAAACTAAAAGAAGTTTTATTTCAAGGGTTTACCACCCATTCTTTTTGAGCTCCTATGTCATGGATGCCATTTTTTTTGTTTCCGATTTTCCTATTATGGGATGGAAGTGGATAGTACAGAATCCTCTTCCCATTCATGTTTATCATAAAGTATTGTGAAAATCCAATTTCATCCCACATTTCTACAAGATTTCTCATGGAGTCATGCTTCTTATTCATAAAATTATCTACAACGGAGAAGCCCCAAGATTTTCCCCAGAAGCTCAAGTTGACATTCTCCCTATGGGAAGGTGGTTTGGGGAGGAATTGTTCACATACATCAGGGTGTTTGGCAGCATTGCTTCACCCAATGTGCTACATTTTTACGTTCCCGACGAATTAATGGGCAGGGAATTAGCCTACAAGACCTGTGGTGTTGGGGGAATGAGAAAAGTATTAAAAGATTCTAAAGAGGCCATTTTTCCTCAATTTCCTATAGTATGCAGAGATTTTGCATTAGTTGACTTAGGTAATGCTTTTAAATAGGTTGATAATATGTTATGTTTACAACTACCAAAGTTCCCAAGGAGGCAGTATGATCCCTTTGGTGTTGTAAGTAATTTTACCACAATGGTTAAAATAAAAGTTTTTACCAATGAATAAGATCCCCTTGACAATGTCTTTCTGCAGAAGAACACTTTCGGATAGGTTCTACACATGGCACAAATCCAGTTTGACCAAGAAAAACATCAAAATTTTGACAATTACAGAAAACAAAGGTTAAAAAAGGTCCCTTTGGACCAATTTCTCATTGAACCAACAAGGGAGCCTACTCCAAGTGTAAGCCTAAGTGGAATTTCAAAAGAAGAGAAGTCTAAATCAAATTCAAAAAAAGAATCAACTAAAATGTTCGGTGATCAATCCAAGAGTGAACATAGCAGAAGCAAGGGGTCAATTAAAGAAACAGCTAAATCTACAGAAAAGCCTCACCATCAAGTTTTATCCCCAAAACAATCTGAAGTTCCCACTCCCCTTACAAAGCAAAAAAATCCACTCGTAGTGGATCTAGAAGGGGAATGGGAGAATTTCAATAAGTTAATCAACATTGAGGAATAGAGCGTAGAGCCACTGACAAACCCAAGAGAGACAACCATAAGAATGGTGGTAGAAGGAGTTATCAATACTCAGGAAACGAAGCATATCCATGTTGCTCTGTCATCCGAAATTGTACTAAAGATAGAGGAGGTTCCTCCTCTAGATGTATTTTATAGTGCACAACATAAGGCTATCGTTAGAAGGCAAAGGAAGAAAAGAGAGATAGATGTCATGCTCTCTCGAGAGGATGAACTTCTAGATGTTCTTTGGAAGGACCCAACTACAGACCCATGGGAGAATTTAACTAGGCTCTCTCAGATCGCAGGAGCGTATGCTTCTGCAACAATTGATAAAGCAACATAAGTTCAAATTCTACTAAAAGAGAAAGAGGATAGGATTTTGTTTCTGGAACAATAACTACAACAAGTCAACATTAGTCAGGAAGCAGAGATACAATTGGAAAAACTCCAGCAAGATTTCCAGCAGATGCAATTGGATCTTCAAAGCAGTTTAGCCAATAAATAAGAATAGTTACAAGCTATTGTAGAACTGCATAAGAAGGATCACAAAATTGTGAAGTTTATCATAGAAGCACTTTCTCTTAATGCCTAGCTCTTGCAACAGGAAGAAATACTCTACCAGAGGATCTCGCAATGGAATTCCTATTGTGAAATAATTGATAATATTATAGATCAAGCTGTAGATTTATGAATTGATTATGATTTAGTTTTAAGAAAGTTTCAGACTTCTTGAACTGGAAGATATTAGAAGAAGGGTAAAAAGCAAAATTGCCTAGAATCAACAAATCACACAAAGAAATGTTATTTGCGAAATGGGATTCCCAGCTTAAAGAAGCAGAACGGGCGATGGAAGAGGCAATGAAAACAACAAATAGTGTCATTAAGTGCATAAATGAAAATCTGTACAAGGAGAATTTGATATCGGAGACTACCCCAGAATTGCTCCCAAAGGCGCAACAACTTCAAACAAAGTGGAAACAAACGGCAGAAGGAAAGGCAGAGTCGATTAAATAGGTAAACATGTTAAACTGGGACACATATTGGCAGTACCTGGTAAAGCAAGATAGGCAATGGATGACCCTAAAAAGCCTCATTACATATGCCGAAAAGATAATGTCAGCTCTAGCCAACTCCGTATTTGCAGGACAGTTAAAAGTTGAAGTCGGCCTACCGATGCTCTTGAAACCGATGCTGGATATTTGCAATATAAAAGATCAGATGTAGGATTTATCATAGATACAGTTTAGTTTTACTATTAGATCATTTTTTCTTAAAATAAGGCAGGTCGTTTAAACCTCCTCATCTATTTTTGTAATATTTATTTTTAGATTTCATATAGTAGTACTTAAACCCCTCTCATTGCATTGGATAGGGGTCCAGAGTTTTATCAAAAGCAATTCTTCAGAACATGCAGTTTGCCCCCCACTGAGGAGGTTTTTATAAAATGAATGGAATGACATTTATTTTTATATGAGTTTGATATTTGCTACTGAAATGCATTTTTGTAATCTTAGTGAATGTTGAGTGATTTGAAGATAAATCTATATTGTTGCAGCACATGAGTAGAACTTATTACCAATGGTATTTTTATCTCCTAATACTTTTTGCTTATGTGCCAAGTGATAAATTATTTTCAGTTATTGATATATGAAATTCTGGATGTTTAGTTATCATTATTGCACTTTTGTATGGTGATAACTTACTTTTTATGCTAAGTATATGAATAAATCTTATTTGATATGTTTCTCATAATTGTTTCGGCTAACTTTTATATGAAACAATCATTTTTAATGGATTCTTTTCTTGTGGTGATTGAATTATTTACATTATCGATTGCTATTAGAAATTATTTTAGATCACATAAGTGAAACGTTACTCCTGGGATAGTTTAAAGTTAGATGTTTTCTTTCATTAGAATAGATCGCATATGATAGTTAAAAAAATACTAGATTTAGAACAAGCATTCACCCCATAAACCCCAAAAAGAAAAACATCATCCCATTATCACACACATCAGAAATAGATTGGGAAATTGGTCCCATCATCCCCAGTCAGAGCCACTATTCAAAACGGAAAAGGAGCTACTTTAAGGTACAGACTGGGTGGTTATCCCCCTTGTTGTAGAGCCTATTTTTTGAGCCTTCATCACCTTGGCAACATCTCAAATACTGATCTAGCTAGCAAAACTTCGAATTTTTCGTGGTTCATGTGCGCTTGAGAGCTCAACAACTCAATTCTCAAAATGTCAAGTGTTTTTCGTTGGGCCTCCACCTGTAATTTATAGGGCATTTTGAATTCAAATCCAACCATTCCCCCCACATTCGGTTCATTAATGTCGGATTGGTGGCAGATTTCCAAGGATCTTACCCATAAAGTTTGTCTTAAATGTCAGCCGCCCGCTCCATTTGGCCGCATTCCTACCATCAAATCATGAACAGTGACTTTAACAGTCACTTTGTAGCTAACCTGCACGATTTCTCCCTGGGTAACGCAGCTCCCTTCACGTTGTCGTGAACCCGGTCACATTTCCTCGTCCCTTACAATCCTCCAGTCATGCAATTCCTCAACATGGGTAGTGTAGTTTAGAGTCACACACCTCATTTCAGCTGTCTGGAGTGCTAAGACTATGCTACCCTCATACAGTCACCTAGCCACATCACCGGTGTATGGCTTCAATCGACTGCCATTCACCATTCCTGGGAAGCGATCTCCATTCAATTTAACCAATTGAACTGCTCCACCATTGATAATCTCCTTAATGACATAGGGCCCTAACTAGTGCATTCTGAATATCCCTGGAAATTTATCAAACTTGTTGTCATATAACAAAACTAGATCATTTACCTTAAAGGTGCACAACCTACTGTGTCGATCATGCCATGCTTTTTCGCACTTCTTTTGGACCTGTTGGTGAAATCCAGCTAGAAATATCTCTTCCTCAAGCTCAGCCAGTTATGCGAGCCTCTCTCCCAGGGCTCTGCGATCCATCATACCCTTGAGTGCCGCTATGCATAGACTAGGCACAATGTATTCCATGGGAATCATTGTTTCAACACCATATACACACCTAAAGGGTGTCTGTCCAGTCAACTTTTTGCATGTCATCTCATAGGCCCATAGTACGACGGGTATGCACAGGTCCCAATCACCTTTTTGAGCATTTCAAAGCTTGGTAAGTGCATCCTCCAAAACTTTATTGAATGCTTCCATCATCTCATTAGCCTGTGGTTGCTAAGGAATGCTTTTCTGGTGATATAACTGAAATTCCTCCGCGAGCGTGCTGATCGTCTCGTTCAGAAAGTGTGTACCACAATCACTCAGCAAAATCTTTAGACACCCAAATTGTGTTAGGACATACTCAAAGAGGAAATTTACAGTAGTCATGCTTGTGCAGTCCTTTACAGGATTTGCCTCCACCCATCGAGTCAAATAATCAATGGTGGTGATAATGTACTACGATCCCGTCTTCTTCTCATGGGGCTGAATGGGCCCAAAAAAATCTATCACGCTTTTCTAGAAAGGTTGTAATGTAATCTGTGGGCATAGAGGTAGCTCATATCTCTGTGATGGCCTACCAGTCATTTGCAACACACCACAAACCTTGTAGTAAGCTTTTGAATCTTGATGGAGGGTTTGCCACCACAACCCTGCACATAGAATCTTCTGCGCGGTTTCCCTTCCTGCATAATTCCCTCCCACAACACCCCATGAGCATTTGTGAGGATACTGATCCTTTCAAACACCGGTGCATATCACCGTAATACTTCATCAGACCCCATTTTTTACATATGTCCAACAATGACATAAAATTTTTCTGCAGGTACCACTAACTCCTTCTACTGGACAATGTAGCCTTTCGGGGCAGTTCCTATCATGAGGAAGTGTATGATGTCTTCAAAGTGACCATCTGTGATCTGTATTGTAAATAGTTGCACATTAGGCAATCCCTCCTCAAAATTAGTGGGCTCTTCCCCTGTTTTGATGCGTGACATATGGTCTGGTCCCACATTTAGCCATCGAGGCTTCACAATAACTTTAAAGTCATACTCCTAGAATAGTAACACACACCTATAGATTCTCCCCACCAAAATAGTCTTATTGACCAGTAATTTCAACACAGAATTATATGTATACATCTTAAAATGTCCACCCAACGAATAGCGTCTAAAGTTTTGGAGAGTGTATACCATGGCTAACTCTTCATGCTTGGTGGAGGAATAGTTCAGCCTTGGATAACCTCCTGCTTGTGAATGCTATAAGATGGTCCAATTCTCCTCTACTAGCCTATGTCAGTACTGCTCCCAGTGCTATACAAGATGAGTCTACATGTACATGAAACTCCTTCTTCCAATCCGGGAAGACTAAAATCGATGTGGTGGCCATTTTTCCTTTCAATACATACAAGTTCTTCTGAATATCCTTGTTCCAACAAAATGTGACATCCTTTTCAAAAACTTCTCCATAAGCGTAGTGATTTGGGTATAGCCCTTGATCAACTTTTTGTAATACCTAGTATGTCCTATGGTTGCACACAACTGATTCACACTCCTCAGTGCCTCCAAGTTATGTATCACTGTGATCTTCGCGGGATATACCATCAGTCCCTATTTATAAACCACATGACCGAGCAGGGTCCCAAAAGGAACACAAAAAGGTCATTTCTTCAAATTGAGTGCAATCTGGTACCTTCGACAAGTATCTAGCATCAGGCGCAAACTTTCCACATGGCATTTTACGAACCCAAACACAATCTAGTCATCAAAGTACACCTCTAGAAACTTATGAATGAATTTTTTGAATGTAGAAATGACTACGTGCAAAAAAATAGTAGGCACATTCTTCAATCTGAAAGGCATTGCAGTGTAGTGAAAACATCCCCATTCAGTCATCAAGGTCATCTTGCTTCTATTCTCAGGGGTGATTTTGATCTGATGGTACCCAGAGAACCCAACAGTGAAGGAGTATGCTCCTTGGCTACCTAATTATCCAATACCTCATAAGTGAATGGAGTCGGGAAAGGATCATGTACGCAAGCGTCATTCAACATCATCAAATCTACGCATATCCTTATTTCATCCTTCTGCTTCTTTTCTTGTACCACCATTAGGCTTACACAATCAAATTCTTCTACGGGCTCAATGATGCATGTCGTGAGCATCTTGTCTAGCTCTAAGCAGACCTTCTATTTATACTTTGGATTGAGAAGGTAAGGTCTTTTCTTAACTGGCTTCACGTCGGGTTTTAACATGATCTTCATAATTTCAAGGTCTCCTATTATCCCCTTTAGCTCCATAAACTTGGTAGGGAGGAAATCTTGGTATTCACAAAGCAATTCAGTGACCTTATCTACCATCGCATAATCCTAGTAATCTCTGATCCTCACTAATTTGGGCTCCGCCTCCGTACCAATATTTACCTATTTCGTTTTCAGTGGCACGGTTATATCAGGATTCTAAATCTACGATCCCTCGACCTTGAGGTGACCCTCGATTTTAGGGATATTATTCTTTTTCGGATCCTCATATTCTTCTTCAGTAGTCTCGTTATAGCATTCCAGCATGTGGCTCAATCGAGTAGTCCAATCGGGTTGAATTAGATCCAAAGGATCCTGTGGTATTATAAAGATTGCTACTTTAACTTCTTGTAGCGTTTGTCAATACAATGAAACCCGACTTCGAAGTTGAATGTCATTATGAATCCTTCGCGTAGAATATCCCATCTACATTTACCATGGCGGACTCTATTTCGAAGTACCAGTTCATCAAGATGACATCCAAGGTGTGACAGAACAAGTGCACCCATTTAGGTTGGGGCTTCACTCCATAAGCCTTAGCTCATTTGGCCAAGTGTGTGGGTGGATCATTCTTCCTGTCATATTTGTCTTTCATTCATAACTTTGACTTACCAAAGTGTGTTCTCATCATCCTCGTACATGCACGCCAATCATCAAAGCTACCCTTGTGTGTACCCCGCCATCTTTTGGGTGTAGCACGCAGTGCCCAATCTAAAGCCTAGAAGCACTACTTTTCTGGTACCTCCCTCTCAAATTCATCCAAAAATGCATCTACATCATTCAGGCCAAAGTAAGTGGGCAGGTCGCTTACCTCTGATGATACACAACACAACGAATAGGTCATCGTGTTACAACTTAGAGTGGTTACTTCATGTAGCCAATTTTGCCAGCGCCCTAATTCTTCATCAGAGTCTAAGGTGCAGGAACTCTCGCGATCTCATGTAATTTGTCCATCCACTATCGAATTCACCCAATCTTGGTCTCACACTATTATTTTATATATGTAGTCCAAATCATCATCGCTCTCATAATTGCACACTGGTTCACTATAGCGTGATCCTTCATCAAGATCTAGGGGTACTATTACACAAAGCAATTTATTTTCAAATATCATCTTTTTCTTCTTTTTGTTGATTACCCCATTCATGTCAATAGCCTAATCAATGCCAAGGAGTGCAAGGTAGGGGTTGTTGTCATCCACAATTTCTATTACTTCAAAGTTAGCCAACACCCTCATGCATTCAATATCTACAGTTAATATTTTGAGTCATCCAATGGGGATAATATTTTAGTGATTTTTCATCCTTAGTTGAATCGAAGACCACAACAGCGTGGGTCTTCCCATCTGCTACCAAGTCTGCTTTGGTAAAACGTTCGTGTCTAACCCCAGATTCAAAATAACTTGATCCATTTCATATTCCCCTATCTATGAGGTTAGCCTCATCTCTCATCTTGTTCTTGCTTTATGCTTACCAATCTTCCATACAACGCGCAGCTCACCTGGTTTGTTTCCAACACATCTATTTATAAGTTCCTGTAATCCCTTCACAACCTTACTATCGCATAGCAGCATCATGCAGGTCTCTAGAAAGGTCGTAAGCATAGAAGGGTCCATTTCCTAACTAGGCTTATCCCTGCTCCCTAAGGTATATGCCTTAGCGAAGCTCTTCTTTGCTTCCATGAATGTTTCATGCGCGCGCTCCAAATCAAATTCAGTCTCCTAACTTGGAGCTTTGCGAACCCATGCATTGTCTTCGAGTTGTTTCCCCTTATCATCACCCATTGCAATTCCTCTTCAGATTACTATATTCACATTTGGATCCTGTTCACGAGGATCAACCATCATCATCTACAGGTTCTGATTCGACTGAAGTGGTAGTGTCACGTATCCTAACTATCAGCATAGGATAGTCATTTGTCTCATGATCAAACTGGGTACAATATTTTCACAACGGCCGTGATGGGTTAGTGCATTCATGAAGATAATGTCCTCGTCCCCCACAGTTGTAGCAGATTAGCTGTCCCTGACCTCTGCCAGGTCCTCCTCCACCTTGGCCTCGTCTGCACCCCTAAAGGCCTGTTCGCGCCATCCCAACGCTCTAGTGAGGGGGCTGCATTTCTTCCTGAGCCCTATAGGTAGGAGTTCTGTCCATGATCAATTCATAACTTCTGCAGTTGTGATCATCATGCTCTACCAACCTATAGAAGCTGCAGAACAGTTGTCGTGGTGTTTGTACAAACTTCTGCACCAAATGACAATTATCTGTTGTATGCTTCCTTGCTACCTGACATATAGCGCACCACAATAGAGGCCCCGCTTTTATTGGAAAAAATTGGAATCATTCTAGGTTTACCCTGTACCAGGGAAACTTAAGCATTGTAAAACCTACTTGAAGTTGTTACAGTAGGTAATATTTCCCATGTTAATACTTAGTTGATACCTAGTTCAAGAATGTAAAGCCACAAGTTCCCTGCTTGACCGAACTTCGCTACTACTGCCCCCATCATCATGTTGCAAGTAATAAAAAAAATCCTCTCATTAATTAGCATACATTCGTATGTGCTTCCATGGCTGGGGGGTGCCATGCCACCCAACCTTAATTATAATTAAGATCAAATGGTGGCATGCACCTCCCTGAGCCTCACTTCATGACATTTTTTCAACCCCAATGGGAGCTTGTAGATGCTTATTACTTGAATGTATATTTGTATCTTAAGTAGTGATTTAAATATACACCATCTTAAGGGGAGACCTATTAGGGAAAGGTAGAACGAGGAAAGTGGAATGTAAGTAGATGGTGGAGATTTATAACACATTTGACATTTTTTTTTATCTACATTGTACTTATGGAATGTTTTGTCTCCCAACATAATCCTCCTTTATTATGAAGGTATTCTTTAGTAACTAATTATATGCTAATTTTTTATTTTAATATATTTCGATGAGAGTGGGATGCATTACATTAATACATTGTAAACAACATTGATTGGATGATAGTGTCGACTGAAAGATGGAAAAAATCAATTGATGGTAACTTATCATGGCATAGTGTGGCTACATTGGTGAATGAAGCTGAACGTGAGAGTGATACCAATAATACAATGAGGTAAATTGATTCATAAAATGGTTTAAAACATAATCAGGTAAGAATATGCCCCAATACTATTTAGTTTTTTTTAATACTATATTGATTTATATGGTGTGTATTTTTCTTAATTTGAATAACTTCTAGGTATAAATATTATTACCAATTGAGAAGGAATATTTTACGTGTGTGACATTGCACAACTGAAACACTAGAAGGCTATGTGGTGTAATGGCCACAAATTTCACATCAAAAATATGGATGAAAAGATGAAAAATTTTAATAGTGGGATTTTCAAAGTATTTCGAGTTACTAATGTTTCCTCTAGAAGCGACACACATCCAGAACTGTCTAAAAATCGATACGGGTATTTGGAAGACATAATTAAGTGTGATTGTAAATCATTCAAAATAATTTTGTTGGATGTCAAATGGTAAAAACTACAAATGAAAGAATGTGATCTTGAAAGAACTTTTGTTGAACATGCTAATGGATTTACCATGGTTAATATAAGGAATCTTGAGGATTTACCATCTTTAGTTGAGTCTTCTGGACCTTTTTTCACTGGCTCCGTTGTTATTTTATGGGACCAATAAGCCACATGGGCTGAAATGTCCAATTTTTCCCTAGGATTTTTTTTGAGTTAGAATAATGTTTAACATATAGCTTTACTCTATAGTTCAACAATACAAATGAATGGTGGTAGTGAAATATTTAGGGAAGATTCAGCTTTTATGTTATATTAAAGAGAGTTAAAAACTAAACTTAATTACATTTGAATATTTTCATAATTTAATAGATAGTTGAAATTTAATATTTTGGGAGATTTCTTGGTTGAAAGAAACACACGAAGCTCCATATCTAGCCTTGAGAAATGTTTTGCTATGTTGAACAATACTAATCACTATCAATGTGTGCATAGAGAGAGAAAAATATCCATACTCATTTGAGAATTGTGATACTCTTCTAGGTTTAGTGCGGCTCAGTAAGATGAAATCTAATTCAAGGTTGAATGAGGTAACCACAAGAGAATTGCACGGTATTAATTACTATCAATGTGTGCGTAGAGAGGGAAAAGTATCCATACTCATTTCATAATTGTGATACTCTTTCAAGTTAAGTGTGGTTCAATAACCTGAAATCTAAATCAAGGTTGCACGAGGTAACCACAAGAGAACTACAGACAAGTAGAATGGAATTGAACAATTCTTCATCTTTTCAATATTTGTTCTTGTGCAGTGGTTCACAATATGGTCATTTATGTTATACATTATTTGAAGGTGTTTGTTACTAGTTTTTGGTCGTAGAAGGTGAAATTGAGATCTTGTCAACTTTGAGAAAATAGCTCCATAAATTAATGCTAATTTGTTATTAATGTGAGTGCGTTAATAAGTTAAGAACTCCTTTGTGACTATGGGTGTCACATTCTAATAGGTTTTACTAGAATGAAATGTTCATTTTCAATGATTATTTATATGTCAAAATGATTCTTGAATTTATGCCTTACAATGTTTCTTCGTATTCAATGACTCTTTATATGTCAAAATGATTCTCAAATTTGCAACATCTAGTGCAATTTCTAGTTGCTAACAATGGACTAAATGGACTATGATGCATCTCTTCTATTTAAACGCTTGGGAAGATTGATTTATTCATGTTTGTGGTGAGGGTGAACCACATTAGATGGTTCCTAATGATGAACCACATTAGATGATCCCTGATGATGAACGCCATTAGCTGGTTCGAAATGTCTTCCCAATCTGAATGATGCGATTATACCAAAAGAGAATCTCATTATGAATAAAAATTTACCATACAAATATTAAAACTATTAATATAGTAATAACATGAATCAAATAACAATAATGATTATTCTAGTAGTAAAACATTAAACATAATATTTCAAACATATATTTTATTTATTTTCAAAAATAAATAAAACACGGCTAAGCGTTTTCGATGGATTTTCAAATTGTGACTCAATTCCTTACACCATCTTTTTAACACGCAAATATGAGGTTCTGCTGCTCAAATCTATGCTTGTTCTGTTCTCCAATTAAAAGTAGGGAAATTATTTTCACAAATTCAATGTAGTTTTACATTTTTTTAGTTTCATTGTAGTTTTGTTTAACCCTATCTAATTTTATTATATTGAGACTCCCGAGTTGTTTAAATCGCATCTCTGTCATAAATAGATTTTTAATTTTAGGTCATTGACAAACATTTCTTGATTTCAATTCGCTTTTACCTATGTTGATTATATTTCATACAGTGATTCTTTATTTTAGTTGAGCATTTATCTACGTTACTATATTCCAACACACCTTGTTCACCATGAAACCCATTTAGTTCGAAGTACATTTTCTTATTACTCAACCTTATTTATTGTTCTGCTCCACTCTCTCAATCCATCAAAACCCCAGTCCTTTCATCTATACAATGTCATTCATTAATGTTAATTTCTTCAGGATTTCGTTTTGCTGGGATCTTGTTTTGTTAATCTCGGCCTCCTAGGATGAGGTCATTTTGTTAATATCGTTATTTTAATACGAAATTTTTTATCAAAAATACTAAATTTCTCTTATTGTCTTTTTTATATATATTAAAAATGAATTTAATTGTGGTTATGATTAAATTTTTATCTGTTATAATTATATATATTTATTTCTTCTTCATTATAAAATTGAACTCAACCGCATTGAATTGTATTTGTGATCAAATATATATTTTTGGTGTAAGGTAATATTAATTTATTATAGTATTTAGTATGAAATGTATATTTATGTCACCTGTCTTTAATTATTGCATAGTTATTATTTTATAAAAAATATTCATGTTACAATGTATTATTCATAAAAATTGCTAGAATGTATATTTTTAGTTTTAGGTTTTTAAATTGCACTTTAAATAGCATAATGGGGTGTAATTATTTTCTTAATATTGTAAAATGGATTTCAAGTTTAGAATGTCTATAAAATTGTATATTATTACCATATATGTTTGTTAAAGGAACTAGTTTCACTTAATGCTAAGTAATGTTAATTCAAGTCAAGTTTATAAATTAGATTTAAGATTTATGTTTTAGACTTAGGATTATGTGAGGGATGGAGGAAAGGGGGGAGGAAGTGATGGTGACATAGAGAGAAATAAAGGGAGACTTAGAGAGATGCTGAGAGAGGGAGAGAGGAGAGGGAGAGAGTTAGGGGGGAGAGAGAATGAGAAAGAGGATGAGAGATGAAAAGAGAGAGGGGGAGAAAGAGAGAGGAATAAAAGGAAAGAGGGAAGGAGTATTCAGAGGTAAAATGGGAGGGAGAGAAGGGTGAGATATTGAGAGAGAGAGGGGATAGAGAGAGAGATATTGAGAGAGACAAAGGGAGAGGGTAGGAGAGAGAGGGAGAGTGAGCGAGAAGGAGGGGGAAAGAGAGGGAAAGGAGAGAGAGGGAAATAAATAGTGAAAGTGCAAGAGGGGGGAAAGAGAGGTAATGAGTGTGAGACAAGGAGAGAGAAAGAGATAAAGAGAGAGAGAGAGAGAGAGAGAGAGAGAGAGAGAGAGAGAGAGAGAGAGAGAGAGAGGGGCGGAATGAGAGAGGGAGTGAGCAAGAGGGAGAGGGAAAATTAGAGAGGGGGAGAGAGGGGAAGAGTTTCAAAAAGGGAGAGTGAGGAGGATATAATGTGAGAGAGAGTATGTGAAAGAGACATTTTGAGAGTGAGAGTGAGCAATATTGGGAGAAAATTAGAGAGGCGGATATCAAGAGCGAAGGAGATAATGTGAGGGAAAGAGAGAAAGAGAGAGGGGGAGGGGGAGATGGCAAGAGAGAGGATATATGGGAGAAGGGAGGAGGAAGTAGAAAGGGAGTGAGAAAGACATCAAGAGAGATAGATAGGGTGAGAGACAAAGAGAGAGAGGGAGAGGGGGAAAGAGAGAGTATGAGAGAATGAGAGGGTGATATATTGATATAGAGAGAGATAGAGAAGGATACAATGTGAGAGAGAGAGAGAGTCAGGGAAAGAAATAGTAAGAGTCAGAGAGAATGACTGAGAAATAGTGTGAGAGAGAGATAGCAGGAGTGAGAGATGAGAGCAAGAGTTATAGGGAGTGAGAGAAATAAAGAGAGAAGGACAAAGGGATGGAATGAGAGATGGCCTATTTTGACCCTTCAACATTCTTTCACAATATATTCATACACACTTTTCATTTATTTGTCATCTGAAGTGATATTCTCATTTCCATTTATTGCAAAATGGATTTTTTGAACTAGCACCTCTCATCTTTTCTCATGAATCTCTATGGCCTAACTCCCATGGAGAGAACCATGAATTTATGCTAAAACCTTGAGTGTTGAATATTTAATCCTTTTTTTTGTTTTCTAGATAGAATTTTCATAGATAAGGAAGAGGACAAGGGGGTTGTACTTTGTTTTAGTCAGTCATTGAAAATTTTAAACCAAAAGAAAAGCAGTTATGGGGTTTCATTTTAATCATTTGATGTTAAGTCGAGTATTTGAAGATTTTATTTTCATTGAGAACTACTTCCCATGATTTTATTTTCATATCATGTATGAGTGCGACAGGAAATGTTTCTATATATTATATTTTTGTTTTACATTGTAAAGAAAATAAAATATGGGGTTTCATTTTATTCATTTGATGTTAAGTCAAATATTTGCAGATTTTATTTTCATTGAGAATTACTTCCCATGATTTTATTTTCATATCATGAATGAGTATGATAGGAAATCTTTCTATATATTATATTATCATTCTAAATTGTTTAAATAGATCATTAAGGATTTTAAATTAGAAATGGGAAAATTAGGGTTTTATTTAAATTATTTGTTTATAAATAATGGTGTTTTTAATTTCATTGTCTAGGAAACATGATCCTTTTCGGATATATATATAAGTTAGGTAAAATAGATAAAATGAAATTGACCCAAAGTAATTTTTTTCATAATATATATATATATATATATATATATATAGATATAATGAAAATTTTTACTTTGGGTCAATTTCATTTTATCTATTTTACCTAACTTTATGTGATTAAATATGTCTTTTGCAAAGGTATTGTCTAACTTGGTTAATGATTCTCTAGATAATATATATGATTATACACCATGAAATTCCTATTGTGTCGATCTCTTGTTAGAAATTTATTTATTTTAAATCAGGTTTTCATTTGGTTTATTGTCTATAAATTTATCTCATTGAACATGTGTGACTCTATGGAGGAATATTTACTGGTTATGTATTTTACCATCAATGATATTTGTGTAAACATATTTAGACCATTTTTGTAAATTGATGTTGAGTAGTATTTATTTAAATATTTTAAAATGAATATATTACAAATATTTAGTAATAATATCAATTCCCTTTCAATGAAGAGTTTGTTCTTGGTATTTTACATTTGTTTTGGAATTTGTCTTTTTTAACAACTTTGTTTTTTTTTTCGTTTCCACCAAAACTTTATAAGCAACACAAGGTACTTTATTGTGTAGGTGAACAAAATTGGATATATATTTAATCCAAATCAAATTATTCAAGGTGCGATCCTCTTTTGTGGATGAAAAATGTGAGGAAATTTTTGCAACTGGAGAGATGTATTATAAGGAATCTATAGATGTTTATAAAAAATGAATTGTTTTCTCCTAACATTTAATATTAATTTATATAACTACGATAATGTTAAGGATGTCGAATGTAATTGTGTTTATCAGATAAAATCATATAAATAATATGATTAATACTAATACATAGAAAGAAATGTTCCACATATTTTTTTCCCCACATCATTAAATGGTGACCAAAATGCAAAAACTATTATGAAATTGTAGGTAATATTGTTTAGTTTTAAATAACATTGATGAATGTTTAAATTTGTATTTTATTATTTTAAAACTATAATTTCTAAAATACTCATGACTTTTGGATTGAGGTAAATGATCAAAATTATAGTTCAAAGAACAACATAAATAACTAAGAAGATATTTTCTTTAACTAATCTTCATCAAAAACGTTGAAAATGTAGATGTTAATTGTTTTAGAGAAGAGGCATACAATAAAAGGTTTTGTTTTGTACTATATTATTTTTTACTAATATAAATATATTTCAACAAAAAATTCATCCACTAAAAAGGGATAGAAATCTAATTTTTATGTGAAAATTTCAACCAAACTAGATTTGTAAATAGTTTGAAACAAGAGAGCGACAATTAACTTTCATTACCTCAAACAATCCCTACATTGCATAATCTAGGCCAAGATGCATGTTTACCTCTATATTCATCCTTCTAGAGTTTTATCCATTACATATAGATATATGATTGACACACTCCCTCCCTCTAAAACTTTTATTGCTAGCAGGTATCTAATGACAACCATAATTAGTGACGATTGATCTCAAAGATGCAGAGTTTCCTAGGAGTTTGACACTGCTCATAAAATTATGGTTTTTGTTAGTCTTGGTGGAATCAAGCATAGTAGTATAAATTTAAGCACTAGTTAATAATTTACTAGCCCGCAAAACATTTTTTAAGAACTTCTCTATATCTCAACAAGGATCTTCTATATTTTCAATGATGGTATATCTTCTTTCTATCAATAGTTGTATGAATATGAAACTATACACATTAGTGTTACAATTCATTGATTGAAATCATCACATATTTAGCTAAAGGTTTGAAAAAATATGTTTCAGATAGAGACAAAAACAATACCCTTGAGAGAATACTTAAATCTAGCATCTATTACTTACATATCTCACTTGTACGGGGATGTAGGGAACCCATCATGTAATTAGTAGAGTTAAATATTTAATTCCATTTATTGATACTAGATTTAGGGAAGCTTTTATAAAAAACGACATGAATGAAACTAGAAATTGGTCAGTTCCTATATACGATAGATGCTTGTTAGTCTATATCTTGGTTTCATAAGAGTGCAAGGGAATTTTTATATTTTAGTGCCATAATTTTATAAGCTTCCAACAAAACATGTTTAGTCTACATAATTATTTAAATAAAAATTTCTTAAAATCATAAATTAAATTGTAAATTTTATGAGAATGCTAATGTGATTGTAGCAATTATTTTTAAATTATATTGTTTTCATTATAATTTATTTAAAATTTTGAATCCATTTTTAGGTATTAATATTATAAAATTATATATATGAATCCAAAAATTGTTTGAAAATATAAATTATATATTGAGAATGCATCCTTCTTTAATTATGTTATACTAATCTAACTTGCAGTTGCCTATAATGGGTCAATCCATATATCTATATTATTTTTTGAAATACTTGTGATTTTTTTAATATTTTTGCAACTTTCAAGTAGAATATAATAGAAAACATTTCACCATTTATTTTCTTATCATTCTCTAATATAATGATTGTTTGTAAAAAAATTATCCCCCTATTTATGTCACTGCATTCAGTTGTTTGGTCATTAAATTTTTTCACATGTATCATTCTTTATAAACTAGTGATCTCTGTCGCATGGCTATAGATGTTTTTTCCTTTTTTTTTTTAATTTAAAAACTTTCATTATATCAAAAGATTACATCAGTTTATAAAATTTTCTAGGATCATACTGTCCTCACCCATACCATATTTGTTGGCCAGTAGCTAATTACCAAAGAATATAGGCAATTACCAAAAATAAATTTTTAAATAGAACCAAAATGACACATTATATTAGAAGACCTTCAAGATCAAGTTGTAACTAGCTATCTTTATAAATCAGATGAATTCACAGGGGTGGGATACTCTAGTGTAGATCCTGGTGATGGAGGAGGACTAATTTCACAGTGGACATGCTTCTCCATATAGGCATTATCCCTTCAAAGTGATCCAATTTATGTTATAAGAGTCATTGTCCCCTTTGCATGCTAGCCAAACAATTAAGCATATGTGAATGGTTTCTCTCCAAATCCTTCACGAAACTAATGGTTTTATTCTTGTCTTCATGTCGGTCTTTGTTGAGTTTCTCCATAGGTTTGGTGATATGTCTCAATTGACTAATAAGCTTGTATTGGGAAGAACTAAGTCCTTGATTCCAAGGGTGTGGGCTAGAATGGCGTCCAGGGTCTTGCCATGCCCTGATTCTACCACAAGATGTATTTCTTGTTGAGACCTTTCTATAATTCCACTTCGAGCTCTACCTCATTGACAAAGAATTACACTTAAAGATATATACCAATACTTCCTACAAATCAAAAAACTATTTCCACAAAAGTAAATATAAATACACCTAGATAGAATATGCCCATAACCCAAATATGTACATTGTAGACATATACATGGGGTTACAGGTAACATTCACAGCGGTGGAGTTGCTATAATCAGTCTCCAAGTGGGATATTGTTGGGTGTAGAGCCTGATTATCTTCTGCATTCAAAGATATCACCACATTAGACCCCAGTTCGAAATGGGGCGGAAAATTCGCCCATAAAATATTCGCTCCAGGGTTATGATAAACCCTATAAAATTGTTGGAATGGGTACGGTTCTTGTAAAACAGCAGAATGGAAACCAATGGCTACTAAAGGAGGTAAGGCATGTTCCAGATCTAAAGAAAAATCTGATTTCAACAAGGCAGTTAGGTGGTCAAGGTTGTGTGACAACTTTCACAGATAGAGCTTGGAAGGTTACCAAAGGAGCCTTGGTAATAGAAAAGGGTGAAAAGGTTGGTACATTGTATTTATGCAATGGTATTTCTAACTCTGTTAATGCTTTAACTTCCAAAGGAGTAGATGCAGTATTATGGCATCATAGGCTCAGACACATGAGTGAAAAGGGGATGAAGATTCTTCACTCAAGGAATTTGTTGTCGGGTTTGAAGAATGTTGATTTGGACTTATGTGAGAATTGAATTTATGGAAAATAGAAGAAAGTTAGATTTCTTAGAGTTGGGAAAGAAAAGGAGCGAAAAATTAGAGCTTGTGCATACAGATGTATGGGGACATGCTCAGGTATCATCTCTCGGTGGCTCTCGTTATTATGTTACTTTTATTGATGTTGCAACTAGAAAAACTTGGATTTATTGTATTAAGAATAAATCTGATGTATTTGATATTTTCAAGAAATGGAAATCTTTGGTAATGTTCCAAGAACACCACAAGTAAATTGTGTGTCAAAAAGGATGAACAGAACAATCATGGAGCGTGCAAGGTGCATGCGATTGCATGTAGGATTGCCTTTAAAATTTTGGGCAGATGTTGTAGATGTTGCTGTTTATCTAATAAACAGAGGGCCTTCAAGTTCCTTGGATGGTGGTGTTCCAGAGGAAGCATGGAAAAGTAAAAAGTTAAACTACTCTTTTTTAAAGCCTTTTGGTTGTGAGGCCTTTGTCCATATTGATAAAGAAAATAGAACAAAGCTTGAGGCAAAGTCAAAGAAATGTACCTTTATTGGATATGGTGTTAATGATTTTGGTTATCGCTTATATGATTACGAAAATCATAAAATCATTAGGAGCAGAGATGTAATATTCAATGAAAAGGTCTTGTATAAGAACTAGTTGCAAGAAAAGAAACAGGAAAAAGAAAGCAAGGAATACGAAGTTCTTGATGAAATCACTGAAAAAGTAAAGATGCTTGAAAATAATAATAATCAACAACCACAACAACAATAACCACCACAACAGAAACAGGCACCCCAAACACCTGAAAGTGGTTTTAGAAGATCTACTAGGATAAGTAGACCCCCTGAAAGATACTCTCCTTCATTATATTATTTATTGTTGATTGATTCTGGTGAACCTGAATGTTATGAAGAAGCAATGCAGGTTGAAAGTAGGAAGAAGTGGGAGGTAGCCATGGAAGAAGAGATGGAATCCTTAATACATAACCAGACTTGCGACTTAGTGAGGTTTCCTACTGGAAATCCTACATTGAAGAATAAATGGGTTTACAGGCTGAAGGAAGAAGATGGAGGAAGACAGAGGTACAAAGCTAGACTTGTGGTGAAGGGGTTTGCAAAGAAGAAAGGTATTGATTTTGATGAAATATTTTCTCATGTTGTTAAAATGACTTCAATCAGAACTATTTTAAGTCTAGTAGCAGTTGAATATTTGCGTCTTAAGTAGTTAGATGTAAGGACAACCTTTCTCCATGGGGATTTGGAGGAAGAGATATATATGCAGTAGCCACAAGGATATTAAATGAAAGGGAAGGAGAAACTAGTGTGCAGGTTGAAGAAGAGCTTGTATGGCTTAAAACAGGCTCCAAGGCAGTGGTATCTAAAATTTGACAAGTTTATGTCTGAACAAGGTTATACTAGATGTCACTCTAATCATTGTGTTTATCTGAAAAAGAAAAATGATGGAAGCTATATTATATTATTATTGTATGTAGATGACATGCTTGTTGCAGGGTCTAACATGCAGGAAATAAATGTGCCCAAAGGAAAATTGGCAAATTCATTTGCAATTAAGGATTTGGGAGCTGCAAAATAAATCCTTGGTATGAGAATAACTAGAGAGAGGAAAAATCGTAAATTAACATTATCTGAGAATGGGTACATACAAAAGGTGTTGAAAAGATTTAATATACACAATTCAAAACCAGTTAGTACACCTTTTGCTAGCCATTTCAAACATAGCAAGGAAATGTGCCCAAAGACCAAAGAAGACATGGATTATATGTCTAATATTCCATATGCATCAGCAGCTGGAAGCTTAATGTATGTAATGGTCTGTATAAGGCCTGATATTGCATATGCAGTGGGAGTTGTAAGCAGGTACATGAAAAATCTAGGAAACGAACATTGGATGGCAGTGAAATGGATTCTCAGATATTTGAAAGGTACCACAAATCAAGCATTATGCTTTGGTGGTTCAAACATTTCTCTACAGGGATATGTTGATGTAGATATGGCAGGTGACAGAGATAACAGGAGGAGCACTAAAGGATATGTATTTAATGTTGGTGGAATAGTTGTCAGTTGGGTTTCAAAAATCCAAAGTGTTGTTGCACTTTAAACAACAGAAGCAGAGTATGTTGCTACTACACAGGCTAGTAAATAAATGATTTGGTTACAAAGGTTTATGGGTGAATTGGGTAAGGAGCATGATATGGGCACATTATACAGTGATAGCAAAAGTGCCATTCATCTTGCAAAGAACTCAACATTTCATTCCAAGACTAAGCACATAAAGCTAAGGTGCCATTTCATACGACGAGTGTTGGAGGATGGAGAGTTGAAGCTGGAAAAGATACACACTAGCCAGAATCCTGCAGATATGCTAACAGAAGTTGTAACTAGGGAGAAACTAAGAATATGCTCAGTTTCAATTGGTCTTCAAGTATGACGATGAAGATTAGAAATAGCCAGGTCCAAAGAGGAGTCATTGTCCAGCAACTGAAGCAGTGGTGGAGTTGTTATAATCAGTATCCAAGTGGGAGGTTGTTGGGTGTGGAGCCAGATTATCTTCTGTATTCAAAGGTATCGCCACATTGGACCCCAGTTCGAAATGGGGTAGCAACGCCACTCGTAAAATATTCACTACAGGGGGGGGGGGGGTCCAGGGGGGGTAGCTGTGACCTTTAGAAAGCCCCCCCCTGGCAGGGTGTTTCGGGGACAACGCCCTCGAAGCTAAAAACAGATGTAAAATTGCCTTGTAAAATTATAGTAATTTCTAGTCAATATGGCTTGTTCATTATGTGGATGATCTGACGGTATAACTTATGTTTATTTTATGGTTTTTTGCCCTAGAAGGCAACCCCTCTCTTTGCATGAGAGCATTTGTATTGAGTTTGTGTAATATATGTGCATTCTCTGAGCGAGAAGCAGAGAGGTGAGACTACGAGAGAAAATAGAGGATATTACAGTGGATCTATTGTAGGTTGTGTCTCTTCATTTTTCTGGATAATAGAAAGGAAGGACTAGCTATTCAGGGTGGACGTAGCCTAAAATGGGTTAACCACATATATTTGTGTCTCTCTTGTTTTATGCGTTTTCTGCGTTTATATTTCTGCAATATTTTATGTGTTCCATTGCTTCGTAATATATAATTTTCTAACAACTGGTATCAGAGCCGAAGGTCTATTTGGCTGATAAATTTGCAGGAAAGAAGGGTTCCTTGTTCGAGTGGGAGCAATGGTGGAAGATGGTAAGTTTAGGGTCGAGAAAATTAACGTTCAAAAATTCTCGCTGTGGAAGATGCAGATGGAAGATTATCTATATCAGAACGATCTGTACCTACCATTGGGCGGAAAAACAAAGATGCCAACGAGAATGGCAGATGAAGAATGGAACCTTCTTGATAGAAAGGCACTCGGAACAGTACAGTTGTACCTCGCAGCATCGGTCACCTCCAACATTTCAAAGGAAACAACGACAGAGGGTTTGATTAAGGTGTTGGAGAAACTATATGAAAAATCCTTAGCCTCAAACAAGGTATATCTTATGAAATGGTTATTTAATATGAAGATGTCGGAAGGTGGATCTGTTGCAAAGCATTTAAATGATTTTAATATTGTTACAAGTCAGTTATGTTCTATAGGGGTAAACTTTGATGATGAAGTTAGAGCTTTGTTATTCTTGTGCTCAATACCAGAAAGTTGGAATGGTTTAGTAATGGCCATTAGTAACTATGTTTCTAGATCTAGTACTTTAAAGTTTGATGATGTTGTCGGTGTTATCCCTAGTGAGGAAATGCAACAGACAAGCTTTGGTGAGGCATTGGGTAATGCTCTGAGTACAAAGTCTAGGGGAAGAAAATGGAAAGAGGAAAGAGCTCAGGATATCGCAGTAAATCAAGGAAAGGTAGATGCAAGTCTAGATCGGGGATAGTGTGCTAGAAATGCAGAAAGAAAGGACACCTAAAGAAACACTATAGATCTCAGAAGGGAAAAGAAGGAGATGCACAACAAAAAAACAATCATGAAGCAAATGTGTCAGGTGAGGTGTTACAAGATGCGTTGATTCTTTCTGTCAAAAATATTATTGATTCCTGGGTGGTAGATTCAGGGGCCTCATTCCATGCCACACCTAATAAGAAATACTTTCATGACAATGTTCAAGGAGATTTTGGACAAGTTCGTTTGGGTGATGATAAACCCTGTAAAACTGTTGAAATGGGTAAGGTTCTTGTAAAACAATAGAATGGAAACCAATGGCTACTAAAGGAGGTAAGGCATGTTCCAGATCTAAAGAAAAATCTGATTTCAACAGGGCAGTTAGGCGGTGAAGGTTGTGTGACAACTTTCACAGATAAAGCTTGGAACGTTACCAAAGGAGCCCTGGTAATAGCAAAAGGTGAAAAGGTTAGTACATTGTATTTATGCAATGGTATTTCTAACTCTATTAATGCTTTAACTTCCAAAGAAGCAGATGCATCATTAGGGCATCATAGGCTCGGACACATCAGTGAAAAGGGGATGAAGGTTCTTCATTCAAGGAATTTTTTTCGGGGTTTGAAGAATGTTGATTTGGACTTCTGTAAGAATTGCATTTATGGAAAACAGAAGAAAGTCAGATTTCTTAGAGTTGGGAAAGAAAAGAAGAGTGAAAAATTAGAGCTTGTGCATACAAATGTATAGGGACCTGCTTAGGTATCATCTCTCGGTGGCTCTCGTTATTATGTTACTTTTATTGATGATGCAACTAGAAAAAACTTGGATTTATTGTATTAAGAATAAATCTGATGTATTTGATACTTTCAAGAAATGGAAAGCTTTGGTTGAGATTGAGACATGAATGAAATTAAAGTGTATCAGATTAGACAATGGAGGTGAATATTGTTGCAAAAATTTTGATAGGTATTGTTCAGAGCATGGAATTCGTAGAGAGAAGACAGTTCCAAGAACACCACAAGAAAATGGTGTGTCAAAAAGGATGAACAGAACAATCATGGAGCGCGCAAGGTGCATGAGATTGCATGCAGGATTGCCTTTACAATTTTGGGCAGATGCTGTAGATACTGTTGTTTATCTAATAAACAGAGGGCCTTCAAGTTCCTTGTATGGTGGTGTTCCAGAGGAAGCATGGACAGGTAAAAAGGTAAACTACTCCTTTTTAAAGCATTTTGGTTATGAGGCCTTTATCCATATTGTTAAAGAAAATAGAACAAACCTTGAGGGAAAGTCAAAGAAATGTACCTTTATTTGATATGGGGTTAATGATTTCGGTTATTGCTTATATGATTATGAAAATCACAAAATCATTAGGAGAAGAAATGTAATATTCAATGAAAGGGTCTTGTATAAGAATCAGTTGCAAGAAAAGAAACAAGAAAAAGAAAACAAGGAATATGTAGTTCTTGATGAAATCAGTGAAAAAGTAAAGGTACTTGAAAATAATAATAATCAACAACCACAACAACAACGACCATCACAATAGCAAAAACCACCCCAAAGACCTAAAAGTGGTGTTAGAATATCTACTAGGATAAGTAGACCCCCTGAACAATACTCTCCTTCATTATATTATTTATTGTTGATTGATTCTGGTGAACCTGAATGTTGTGAAGAAGCAATGCAAGTTGAAAGCAGGAAGAAGTGGGAGGTAGCCATGAAAGAAGAGATGGACTCCTTAATTCATAACCAGACTTGGGACTTAGTCAGGTTGCCTGCAGGAAAAACTACATTGAAGAATAAATGGGTTTACAGGCTGAAGGAAGAAGATGGAGGAAGACAGAGGTACAAAGCTAGACTTGTGGTGAAGGGGTTTGCAAAGAAGAAAGGTATTGATTTTGATGAAATATTTTCTCATGTTGTTAAAATGACTTCAATCAGAACTATTTTAAGTCTAGTAGCAGTTGAATATTTGCGTCTTAAGGAGTTAGATGTAAAGACAAGCTTTCTCCATGGGGATTTGGAGGAAGAGATATATATGCAGCAGCCACAAGGATATGAAGTGAAAGGGAAGGAGAAACTAGTGTACAGGTTGAGGAAGAGCTTGAATGGTTTAAAATAGGCTCCAAGGTAGTGGTATCTAAAATTTGACAAGTTTATGTCTAAACAAGGTTATACTAGATGTCACTTTGATCATTGTGTTTATCTGAAAAAGCAAAATGATGGCAACTATATTATATTGTTATTGTATGTAGATGACATGCTTGTTGTAGGGTCTAACATGTAGGAAATAAATGTGCTGAAAGGAAAATTGGCAAATTCATTTGCAATGAAGGGTTTGGGAGCTGCAAAACAAATCCTTGGTATGAGAATAACTAGAGACTGGAAAAATCGTAAATTAACCGTGTCTCAAAATGAGTACATAAAAAAGATGTTGAAAAGAGTTAATATGCATAATGAAAAACAAGTTAGTACACCTTTTTCTAGCCATTTCAAACTTAGTAAGGAAATGTGCCCAAAGACCCAAGAAGACATGGATTATATGTCTAAAGTTCCATATGCACCAGCAGTTGGAAGCTTAATGTATGCAATGGTTTGGACAAGGCCTGATATTGCACATGTAGTGGGAGTTGTAAGTAGGTACATGAACAATCCAGGAAAGTAACATTGGATGGTAGTGAAATGGATTCTCAGATATTTGAAAGGTACCAAAAATCAAACATTATGCTTTGGTGGTTCAAAAATTTCTCTACAGGAATATGTTGATGTAGGTATCACAGGTGATAGAGATAACAGGAGGAGCACTTCAGGATATGTATTTACTGTTGGTGGAACAACTGTCAGTTGGATTTCAAAAATCCAAAGTGTTGTTGCACTTTCAACAACAAAAGCAGAGTATGTTGCTGCTACAAAGGCTAGTAAAGAAATGATTTGGTTATAAAGGTTTATGGGTGAATTAGGTAAGGAGTATGATATGGGCACATTATACAGTAATAGACGAAGTCCCTTCCATCTTGCAAAGAACTCAGCATTTCATTCCAAGACTAAACACATACAGCTCAAGTACCATCTAATATGATCAGTGTTCGAAGATGGAGAGTTGAGGATGGAAAAGATACACACTAGCCAGAATCCTGTAGATATGCTAACAAAAGTTGCAACCAGGGAGAAACTGAGAATATGCTTCGTTTCAATTGGTCTTCAAGGATGATGATGGATATGAGAAATAGCCAGGTCCAAAGAGAAGTCATTGTCCAACAAATCAAGCAGCGGTGGAGTTGCTATAGTCAGCCTCCAAGTGGGAGAATGTTGGGTGTGGAGCTTGATTATCTTCTGTATTCAAAGGTATCGCCACATTGGACCCCAGTACGAAATGGGGCGGTAACGCCGCCCATAAAATATTCGTTGCAGGGGGGTCCATGGGGGGCACCTGCGACCTTTAGGGAGGCCCCCCCTAGCAGAAAACATATGTAAAATTGCCTTGTAAAAGTATAGTAATTTATAGTCAATCTGGGGCATTCATTAGGCAGATGATATGATGGTAGAACTTATGTTTAGTTTAGGGTTTTTTGCCTTAGAAGGCAACCCCTCTCTTTGTATGAGGGCATTTGTATTGAGTCTGTGTAATATATGTGTATTCTTCGAGTGAGAAATAGAGAGGTGAGACTGTGAGAGATAAGAAAGGATATTATAGCAGATCTGATGTAGGTTATGTCTCTTCATTTTGATGGATAATAGAAAGGAAGGACTAGCTATTCGAGGTGGACGTAGCCCAAACTGGGTGAACTACGTACATATGTGTCTCTCTTGTTTTATGTGTTTTCTATGTTTATATTTCTGCAATATTTTATGTGTTGCATTTCTCCATGATATATAATTTTCTAGCAACTGGTATCAAAGATAAAGGTCTATTTGGCTGATAAACTCGCAGGAAAGAAAGGTTCCTCATTTGAGTGGGAGTAATGGAGGAAGATGGTAAGTTTAGGTTCGAGAAATTTAAGGGCCAAAACTTCTCGATGTGGAAGATGCAGATGGAAGATTATCTATATCAGAAAGATCTGCACCTACCATTGAAAAACAAAGATGCCAACGGGAACGACAGATGAAGAATGAACCTTCTCAATAGAAAGGCATTTGGAACAGTATGGTTGCACCTTGCAGCGTCAGTCACCTTCAACATTTTGAAGGAAAAAACGACAGAGGGTTTGATTTAGGTGTTGGAGAAACTATATGAAAAACCCTCAGCCTCAAACAAGGTATATCTTATGAAATAGTTATTTAATATGAAGATGTCGAAAGGTGGATCTGTTGCAGACCATTCAAATGATTTTAATATTTTTACAAGTCAGTTACGTTCTATAGGGGTAAACTTTGATGATGAAGTTAGAGCTCTGTTATTCTTGTGCTCATTACCAAAAAGTTGGAATGGTTTAGTAATGGCCATTAGTAACGTTGTTTCTCGATCTAGTTCTTTAAGGTTGGATGATGTTGTCGATGCTATCCTTAGCGAGGAAATGCAATGGAAAAGCCCCGGTGAGACGTCGGGTAATGCTTTGAGTGCAGAGTCTAGGGGAAGAAAAATGGAAAGAGGAAAGAGCTCAGGATATCACAATAAATAAAGGAAAGGCAGATCAGAGTCTAGATTGGGGATAGTGTGCTGGAAATGCGGAAAGAAAGGACACCTAAAGAAAGACTGTAGATCTCGAAAGGGAAAAGAAGGAGATGGAAAGTAAGAAAACAATCATGAAGCAAATGTGACAGGTGAGGTGTTACAATATGCTTTGATTATTTCTTTAGAAAATACTACTGATTCCCGGGTGGTAGATTTATGGGCCTCATTCCATGCCACACCTGATAAGAAATACTTTCATGACTATGTTCAAGGAGATTTTGGACAAGTTTGTTTGGGTGATGATAAACCTTGTAAAATTGTTGGAATGGGTAAGGTTCTTGTAAAACAATAGAATGGAAACTAATGGCTACTAAAGGAGGTAATGCATATTTTAGATCTAAAGAAAAATCTGATTTCAACAGGGCAGTTAGGTAGTGAAGGTTGTGTGACAACTTTCATAGATAAAGCTTGGAAGGTTACCAAAGGAGCCTCGGTAATAGCAAAAGGTGAAAAGGTTGGTACATTGTATTTATGCAATGGTATTTCTAACTCTGTTAATTCTTTAACTTCCGAAGGAGCAGATGCAGCATTATGGCATCATAGGCTCAGACACATAAATGAAAAGGGGATCAAGTTTCTTCACTCAAGGAATTTGTTGTCGGGTTTGAAGAATGTTGATTTGGACTTTTGTGAGAATTTCATTTATGGAAAACTGAAGCAAGTCAGATTTCTTAGAGTTGGGAAAGAAAAGAAGAGCTAAAAATTAGAGCTTGTGCATACAGATGTATGGGGACCTGCTCAGGTATCATCTCTCAATGGCTCTCCTTATTATGTTACTTTTATTGATGATCTAGCTAGAAAAACTTGGATTTATTGTATTAAGAATAAATCTGATGTATTTGATACTTTCAAGAAATGGAAAGCTTTGGTTGAGATTGAGACTGGAAAGAAATTAAAGTGTCTCAAATCAGACAATGGAGGTGAATATTGCAGCAAAGAGTTTGATAGGTACTATTCAGAGCATGGAATTCGCAGAGAGAAGACAGTTCCAAGAACACCAAAAGAAAATGGTGTGTCAAAAAGGATGAACAGAACAATCATGGAGCGTGCAAGGTGTATGAGATTGCATGCAGGATTGCCTTTACAATTTTGGGCAGATGTTGTAGATACTTTTGTTTATATAATAAACAAAGGGCCTTCAAGTTCCTTGGATAGTGGTGTTCCAGGGGAAGCATGGACAGGTAAAAAGGTAAACTACTCTTTTTTAAAGACTTTTGGTTGTGAGGCCTTTGTCCATATTGATAAAGAAAATAGAACAAAGCTTGAGGAAAAGTCAAAGAAATGTACATTTATTGGATATGATGTTAATGATTTTGGCTATCGCTTATATGATTACGAAAATCACAAAATCATTAGGAGCAGAGATGTAATATTCAATGAAAAGGTCTTGTATAAGAATCAGTTGCATGAAAATAAACAAGAAAAAGAAAACAAGGAATACGTAGTTCTTGATGAAGTCACTCAAAAAGTAAAGTTGCTTGAAAATAATAATAATCAACAACCATGACAAAAACAACAATAGGCACCCCAAACACCTGAAAGTGGTGTTAGAAGATCTACTAGGATAAGTAGACCCCCTGAATGATACTCTCCTTCACTATATTATTTATTGTTGACTGATTCTGGTGAACCCGAATGTTATGAAGAAGCAATGCAGGTTGAAAGCACGAAGAAGTGGGAGGTAGTCATGGAAGAAGAGATGGACTCCTTAATGCATAACCAGACTTGGGACTTAGTCAGGTTGCCTACAGGAAAAACTACATTGAAGAATAAATGGGTTTACAGGCTGAAGGAAGAAGATGGAGGAAAACAGAGGTACAAAGCTAGACTTGTGGTGAAGGGGTTTGCACAGAAGAAAGGTATTGATTTTGATGAAATGTTTTCTCTTGTTGTTAAAATGACTTCAATCAAAACTATCTTAAGTCTATGCAGCAGCCACAAGGATATGAAATGAAAGGGAAGGAGAAACTAGTGTGCAGGTTGAAGAAGAGCTTGTATGGCTTAAAACAGGATCCAAGGCAGTGGTATATAAAATTTGACAAGTTTATGTCTGAACAAGGTTATACTAGATTTCACTTTGATCATTGTGTTTATTTGAAAAAGAAAAATGGTGGCAGCTATATTATATTGTTATTGTATGTAGATGAGATGCTTGTTGCAGGGTCTAACATGTAGGAAATAAATGTGCTCAAAGGAAAATTGGCAAATTCATTTGCAATGAAGGATTTGGGAGCTATAAAACAAATCCTTTGTATGAGAATAACTAAAGACATGAAAAATCATAAATTAACATTGTCTCAGAATGAGTACATATAAAAGGTGTTGAAAAGATTCAATATGCACAATGCAAAACCAGTTAGTACACCTTTTTCTAGCTATTTCAAACCTAGTAAGGAAATGTGCCCAAAGACCCAAGAAGACATGGATTATATGTCTAAAGTTCCATATGCATCACTAGTTGGAAACTTAATGTATGCAATGGTATGCACAAGGCCTGGTATTGCACATGCAGTGGTAGTTGTAGGCAGGTACATGAGCAATCCAGGAAAGGTTGGATGGTAGTGAAATGGATTCTTAGATATTTGAAAGGTACCACAAATCAAGCATTATGCTTTGGTGGTTCAAACATTTCTCTACAGGGATATGTTGATGTAGATATGGCAGGTGACAGAGATAACAGGAGGAGCACTACAAGATATGTATTTATTGTTGGTGGAACAGTTGTCAGTTGGGTTTCAAAAATCCAAAGTGTTGTTGCACTTTCAACAATAGAAGCAGAGTATGTTGCTGCTACAGAGGCTAGTAAATAAATGATTTGGTTACAAAGGTTTATGGGTGAATTGGGTAAGGAGAATGATATGGGAACATTATACAGTGATAGCAAAAGTTCCATTCATCTTGCAAAGAAATCAGCATTTCATTCCAAGGCTAAGCACATACAACTAAGGTAACATTTCATACGATCAGTGTTGGAAGATGGAGAGCTGAAGCTGGAAAAGATACACACTAGCCAGAATCCTGCAGATATGCTAACAAAAGTAGTAATCAGGGAGAAACTGAGAATATGCTCAATTTCAATTGGTCTTCAAGGATGACGATGAAGATGAGAAACTGCCAGGTCCAAAGAGGAGTCATTGTCTAGCAAATGAAGCAGCAGTGGAGTTGCTATAATCAGTCTCCAAGTGGGAGATTGTTGGGTGTGGAGCCTGATTATCTTCTGTATTTAAAGGTATCGCCATATTAGACCTTAGTTCGAAATGGGGCAGCAACGTCACCTGTAAAATATTCGCTACAGGGGGAGTCCAGGGGGGAGCAGTTATGACCTTTAGGGAGCCCCCCCCTGGCGGGGGGTTTTAGGTGCAGCGCCCTCGAAGCTAAAAACATATGTAAAATTGCCTTGTAAAAGTATAGTAATTTCTAGTCAATCTGGGTCGTTCATTAAGCGGATGATCTAACGGTAGAAGTTATGTTTAGTTTAGGGTTTTTTCCCAGAAGGCAACCCCTCTCTTTGTATGAGGGCCTTTGTATTGAGTCTGTGTAATATATGTGTATTCTCCGAGCGAGAAGCTGAGAGGTGAGATTGTGAGAGAAAACAAAGGATATTACAATGGATTTGTTGTAGGTTGTGTCTCTTCATTTCGCTGGATAATAGAAAGGAAGGACTGGTTGTTTGAGGTGGACGTAGCCCAAACTGGGTGAACCACGTATATCTGTGTCTCTCTTCTTCTATGCATTTTTTGTGTTTATATTTTTTCAATATTTTTTGTGTTCCATTGCTCCGTAATATATAATTTTATAACATGTAGAAGATGACGTAATATTGCACATCTAGTTGTTTCTCTAGTGTGTAGCATTTGACCAAGAGGACTATTTTTTCTACCTCCTAACATTATAAAACCAAAACGAAATTTCTTTTAAAATAGTCAAAGAGGTGCTTTGAATGGGCAAGCTTGGAATGACACTAGACTCACCTTTTACTAGGGAAGCTTGACTATTGTAAAGCCTTGTAGAATTTTTTATATAAGGTAATATTTCCCATATTAATGCTCTGTTGATCCCCCGTTCGAGCACGCAAAGCCGGAGGTTCCATTCTAGAACCCACATAGCTACCACCTCCCACATCATCCTATTGCAAGAAACAAAAATTTGTTTGATCAATTAGCATAAATTCACATGTTCTTGCATGGTTGGGGGGTGTCAAGCCACCCATCCATAATTAAAATTAAGGTTGAATTAGTGGAAGGGAACTCCTTGAGCCTCACTTGATGATGTTTTTAAGCTCCAATTGGAGGCTACAAAAGTTCATTACTTGCATGTCTATTCGTATATTAATTAGTGATTTAAATCTCCACCATCTTAAGTGGAGCCCCTATTGGGGAAAGGTGGAATGAGGATTGTGACATGTAAGAAGATGGTGGAGATTTAAAACACAAATGATTTTTTTTTTTTTTTTTTTTATCTACATGGTGCGTATTTAACTTTTAGTCTTTCTACATAATCCATTATTATGACGGTCTACTATTGTAACTAATTATATGTTAATTTTTTTATTTTAATATAATTGGATGAGAGTGGGATGCATTACATTTATACATTGAAAACAACATTGATTGGATGATGGTATGGATTGAATTATGGAAAAAAAAAAATTATGGTAACTTATCATGCCATGGTGTGGTTGCATTGATTAATGAAGTTGAACATGGGAGAGATACCAATAATACAGAGAAACAAAATGATTTATAAAATGGTTAAAACATAAATAGGGTAGCATGTCCACCCATACTATTTAGTTTTTTTAATATTATATTCATTTATATGGTGTGCTTTTTTTCTTAATTTTCATAAATTCTAGATATACATATTTTTATCAATTAAGAATGCATTTTTTACATGAGTGACATTAAAAAATTAAAACACTATGAGGCTATGTGTTATAGTGGCCACAAATTCCTCATCAAATAGTTGGATGAAAGATGAAAACTTCTAATATTGTGATTTTCGAAGTATTTCAGGTTACTAATGTTTCCTTCAGAAGTGATGGACATACATTTAGTTCGAGGTCCATTTTATTATTATTCATTCTTATTCATTGTTCTTCTCCACTCTTTGAATCCATAAAAACCCAAGTCCTTTAATTTCTACAGTGTTGTTCATCATTGTTAATTTCTTCAGTGTTTCATGGAGGATTTTGTTTTAGTCTAATCTCAACCTCTTATGTCACCGCCGTCGATGCTCGTCAAATAAATCCTAGGACAGGAAACTGCCATTTCAAATTGTTGCTACTTAGAACCTTGACAGATGTTACTCCACTTCTTTCTTTCATTGAAAATGTCATTCCATGCATCATCTTCAAAGTGGGCAAGTCTCAAACCATACCAAATAAGATCTCACCATGGCCCAAATTGTAGACACCCTCCCCAGAATTTATCAAATTGTTTCTAGAAATGGAGTACTTATCTGCGCCTTGTTACAGGATTAAATAGTTTCTCCATTATTAGTTTTAGTTTAGTTTTTTTTTAACTCTGTCTCTTTTATTATATCTATATTTTGCATTCGTTTTGTTTCTTCATTAAACTATTATTATTTTTTTTAGTTTTGTTTTGTTTAACCTCGTCTATTTTATTATCATGATATGCTCTAGTTGTTTTGTTTTTTCCATTAAACTATTATTTTTTTTTTAATCTGAAAATATTTAACAAAAAAAAAATCCAAAATTCTCTTACGACTGCTTATATATATATATATATCTATATATATATATCTCTCTATATATATGTATATATATATCTATATATATATATATATATATATATATATACATACATATATATATATATATATATATATATATATATATATATATATATATATATATATTTGTTCTTCACTATAAAACTGCATTCAACTCCATTCAGTTGTTTATGATCAAATATATATTTTTGTTGTAAGGAAATATGAATTTATTATTTAATTTAGAATGGTTATCATTTTTATGTGAATTTTTCTATTTTTAAATATGGAAATGTATATTTATTTCACATGCATTTAAATATCATATGTTTGTTATTATTTTATTAAAAATACTAATGTTACAATGCATTTTTTTATAAAAAATTACTAGAATGTATGTTTTTATTTTTAGAATGTATGTCTCTAGTTTTAACTTATTAAATTGCACTTTAAATGGCATAATGGGTTGTGATTACTTTATTAATATTGGAAAATGGATTTCATGTTTATGAGGTATACAAAATTGTATATTGTCACCATATATATTTTCTAAAAGAAATAGTTTCACTTAATGCTAAGTACTGTTAAGTGAAGTCAGGTTTCCAAATTAGATTTAAGATTTAGGTTTTAGGCTTAGGTGGGAGAGAGGGAGGGATGGAGGGATCTTAGGAGCTTAGGAGGGACAAAGGGAGCGACAGATGGAGTAATGGTGACATACATAGAGATAGATGCAGAGGGGAGAATGGGAGAGAGAGCGATGGAGAGAGAGTATGAGAAACTAAAAGGGATGTTAAGGCAGAGAGAGATTCGGGCAGAGGGGTAGGTGGGGCAGGGGAGAGAGAATTAGAGGAAGGATGAGAAAAAAGAAGAGAGATGAATAGAGAGACGTGTATTAAGGGAGAAATATGGATGAATAGAGAGAGGGAAGGAGTGCAAGAGGCATAGAGAAAGGGTGAGAGAGAGGGCAACACAAGGAGAGGAAGAGGGGGACAGAGGGGTATGATATCGAGAGAGAGAGAGGAGGGACATGGAGAATGAGAGACAGGACGAGTGAGAGACAGAGGAAGATAACATGAGATATAGGGAGAGCAAGCGAGGAGGTGGGAGATAGAGAGCGCTAGGAGAGACAAGGGAAAAAAGATTGAAAGTGGCAAAGTGTTAAAGAGAGAGAGATACAATGAAAATGAGAAAGAGAGGCAATGAGAATAAGAGAGAGAGAGAGAGGAGAGGGATGGAAAGAGAGAAATGTCTTCATAGAGAGAGAGTGAGAAGGAAATAATGTGAGGTATATTGTGTGAGAGAGATATTGTGAGAGTGACAAAGAGTAAGATTGGGAGATAGTGAGAGAGGGATATAGAAAGAGTGAGGGAGAGAAAGTGAGATAAAATAAATGGGCGAGAGAGAGAGATAGGGAGGGATATCAAGTAAGAGAGAGAAAGAGAGAGAGAGAGAGAGATGAATAGAGGGAGGGAAAGAGAGAGAAGGATAGGGGGGAAGGCAGGAGGAAGTAGAAAGGGATTGAGAGAGAGAGAGAGGGAGAGGGAGAGAGGGGAAGAGAGATAGTGAGAGGGGGAAAGCGGGGAGGAAGTAGAAAGGGGGAGAGAGATGGACAGAGGGGAAGAGAGAGAGGGAGAGGGCGGAAGACAAAGAGTAAGACAAGGAATAAGAGGGTGAGAGATTGACAGATAGAGAGATAGAGAATGATACAATATTAAAGTGGGAGAGGGACATAGTAATATTCATAGAGAGAGATATTAAGAGACACTGTGAGAGAGAGGTAGTGGGAGTGAGAGAGAGCAAGAGTTAGAGAGAGAGAGAGAGAGAGAGAGAGAGAGAGAGAGAGAGAGAGAGAGAGGGACGCAAGAATGGAAAGAGGCATGGTGTGTTTGCGACCTTCAACTTTTTTTCACAATATATTCATACACATTTTGTATCTATTTAGTATCTTAAGTAATATTCTCATTCTCATTTATTGAAAATTGGATTTTTGAGCTACCATATCTCATCTTTGCTCATGGATTTCTATGGCCTAACTCCCATGGAGAGAACCATGAATTTATCCTCAAAGAATTCCAGTGCAATGTTAAAGTTTGGGTTTTTTGAAGCTTTAAAACTTTTTTTGTTTTCCACATATAAGTTTTATGAATAAGGAAGAGGACAAGTTGTTTCTACTTCATTTCAATCAATTATTGAAAAAATTAAATGAGAAGAAAACAAATATGGGTTTTAATTGATTCATTTGTCTTTAAGTCTAGAGTTTTTGAAAATGAGAGAGAGGCAATGACAATAAGAGTGAGAGAAAAAGGAGAGGGAGGGAGAGAGTGAAATAGCTTTACAAAGAGAGAGTGAGAAGGAAATAATGTGAGAGAGATTGTGTGAGAGAGATATTTTGAGAGTAAGAAAGATCAAGATTGGGAGATAGTGAGAGAGGGAAATAGAAAGAGTGAGGGAGAGAAAGTGAGATAAAAAATTGGGGAGAGAGAGAGATAGGGAAGGTGATCAAGTAAGATAGAGAGAGAGGGGGGGGGGGGGGGGGGGGAGGGAGGAGGAAGTAGAAAGGGAGCGAGAGAGAGAGAGAGATTGGCGAAGAGAGATAGGGAGAGGGGGGAAGGGAGGAGGAAGTAGAAAGGGGGAGGGAAAGAGAGAAAGAGGGACAGAGGGGAAAAGACAGAGGGAGAGCGCCTAAGAGAGAAAGTAAGACAAGGAATAAGAGGGTGAGAGATTGAGAGAGAGAGAGAGAGAGAGAGAGAGAGAGAGAATGATACAATGTTAGAGTGAGAGAGAGACATAGTAATATTCACAAAGAGAGAGATTGAGAGACACTGTCGGAGAGAGATAGCGAGAGTGAGAGAGAGAAAGAGTTATAGAGAGTAAGAGAGAGAGAGAGAGAGAGAGAGAGAGAGAGAGAGAGAGAGAGAGAGAGAGGGATAAAGGGATGGAATGTGTGAGGGCCTACTTGCGACCTTCAACTTTCTTTCACAATATATTCATACACATTATTTATTTATTTATTATCTTAAGTAATATTCTCATTCTCATTTATTGCAAATTGTAATTTTGAGCTAGCATATCTCATCCTTTCTCATGAATTTATATGGCCTAACTCCCATGGAGAGAACCATGAATTTATCCTCAAAGCATTCCAATGTAAGGTTAAAGTTTGGGTTTTTCGAGGCTTTAAATCTTTTTTTGTTTTCAACATATAAGCTTTACGAATAAGGAAGAGGACAAGTGGGTTCTACTTTGTTTCAATTGTTTATTGAAAAACTTAAATAAGAAAAAAAAATATGTGGTTTCAGTTGATTCATTTGTCTTTAAATCTAGAGTTTGTGGAATTTATTTTTATTGATAATTAAATCCTATGATTTTATTTTTATAGAATGTATGAGTATGATAGGAAATTTTTCTATATATTAAAGTGTCGTTTTACTTCGTTTAAATTGATCGATAATAATTTAAAATTAGAATGGGAGAAAATATGGTTTTATTTAATTTTTGTTTATAAATGATGTTGTTTTTAATTTCACTTTGTGTGGGAAACATGGTCCTATTGGGACATATATATATATATATATATATATATATATAATTTTACTTTGTTTCAGTGTCATTTGATCTATTTTATGTAAATTTATGTGGTTGAATATGTATGAGTCTTGGACAAAGGAATTGCCTAACTTGGTTAATAATTTTGTTGGTCATATATATTCTTATGTACCATGAAATGAATATTGTGTGAATATTTTCTTAGAAACTTATTTATTTTAAATGAGTTTTTCATTTGGCTTATTTTTAGTAAAATTATCTCATTCAACATGTGTGAGTCTCTGGAGGAATATTTGAAGGAATCATTTTCTAGTTATTTATTTTTACCTTAATGATGGGAAACATATTTAGACCATTTTTCTAAAGAGCCCTTGAAGATTTGATGTTGAGTGATATTTATTTAAATATTTTAAAATCAATATATTACAAATATTTGTTAATGATATCGATTCCATTTCCACAAAGAGTTTGTTATTGAAATTCAACATTGGTTTTCGAATTTGGTTTTTTGAACAACTTTGTTGTATTTTCTTTCCACCAAAACTTTATAGAAAGTACTCTGGAGGTGAACCAACCTAAATCTATCAAGTACTAATAGGGATCAAATATTTCAAGATGCAAACCTCTTTTGTGGTTGCAAAAATTAAAGAAAGGTTTGCAACTTGAAAGATATCATCACTCTATTCGCTTAATAGGTTTGAATTTAAGATGGATGTAGGATAGTTTTTAAAGCACATGTATTTTAAGGAAAGTATGGATGTTTAAGAAGAATGAATTGATGTCTCCTAACATTTAAAATTAATTTATATAACATGATAATGTTAAGGGCGTTGAATATAATTGTAAATCACATAAAATCGTATAAATAATATAAATAATCTCGATACATAGAAACTAATGTTCCTCATATTTATTTTACACATTAAATCATGATCAAAATGCAAAAACTATTACGAAATTTTAGATAATATTGGTTAGTTTTCAGTAACCTTCATAAAATTTTATATTTATATTTTAATATTTTAAAGTTATAATTCCTTGAATTTTCATGACTTTTGGATTGGAGGAAATGATCAAAATTATAGTTCAAATAACAATATAAATAACTAATAAAATATTTTCTTTACCTGAGATTCATCAAAAACATTGAAAATGCACATGTTTATTGTTTTAGAGAAGAGGCCTAAAATAAAATATTTTGTTTGGTATTATATTATTTTGTACTAATATAAATATATTTGATGATCTGGGGTTTGATGGAGTTGCTCGCACCCTCGCCATAGCCTACACGTGCCCTCTGAGATAGCGTCCCATCACTACCCTATTTCCCTCACTCTGGAAACCCATTGCTCCCTCGGAACTATCCCATTTAAATACAGCCCCCTTTGGAATCGGATTCCAGCAGTTAGATAAATTGTTCAGAAGGCTTGGAGCCAACATGTAGAAGGTTCACCAGGCTTCATCTGGGAAACCAAATTAAAAAGAACCAAACAGGTGAGAATTACCAGGATCAAGAGGAGGCTAGAAAGAAAATCAAGAGCGATTTAGAGAGTGTCCAATTAAGGATCGAAGAACAAAGCTTATCTCAGCAAAACAAGGAGCAAGAAAGCACACTCTATACACATCTGAGCCACATAAACAGGGAGGAAGAAACCAAATGGTGTTTAAAATCCAGACAACTATGGCTCCAAGGAGGAGACAAAAACACAGCCTATTTTCACAAACAAGCCACCGCTTGAAAGCTCAGGAACAATGTAAGCTCATTCTTGGATAATGAAGGAAATTTGCACAACACTCAAGAGACCATTAGAAAGGCCACCTCCGAGCATTATAAAGACCTCTTAACTGAAACCAATGGTGAAGAGGACTATTCTGATTTGCTCCAACACTTACCCAAAGGAATCACTAAGGAGATGAACGACAGTCTAAACAAGGAAATTGAAGAAGAGGAAATCAGAAGAGCGATTTGGAATCTGCAACTTGATAAGGCGCCTGGGCCTGATGGATTCCCCATTTGCTTATATAGGGTTTTCTAGGGTCTTATAAAAAATGACCTGATCAAGATGATCCGATGGATGCAAAGAAAGGGTAAAATAGGTGGGTTCACCAATGCCACCTTTCTTGCCCTCATCCCCAAAGAAAATCGACCTACCTCCTTTTCCAGATTCCGACCCATCTCCCTCTGCCCTCTTCCTATAAAATTCTGTCCAAAATTCTAGCCTCATGCCTCAAACCCCTCCTTCCCTCTTTGATCTCTGAAAATCAAGTAGGTTTCTTGCCTAATAGGAAAATCACTGACTCCATTCTTCTTGTTCAAGAAGCCATACATTCGAGCCTCTCCAGGAAGGAAAAAGGGTTCATCCTCAAGCTCGACCTGGCTAATGCCTTTGATAGAGTTAGGCACTCCTTCCTTATAGCTATCCTTAAAAAGATGGAATTCGAGTTGCCCTTCATTAATCTTATAGCTGCTTGCATATTTGGGCCCTAGATTCCCCCGTGATCAATGGCAGACCAAGTGAAGCATTTCAAGCTTCCCGGGGTCTTAGACAAGGCTACCCCCTATCTCTTTATCCTCATGGAAAAATTGTTGGGCTGTGTTATATTCTTTCCACGACTAACCCACGTAGTGAACCGGGGGGTTAGATGGGGGGAGTCCCCCCTTCGTTGTGCCGATTGCGTAGCAGGGGGGTCACAGGAGGGGTGGCAGCCCCCCCTGTCTGGGGGGCAGGTAGACCCCCTCTACGGGGTCTGGGGTAGTGCCCTAGGAAAAAAAAATTTGGACCCTACATAAGGTTGGGCAAACCTACCTATGGTTTTCGGTCCATGGTTTTGGATGCGATGGTTTTCGGTCCATGGTATTGGATGCTTCGGCATGTATAAATATGTATTGTAACATTGAAAGGAATATAATGAAAAATAAAGCTGGTAGTCCCGATTTTGGGATCCAGGGGAAATCTTTGTGTATATGTGTTTTATGTGTTATGCTCTTGCATTGTTTATTTTTTTTTTATTTAGAATTCGTATGCAGGTAATTCCTGTACAGGGTTAAAACCTACATTTGGTATCGAAGTTGTTTTGGCTTCAAGGGGACACCTTTGTTGCTGAGGGGTTTCGCTCGGACCTGTGGTAGACCCTGTTCAGTGGGAGATCTGTGAGATCGATTCTGGTGGTGAAAGAAGATGGTGAGCAACAGAAAGATAGAGATTGAGAAGTTCAATGGTCAAAGTTTTGAGTTGTGGAAACTCAAGATGGAGGATCTGTTGGTGGATAAAGATCAGTGGAACGCGGTGGATCCAGGTACTATACCAACGGGAGTGACCGATGAAGAATGGAAGAAGTTGGATCGGAAGGCAAAGAGCACAATATGATTATGTGTCTCAGATTCAGTATTGTTGAATGTATCAGGGGAAGCTACGGTGAAGGCTTTATGGGACAAGCTAGGGACTTTGTACCAATCTAAGTCTCTGGTGAATAAGCTGTTCTTGCGGAAAAGATGTATAACCTGAGGATGAAAGATGGAGACTCGGTGACAGAGCATTTAAACACATTTAATATTGTGGTAAGTCAGTTAGCATCTGTTGATATTAAAATTTCAGATGAAGATAAGTGCATCAGTTTGTTGTGTTCTCTACCAGATTCATGGGATAGTCTGGTTATTGCAATAGGTAGCAATGCAACTGCTTTGCAGTTTGATGAAATAGTCTTAGCCTTGCTGACGGAGGAGTTGAGACGGAAAAATATGGAGAGCTAGAATGGTGATGCCTTGTCTGTACGAGGATGGTCCTAGAATAGAAGCAAAAATAATTCATCGAGTGGGAGATCTAAATCTAGAGGGAGATCTAAATCTCCAGGAAAACCTGTAAAGGTGGTGTGCTAGAAATGCAGAAAGGAAGAGCACTTCAAAAGGGACTGTAAATCTAAAGCTTCTGATAAAGGAAAGGGATCTGATGATGCTCCTTCTGTAGAGACAAAAACGACCTCAGATGAAGGTGGGGATGTGTACTTGGCTTCTTCAAGTACACATGTAGATCATGAGGCATCGTTTATTGACTTAGGTGCATCCTTTCACTTCACTCCCCATAGAGAGTGGTTTTGCGAGTATGAGAAATACGATGGTAGTGATGTCTTCTTAGGAGTTGATAGGAAGGCTAGAATCATTGGTCGCGGAAAAGTAAAGTTGAAGTTGCAAGGTGGAAGGGTTAGAACACTTCCGGGTGTTCTGCATATTCCTGCATTGGCCAGAAATATGATTTCTATGAGCAAGTTGGATGATGTAGGTGTAAAAACAGTGTTCGAGAAGGATACCTGCAAGATGGTTCAGGGAGCACTGGTATTGATGTGGGGAGTTCAGAATGGAACTCTGTACAAGCTGCAAGGTAGCACTCTTGTTGATGGGTGCAACAGTTCTGTGGTTCCTGAAAGTGGAGCTAAAAATTTGGCGGTCTCTGGAGAGAAGACCATGTTGTGGCATCAAGGGCTTGGACATATTGGAGAGGAGGGCCTTCGAATACTTCATGGTAAAGGTATGGTAGAAGGTATGAGTAATAGCTCTCTAGATTTTTATTTCTGTGAAAATTGTGTATATGGGAAGCAGAATTGGGTGAGTTTCCCCTCTGGTGCTAAGAGGTCGAAACATGTATTAGAGCTTGTTCACAGTGATGTGTTTGGACCTTTGAAAGTTCCATCACTGGGTAAGTCTATGTACTATGTATCATTTATAGATGACTTCTCAAGGAATACATGGATATATTTCCTTAAGAAGAAATCTGAAGTCTTTGACAAGTTTAAAGAATTTGAGGCTCTGCTGGAAAATCAAACAGAGAAGAAGATAAAGGTACTGAGGACAGATAATGGTGGAGAGTTTTGCAGCAAGGAATTTGAAGAATTCTGTAAGAAGTGTGGTATAGCATGGCAGAATACTACTCCATAGACACCTCAGCAAAATGGAGTCGCAGAAAGAATGAACAAGACATTGATGGAAAGGGCAAGAAGCATGCTCAGTGGTGCCGGGTTAGGACAGGAATTCTGGGCAGAGACGGTGGATACTGCGTGTTACTTGGTCAACAGGTCACCTTCATCAGGGTTGGAGGATAAGACTCCACAAGAAGTATGGACTGGTAAGAAACCATCTCTTTCACATCTGAGGGTATTTGGATGTGATGCATATGTACATGTTCCAAAGGAGAAACGAACCAAGTTGAATAGTAAATCTGAAAAGTGCATCCTTATTGGGTATAAGGATGGTTTAAAGGGTTGTAAGCTTTGGAATCCATTAACAAGGAAGGTTGTGTACAGTCGAGATGTGGTGTTCAGAGAGGTGAAAGATGTTATTAAACATGAAGTCCAACCAAAGGAACCTGAGAAGATAGATTTTGAGCTAAAGGAGGAAGATTTAGACTCTGCAGCAGAGGAGGAATTAGAAGATGAAGAGCCACAAACTCCGGCTGTGAGAAGATCAGTTCGAGAAAGAAGGCAGCCAGAAAGGTATAGTCCTTATGCTCTCTGTTCAAATTTTGCTTTGTCTATTACTGATGATGATGCCAGAACTGTGAAGGAAGTAGTAGATTCAGAGGATGGAAAACTCTGGAAAGAGGCCATGGTTGATGAAATGGCATCTTTGCACAAAAATAGGGCTTGGGATCTTGGGGAGTTGCCGACTGGATGGAAACCCATTGGTAGCAAATGGGTGTTCAAAAAGAAGACAAATGCGGAAGGGAAGGTGGAGAAATATAAAGCTCAGTTGGTAGCAAAAGGATATTCCCAAGTGCCGAGAATTAATTTTGGTGATATTTTTTCTCCTGTTGCCAAGGTAACTTCTATTAGATTACATTTATCTGTTGTTGCTACTTTTGATTTTGAGGTAGAACAGATGGATGTGAAGACAACATTTCTTCATGGGGATTTGGAAGAGGAAATCTACATGAAGCAACCTGAAGGCTTTGCGGTGAAGGGTAAGAAAGAACTGGTATGCAAGTTAAAGAAGTCTCTGTATGGGTTAAAACAGTCACCAAGGATGTGGTATCAGAAATTTGATACATTTAAACAGGGACTTGGCTTCACCAGAAGCAAAGCAGATCAATGTGTGTATTTTAAATTGATTGGTGACCATGTTATTTATCTGGTCTTATATGTGGATCATATGTTGCTGGTTGGAAATGACAAATAAATTATCCAGGAATTGAAGACCTAATTGTCCTCCAATTCGACATGAAAGATCTTGGTGCTGCAAACTATATTTTTGGCATGGAAATTGAAAGATATCGGGAAAAGAGGAAGCTCTGGTTAAACGAGAGGAAGTATGTCGAGACAATATTGCAGAGGTTTAATATGCAGGATAGTAAACCGGTGAAGGTTCCTATTCCTATAGGTGTGAGGTTATCTGCTGAACAGTGTCCTAAGACACAAGGAGAGGAAGAGGACATGTCCCGTGTTCCATATGCAAGTGCAGTCGGTAGCCTGATGTATGCAATGGTCTGTACTAGACGAGACATTGCACATACAGTGGGAGTATTGAGCAGGTTTATGTCAAAACCAGGGAAGGAGCACTCGACATCAGTGAAGCGGGTTTTAAGGTATATGCATGGCACTAGTGATTATGGTTTGTGCTAATAGGGAAGATCAGGATTGGACAGAGTGTTGGATATTCGTGGCTTTGTTGATGTAGACTGGGCTGGAGATCTGGATCAGAGAAGATCTGCAAGTGGGTATGTGCTTAACCTATTTGGAGGTGCAGTCAGTTGGATGAGTAAGAAACAATCTGTAGTGGCACTATCAATTACAGAGGCAGAATACATGGCAGCCACTCGTGCAAGCAAGGAAGCAGTTTGGTTGCAGAGATTGTGTTCAAGTATGGGTTTAGTATAGGGAGCTATAAGAATAGACTGTGACAGTCAAAAGTGCAATTTTCTTGGCAAAGAACCCTGCTTATCATTCAAATAAAAAGCACATTGATGTTGAGTATCACTTTGTGAGGGATATGATAAAAGACAAAAAGGTGTTGTTGGTAAAGGTGGACACTTTGAAGAATACTGCAGATGCATTGACAAAATCTGTGAGCTCTGAGAAGTTCTCTTGGTGTAGAGAAACAATGGGCATTTCAGGGCTAGAAAAATGACTAAGCTCTCCTATGGCCCCATGTAGAAAGAAAACAACAAGTGGGAGATTGTTGGGTTGTGTTATATTCTTTCCAAGACTAAACCACATAGTGAACCGGGGGGTTAGAGGGGCGGCGGAGCCCCCCCTTCGCTGCGCCGATTGCGCATTGGGGGGGGTCACAAGGGGGGTAGAAGCCCCCCCTGTCTGAGGGGTTTGAGGGGGGCGGGTAGCCCCCCTCTACGGGGTCCGGGGCAGTGCCCCACGAAAATTATTTTTGGACCCTATATTAGGTTTGGCAAACCTACCTATGGTTTTCGGTCCATGGTCTTGGATGCGATGGTTTTTGGTCCATGGTATTGGATGCTTCGGCATGTATAAATATGTATTGTAACATTGAAAGGAATATAATGAAAAATCAAACTGGTAGTCTCGGTTTTTAGATCCAGGGAAAAATCTCTGTGTATATGTGTTTTATGTGTTATGCTCTCGCATTGTTTATTTTTCTGTAATTTAGAATTCATATGTATGTAATTTTTGTATGGGGTTAAAACCTACAAGAATCATTCAGTCAAGCTCTGAACCACAAAAGGAGAGTGGGCCTCATAACTAGAATCAAGTTCGGGAATGGAGCCAAGAACATCAATCATTCACAGTTTGTTAATGATACTTTGTTAATTGGAGGAGCTTCCATCACAATAGCAAGGAGGTTCAAGAATCTCCTTGACCAATTTATGGGGTATTCTGGAGGCTTGGTCAACCAACTTAAAAGCTTTATATATGGATGGAACACTTCAAATCAAGTTATTCACAATATCGCAAACATATTTGGTGTCTCATGCAATCTGGAGTGGATCCATTTCTCTTACCTGGGCATGCCAGTGAGCCTAGGCCCTTTGAAGGCTGGAACCTGGGATGGAATCATTGTCAAGGTGAAGAGGAAGGTGCTTCAATGGGGATCACTATGGCTCAACCCAGCAGGTCACCTTATTCTTCTTAAGTCAGGTATCACCTCTCTCCCCCTTTATCGTTTCTCTCTTTATCAAGCTCCTGCTACATTCCACCACAAAATGGAAGTTTTTATACGCCATTTCCTTTGGCAAGGAGAGAAGAATGACAAAAGCAATTTTAATTTAGTCAGCTAGAAACATGTCATCCAAACCCAAGATAGAGGAGGTCTCGGTAAGGTCGCCTAAGTTCTTAAATCTTTCCTTTGGTGGGAAAATTGTTTGGAGGTTCATAACATGTCCCTCATCATGGTGGAAAAGGGTGCTGGAGACCAAATACCTAAAATTCCCAAAGTAGCAACTCCTTGACTCCAATATTCCCAACAGAGACTCCTCTAAAATCTAGCGACTATGCAAAAATCCATCTCTCTTATGATTTAGAATATTTCTAAAGTTCCTGGGGGGGAGCTAGCATCAACATTGGAACTGATAAAATCTTGGGCCAGAAACGTAAAAACATGCATGAAGAAGCCATACCCATCATTAATTTCTTCAATAATAGGGGTATACACCATCTGGATCAAATCTCCAGCTGGGATCCCCATTCCCACATCTGGATAGGGTGGTCCTTTCCAGAAATACCCACTAAATTAAAGCCTAGCCTATGCTATCTACAGACTCTCCTTCACAGTAAAGCTCCCATCAAGAAGAATGAGAGGGATGGGTTTCGTTGGGATTCAACTCGAACAAATTACACAGTCAAAGAAGGCTGCCAATATCTCTGCAACAACACCTTTCCCATGACTTTATGGAACCATTCGAAAATAGTTTGGAGGTCAGAGGCGCTTCCAAAAATAAAATTTTTCATATGGCTTCTGCTGAAAGGAAAAAATTTAACAGCAGAGAGCCTGAAAAAGAGAGGCATCAATGGCCCATCTAGATGTTCCAACTGCTACAACGCCGAAGAAACAATGCACCATCTCTTCGTAGAATGCCCCTTTGCAGTTGAATGTTGGAAAAGGTTGTCTTTCACTTGTAACTTACCCTGGAATCCTCAGCATTCCATAGCTGAAGCAATTCGCATCTGGAGAGAAAGCTGCCCCTGGAAAGAAAAAACAAGCAACCTGGTGAAGAGAGTATGGAAAAATCTCACTTATACCTTGCTATGGCGAATCTGCCTCGCAAGAAATCGGAAGATATTCCAAGGCAAGAGCTCGGCTAAAATAATAATCTGTAACAAGGCCAGAAATCTTTCCCTGGAAACTATTTCAATCAAAATTACAAGCAGGATAGATGCAACAATGTATAGTGTGGAAGAGCAAGATTTTATAAGTTACATTCTGGAAAAAAATTACAATGCATAGAAAGGTAGCATGGCGAATGAAAATCGCAAGCTAGAAACCAACTCCTGGAAAGTCAGATTAAAAGAGGAGGAGTTCGCCAACTGGATACAAAATTGCAACTGCTTCTACCTTTTTTTGATGGGGCATCTAAATCGAACCTAGGTACAGTCGGAGCAGGAGGACTGATCATCAACGCCAATGGGGAGCACATTCTACATTATCAATGGGGTCTAGGGAAGGTCTCAAATAACAGAGCTAAAGCGTTAACTCTGTTTCAGGGACTAGCTCAGTTAAGAAAACTGGGGATAAAATCAAAAAAGATCTTTGGGGATTCCTCTGTTGTCATCCACCTCATGGTTCACCAGAAGGAATCGCCCAATACCCTCCTCTAGCAAGTGATCAGGTGCAATCAACTGCTACATCAGACAATGGATGATTTGCAGTACTACCATATCCTTTGTAATCTCAACAAGCAGGCTGACAGATATGCCAACAAAGAATGTGAAAGGTCAGTAGGTAGCCTGTGTTGCGACTCTGAGCAGATCCATCAACCCCTGCCATGATCTGAAGCAAGCTATTCTGCACCAAACCAGACAACACTGACAGAAAGGATTGGAATCCGCCCTACCAGGCCTTCAGCAAGATCACAATCCGCATAGGGATATGGCATAGATTTGATCCTCTTAAAACTCTTGTCATACTCAATAGCTCTGTCGGTCTCTATCTTTTCAATCCATTTTCTCAGGCTAACCAGGACAGTTCTCTGACCTTCCCGTGCCTCTCTAAGGATTCCCTCACTTTTCTCGTGATCGGCTCCCACCTCTCCCGCCTCCCCCTATATCTTCCCTCCCTCCTCCTTACTCTAGCGCTCTATCCACTGACTACTCCTCTTTGCGACCCTCTCATCCCTACCTCCATCTACAAGTGAAACTACCAGGTCCTCAGGAAGCCTTCTTTGTGTTGTGTCGTAATCTGATTCTCCTCTTTTGCCTCTATTTCCTGGAAGGTTTCTGCTTCCCTATCCACAAAATCAGCTATGGCTCACAATGAGGATTGCTTGCACTGTGCAGAACTGCAAGCTGAGATGGAAGAAATCAGAGCTCTGCAGCATATTTTAGACAACCAACAGAGGATTTTGGAAGGCAGAATCAATGATCAGGACCGCATCATTAAGGAAAAATACCGAGCAGAAATTGATCTCTTCTTGCACAGGGTCTCTTCACTTCATGAACAGTTCAATCATTTGTCAAACAGGTGCAGCCATGTGGAAGAGTCCATAACGATCCTAAAATACATGATGGACAAACGCAACAACACAACCCCAAGCTCCTCGAGTGCCAAGCAAGTAGAAAGGGATGAAAAGCTGGAGGAATCTACTGCAAGGCACATTAGTCATATAAACATAGATTAGAAATGTTTTGCAAATGTTAATTTTTGCTGCTCCAATATGTAAGAGTTTACAATAGTTTAGCAGTCCTCAAAGATAGAACAGGTTGGAGTAGGATCAAGGAGAGATATCTGTTTTGTAACTCCATTGATCCAGGCTGCCCTCAATGTATCTCAGGAGTCTTGACTCCCCTCTTTTTTTCAACTATTAATACAGCAAACAACTTTGTAAAAAAAAATATATTTGAACATAAAATTCATCCTTTATAGAGAGGGTTTCAATTTAATTTTTATGTCGATATTTCAACTACACTAGATTTATGGCTAGTTTAAACAACAGAGTAACAATTAAATTTTATCACCTCAAAGAATCCCTACATTGCACAACCTAGACCAAGATGAATGTTTCCTCTCTAGTCATCCCTATATAGTTTTATCTAATATAGACAGATATATGATTGGTATATACTCTCCCTCTACAATGTTTGTTGCTCTTTGGTGGATATCGTGTGACAATAAATAATTAGTGCCCTCTCAGTTCAAAGATCTACAGTTTCCCAGAAGTTCGACACCACTCATAAAATTGTCCTTTTCATTATTCTTGTTAATTGAAGGATAGTAGTAGACATGAAAGAACTAGTTAACAAGTTATTCACTCACCAAATAATTTTTAATAATTTCTCTATATCTCAATGAGGATCTTCTACATTTTCAATGATGGTATATCTTCTTTTTGTCCATAGCTATATGAATATGAAATTGTACACATTAGTGTTACAATTCATGGAGTGAAATCATCTCATATGTAGCTAAAGGCTAGACAAAATATGTTTTAGACAGAGACATAAACAGTCATAATACCTACACATACCCCTTATACAAGGATTTAGAGCACCAGCCATGCAAACAATACAATTTAATATGTAATTCCATTTATTCATATTATCTTTTGGGATGTTTTTATAAAATAAATTGAAAGGTTGTTCATATCCTCCCCTCTTATTGTTTCATTTATCCATATTTTAGTGATTAATAACTTCATAAATGAAACTAGGAATTGGTTGGTACTTATATACGATAGATGTTTGTTAGTCGATATCTTGGTTTCTTAAAAGGGCAAGGGTGATTTTTTTTTTTAAGTGTCTTATTTTTACAAGCTTAAAAAATAATGTTTAGTCTCAAGAATTAATTAAATAAAAATTTCTTAAAAACATAAACTTAATTTATAAATTTTATTGGAAATTTAATGTAATTGTAGAAATTGTGTATAAATTGTCGTGTATTCATTAAAATTTATTTAAAAATTTTAATCCAATTGTATCCATTAACTTTATAAAAATATATATATGTTTTTTTTTTCAAATATAAATTATATATTGAGAATGCATCTTTCTTCATATATGTTTTACCAATCTAACTCTCAATTACTTATAATCAGTGAATCTACACACACAGACACATATATAACAATTAAATACTTATGATTTTTTCTTTATACTAACACAAATTCCAAGTAAAATATGATAGAAAACTTTCATCATTTATTTTCTTATCATTCTCTAATCTGATTAATGTTTGAGAATGCATCTTTCTTAATATATGTTTTACCAATCTAACTCCCAATTACATATAATCAGTCAATCCGCACACACACACGGATATATATATATATATATAACAATTAAATACTTATGATTTTTTCTTTATACTAACACAAATTCCAAGTAAAATATGATAGAAAACCTTTTATCATTTATTTCTTATCATTCTCTAATCTGATGAATGTTTGTAAAAAATTTAGCCCGCTATTTCTATCATTCCATTTAGTTGTTTAGTCAGTAAAATTTTCCATATGTATCATTCTTTATAAAATAGTGATCTCTCTTGCATGGCTATAGATGCAGTTTTCTTTTTTTTTAATCTAATAACTTCCAATATATCATAAGATTACATCAATTTATACAATTTTCCAAAAACCTATAATCCTCACTCATACCATATTTATTAGCCACTAGGTAATTACCAAAAAAGATAGCCAATTTACTTGAGAGGAACTAAGTCCTTCATTCCAAGTGTGTGGTCTAGATTGGAGTCTAGGGCCTTGCCATGGCCTGAATCTCCCACAAGGTGCCTTTCCTGTTGACCCCTCTCTAGAATTCCACTTCTATCTATACCACGTTAATGAGGCATTTCAATCCAAGTTATATGAAAATATTTCCTACAAACCAAAAAACTATTTCAATAACAATAAGCATCAATATACCTAGATAGAATACCCCGAGAACCCAAATATGTACCTCCTATACCTATACATGGGATGAGGGCTAACATTAACAAGCTAAGAGGTTAATAATGCCCCGTCTCCCTACATAGGCACACCCAACCCTCCATCAAACCACCAAAAAATTGAGGTCCTTCCAGGTCAAGGAAAACCCAATGTTGCTACAACAACCTATACATTCTAGTCCACCGACTAACAAAATTGGCCCCAACACCATAAAATATACCGAGGACTAAACCAAAATTTCTAAAAAACCAGAATGTCGATCAAGGAAATGAATGAGCCAATGTCCATGGCCAATTAAGAATAAGGCAAAGACTGGCGAAATATGGTAGTTCCTAGTCCGCATAATGAATAACACAGAGTTGATGACAACAATACATAAATAGTGAACTTGCCTTAGTGATGTATAAATAATTGACATACCCTTCTGTGCAGAAGTCACCCTAGCACATCCCATTGTTTCTATGGTGTGTTGCAAGTGACCAAGTGCACTATTTTTTCTACCACATAGTGTTGTAAATCCACAAGGAAACTTCTTGTAAAAGTGTTAAAGGTGTGCTTTTATTGGACAAACTTGGTATCATTCTAGAATTACCCTGTACTAGGGAAACTTCACCAACGTAAATCCTCCTTCAAGTCGTTACAGTAGGTAATATTTCCCATATTAATACTTAGTTGATACCTAGTTCGAGCACGTAAAGCCACAAGCACCATGCTTGACCAAACGTCGCTACTACCACCCCCATCATCATGTTGCAAGTAATAAAAAATCCTCTCATTAATTAGCAGAAATTTAGATGTGTTTGCATGGTTGGGGGGTGTCATGCCTCCCAGCCTTAATCATAATTAAGGTTGAATGGGTGGCATGCACCTCGCTGAGCCTCACTTCATGTAATTGTTTCAACCCCGATGGGAGCTTATAGATGATTATTACTTGACTGTATATTTGTATCATAATTAGTGATTTAAATATACACCATCTTAAGGGGAGCCCTATTAGGGAAAGGTAGAACGAGGAAAGTGGAATATAAGTAGATAGTGGAGATTTATAACACATTTTACATCTTTTTATCTACATCGTACTTATTGAATTTTTTGTCTTCCAAAATAATCCTTTATTATGAAGGTATTCTTTAGTAACTAACTATATGTTAATTTTTTAGATGAGAGTGGGATGCATTACATTTATACATTGTAAACAACATTGATTGGATGATGGTCTGGACTAAAAGATGGAAAAGATCAATTAATGGTAACTTATCACGGTATAGTGTGGCCACATTGGTCAATGAAGCTAAACGTGAGAGAGATACCAATAATACAAAGAGGGAAATTGATTCATAAAATGGTTTATAAGATAATGAGGTAAGCATATCCCCCAATACTATTTAGTTTTTTTTAATATTATATTGATTTATATGGTGTGTCTTTTTCTTATTTTGAATAATTTCAAGGTGTAAATATTATTACCAATTGAGAAAGCATATTTTACATGTGTGACATTACACAATTGAAACACTACAAGGCTATGTGGTGTAATGACCACAAATTTCACATCAAAAATATGAATGGAAAGATGAAAACTTTTAATAGTGGGATTTTCAAAGTTATTTCGAGTTACTAATGTTTTCTCTAGAAGTGACACACATCCAGAAGTGTCTAAAAATCGATACTGGTATTTGGAAGAAATAATTGAGTGTGACTGTAAATCCTTCAAAACAATTTTGTTTGATGTGAACTCGTAAAAGCTACAATTGAATGAATGTGATCTTGAAAGAACTTATGTTGAACATGCTAATGGATTTACCATGGTTAATATAAGGAATATTGAGATTCCATGTGATTTTGGAACCTCAAATGGCTGCTTCAAGTGACACCACCCCCCACTCGCGTCACTCTAAATTCCCAAATAGTGTGGCTCAATAAGTTGAAATCTAAATCAAGGTTGAACAAGGTAGCCACAAGAGAACTTCATAGTATTAATCAGTATCAATGTGTGCATAGAGAGAGAAAAATATCCATACTCATTTCATAATTGTGATACTCTTTCAGGTTAAGTGTGGCTCAATAAGTTGAAATCTAAATCAAGGTTGCACGAGGTAACCACAAGAGAACTGCCGACAAGTAGAATGGAATTGATTAATTCTTCATCTTTTCAATATTTTTTCTTGTGCAGTGGTTCACAATATGGTCATCTATGTTATACTTTCTTTGAAGGTGTTTGTTACTAGTTTTGGGTTGCAGAAGGTGAAATTGAGATGTTGACAACTTTGAGAAAATAGCTCTATATATTAATGTTAATTTGTTATTAAAGTGAGTGACATAATAAGTTAAGAACTCCTTTGTGACTATGGTTGTCAGATTCAGTAAGTTTTAGTAGAATGAAATGTTCATATTCAATTATTATTTATATGTCAAAATGATTCTCCAATTTATGCCTTACGGTGTTTCTTCATATTCAATGATTCTTTATATGTCAAACTGATTCTCGAATTTTTGCCTTATTGTGTTTCCTTTGCAACATCTAGTGCAATTGCTAGTGGCTAACAATGGACTAAATGGACTATGATGCATCTCTTCTATTTAAACATTTGGGAAGATTGATTTATTCACATTTGTGGTGAGGGTGAACCACATTAGATGGTTCCTAATGATGAACCACATTAGATGGTTCCTGGTGATGAACTGCATTAACTGGTTCTTAATGATGCGATTATACCAAACGAGAACTTCTTTAAAAATAAAAATTTAGAATACAAAAATTAAAACTATTAATATAGTAATAACATGAATTAAATAATAATAATGATTATTATAAGAGTAAAACATAAAACATAATATTTCAAACATATATTTTATGTTTTTCTCCAAAATAAATAATAGATTGAAATTAAAACTAATTTTAAAGTATATAAAAAAAAACATAAAAAGGAAAATAAAAAAATATCTAATTAATAAATATATATTTAATTAAATATAATATATATAGAAACAAATAAAATACTTGCAAACTACAAACCCAACAAAAAAAACAACAAAAGTAAAAGAAAATCAGGAAAGCATAAAACAGTTGAGCGCGTCCTTATAAAAGCTTGAGAATAAGAGGAAACACCGGAAAATCAAGAAAGCACAAAAGTTCAGGAAAAACAACGTGAAACGATTCTAGAAACCGAAACCGTAAGCACAAAATCAAGAAATAACACCAGAAAATAAAAAAAAAGCACAAAATCAAAAAATAACAGCAGAAAATCAAGAAATAACACCAGAAAAAGCAACGTGAAAACCTTAAGCACAAAATCAAGAAATCACAAAAGCTGATGAAAACCTTATAACCTTAACCCTAAACCGTAAACGGCATTAGAATCTGTGCGGTGTGTCGATCGAAGTCGTTGTTGCTCAATCGGGAAGCGAATTAAAAAGCAATGGATTTTCATATTGTGACTCAATTCCTTCAAATATATGGTTGTTCTGTGCTCCAAATTCAGTGCAGTTCAAATTGTGCGCAAATATGAGGTTCTGCTGTTCAAATATATGGTTGTTCTGTGCAGTTTTAGGTCGCCGATGAACATTTTTTTATTTTAATTCGTCTTTATTTCAGTTGAGCGTTCAATGTCATGCTGCACTCTTTCAATCCATCAAATCCCAAGTCCTTTCGTTTATATAATGTCGTTCATTAATGTTAATTTGTTCATGATTTCGTTTTGGTGGGATCTCGTTTTCTTAATCTCGTTTTTTAATACGAAGTGTTTTATCGAAAAAATCTAAAATTCTCTTATCGCCTTTTTTATACATGTTAAAAATACATTTAATTATGATTATGATTAAATATATATTTTTGGTGCAAAGTAATATTAATTTATTATTGTATTTAATATGGAAATAGATATTTATTTCCCCCTGTATTTAGTTATTGCATAGTTATTATTTTATAAAAATTACTCATGTTACAATGTATTATTTATAAAAATTGCTGGAATGTATATCTTTATTTTTAGTCTTTTAAATTGCACTTTAAATAGCATAATGGGGTATAATTCTTTCATTAATATTGGAAAATAGATTTCAAGTTTAAAATGTCTACTAAGTTGTATATTATGACCATATATGTTTGTTAAAAGAACTAGTTTCACTTAATGCTAAGTAACGTTAAGTGAAGCCAAGTCTATAAATTAGATTTAAGATTTAAGTTTTCGGCTTAGGATTATGTGAGGGAGGGAGAAAAGGAGGGCGGGAGTGATGGTGACATAGAGAGAGATAAAGGGAGACTTAGGCATATGTTAAGGGAGGAGAGGGAAAGAGTCATGGGGGAGAGAGAATGAGAAAGAGGATGAGAAATGAAAAGAGAGAGGAGGAGACAGAGAGAGAGAGGAATAAAAGGAAAGAGGGGAGGAGTATTCAGAGGTAAAATGGGAGAGAGATAAGTTGGAGATATTGAGAGATTGGGGGGGGGGGGATAGAGAGAGATACTGAGAGATTCTGAGAGAGACAAAGGGAGACAGTAGGAGAGAGAGGGAGAGTGAGCGAGGAGGAGGGGGAAAGAGAGGGCAAGGAAAGAGAGGGAACTAAATAGTGAAAGTCAGAGAGGGGGGAAAGATAGGTACTGAGAGTGATACAAGGAGAGAGAGAGAGAGAGAGAGAGAGAGAGAGAGAGAGAGAGAGAGAGAGATGGAAAGAGAGAGAGAGAAGGAGAGCGAGACGAAGAGAGAGGGAATAAGACATGAGTGGGAGGGACAAAGAGAGAGAGAGTGAGCAAGAGAGTGGGAAAATTAGAGAGGGGGAGAGAGGGGAAGAGTTTTACAGAGGGAGAGCGAGGAGGATATAACGTGAGAGAGAGTTTGCAAAACAGACATTTTGAGAGTGAGAAAGAGCAAGATTGGGAGAAAATGAGAAAGGTGGATAGCAAGAGTGAGGGAGAGAAAGTGAGGGAAAGAGAGAGAGAGAGAGAGAGAGAGGGCGTAGAGGGGGATGGCAAGGGAGAGGAGACAGGGAGGAAAGGAGGAGGAAGTAGAAAGGGAGTGAGAAAGAGATAGAGAAAGAGATAAACATGGTGAGAGACAAAGAGAGAGAGAGGGAGAGGGGGAAAGAGAGTATGAGATAATGAGAGAGTGACATGTTGATAGAGAGAGACATAGAGAATGATACAATGTAAGATAGAGGGTCAGAGAGAGACATAGTAAGAGTCAGAGAGAATGACCGAGAAATAGTTTGAGAGAGAGATAGCACGAGTGAGAGATGAGAGCAAGAGTTAGGGAGTGAGAGAGATAAAGAGAGAGGAACAAAGGGATGGAATGAGGGAGGGTTTATTTTGACCCTTCAACATTCTTTCAAAATATATTCATACAAAATTTTCATTTATTTATCACCTGAAGTGATATTCTCATTGCCATTTATTGCAAAATGGATTCCTTGAACTAGCACCTCTCATCTTTGCTCATGAATTTTTATGGCCTAACTCCCATGGAGAGAACCATGAATTTATGCTAAAACCTTGAGTATTGAATATTTAAACTTTTTGTTGTTTTCCACATAGATTTTTTTATAGATAAGGAAGAGGACAAGGGGGTTGTACATTGTTTTAGCCCATCATTGAAAATTTTAAACCAAAAGAAAAGCAATTATGGGGTTTCATTTCATTCATTTGATGTTAAGTCGAGTATTTGCAAATTTTATTTTCATTGAGAACTATTCCCATATTATGTATGAGTATGATAGGAAATGTTTCTATATATCATATTATTGTTTTACATTGTAAAGAAAAGAAAATATGGGGTTTCATTTTATTCATTTGATGTTCAGTCTAGTATTTGCATATTTTATTTTCATATCACGTATGAGCATGATTGGAAACATTTCTATATATTATATTATTGTTCTACATTGTTTAAATAGATGTTAGTGATTTTAAATTAGAAATGAGAAAATTAGGGTTTCATTTAATTTATTTGTTTATAAATAATGGTGTTTTTAATTTCACTGTCTAGGAAACATGATCCTTTTGGGATATATATATATATATATATATATATATATATTCAGTTATATATTCAGTTTGGGTCAATTTCATTTTATCTATTTTACCGAAATTTATGCAATTAAAAATGTCTTTGGCAAAGGAATTATCTAACTTGGTTAATGATTCTCTAGATAATATATATTATTATACACCATGAAATTCCTATTGTGTGGATATTTTCTTAGAAATTTATTTATTTTAAATCAGGTTTTCATTTGGTTTATTGTCTATAAATTTATCTTATTGAACATGTGTGACTCTATGGAGGAATATTTTTTTGCTTATTTATTTTACCCTCAATGATATTTGTGTAAACATATTTAGGCCATTTTTTAAAGAACTCTCTAAGATTTTATGTTGAGTAATATTTATATAAATGTTTTAAAATGAATATATTACAAATATTTCGTAATGATATCAATTCCCTTTCAATGAAGAGTTCCTTGTTGGCATTTTACATTTGTTTTGGAATTTGACTTTTTTTAACAACTTTTTTTTTTCTTTCCAACAAAACTTTATAAGAAACACAAGGTCGTTTATTGTGTAGGTGAACAAACCTAGATCTATCTTTAATCCAAATCAGATATTTCAAGGCGGGAGCCTCTTTTGTGGATGCAAAAATGTGAGGAAAGTTTTGAATCTAGAAATATGTATTCAATCTATTAGCTTAATATATTCAGATTTAAGATGCATCTAAGATGTTTTTTTATACCAGAGGTATGATAAGGAATGTATAGATGTTTATAAAGAATGAATTGTTTTCTCCTAACATTTAATATTAATTTATATAACTATGATAATGTTAAGGGTGTTGAATATAATTTTGTTTTTCAGATAAAACCATATAAACAATATGATTAATACTAATACATAGAAAGAAATATTGCTCATATTTGTTTTCCCCGTATGATTAAATGGTGACCAAAATGCTAAAAATAATACGAAATTTTAGATAATATTGTTTAGTTTTAAATAACATTAATAAATGTTTAAATTTATATTTTATTATTTTAAAATTATAATTACTAAAATACTCATGACATTTGTATTGAAGTAAATGATCAAAATTATAGTTCATAGAAGCCCATAAATAACTAAGAAGATATTTTCTTTACCTAATCTTCATCAAGAACATTGAAAATGTAGATGTTAATTGTTTTAGAGAAGGGACATACAATAAATTTTTTTGTTTTGTATTATATTATTATGTACTAATATAAATATATTTCAACACAAAATTCATCCGCTAAAAAAGGGTAGCAATCCAATTTTTATGTCGACATTTCAACTAAACTAGATTTATAACTAGTTTAAAACAAGAGAGTGAAAATTAAGTTTCATTACCTCAAACAATCCCTACATTGCATAATCTAGGTCAAGATGCATGTTTACCTCTATATTCATCCTTCTACAGTTTTATCCATTATAGATAGATATATGATTGATACACTCTCTCCCTCTGCAACTTTTATTGGTAGCGGGCGGATATCTGGTGACAACACATAATTAGTGATGATTGATTTCAAAGATCCATAGTTTCCTAGGAGTTTGGCACCACTCATAAAGTTGTGATTTTTTTTAGTGTTGGTGGAATCAAGCATAGTAATATACATTGAAGCACTAGTTAATAACGTACTAGCCCGTCAAACACTTTTTAAAAACTTTTCTATATCTCAACAAGGATCTTCTATATTTTCAATGATGGTATATCTTATTTCTATCAATAGCTCTATGAATATGAAACTATGCACATTAGTGTTACAATTAATGGATTGTAATAATCACATATGTAGCTAAAGGTTTGAAAAAATATGTTTCAGACAGAGACAAAAACAATACCCTTGAGAGAATACTTAAATATAGCATCTAGTACTTAAACATCTCCCTTGTACATGGATGTAGAGCACCAATCATGTACTCGATAGAGTTAAATATTTAATTCCATTTATGGGTACTAGTTTTTGGGATGTTTTTATTAAAAACGACATAAATGAAACTAGAAATTGGTCGGTTCCGATATATGATAGATGCTTGTTAGTCTATATCTTTGTTTCATAAGAGTGCAAGGAAATTTTTTATATTTTAGGGCCATATGTTTATAAGCTTCCAACCAAACATGTTTAGTCTACAACATTATTTAATAAAAAAATCTTAAAAACATAAATTAAATTATCAATTTTATGAGAATGTTAATGTGATGGTAGAAATTGTTTTTAACTGATCTTGTTTTCATTATAAATTATTTAAATTTTGAGTCCAATTGTATGTATTAAGATTATAAAAATATATATATGAATCAAAAAATTGTTTGCAAATATAAATTATATAGCCAGAATGCATCCTTCTTTAATTATGTTATACCAATCTAACTCGCAGTTGACTATGATGAGTCAATCCATATATGTATATTATTTTTTGAACTACTTATGATTTTTTTTTATACTTTTGAAATTTTCAAGTAAAAGGTAATAGAAAGCATTTCACTATTTATTTTCTTATCATTCTCTAATCTAATGACTCTTTGTAAAAAAATTTCCCCCTATTTATGTCATTACATTCAGTTTTTTGGTCATTAAAAGTTTTCACATGTATCATTCTTTATAAACTAGTGATCTCTCTATAGATGTTTTTTTTCTTTTTTTGTTAATTTAAGAACTTTCATTATATTAGAATATTACATTGGTTTATACAATTTTCTAAGATCATATTGTCCTCACCCATAGCATATTTGTTGGCCAATAGGTAATTACCAAAAAATATAGGCAATTACCAAAAATATGTTTTTTAACTAGAACCAAAAAGAGACATTATATTAGAATACCTTCAACATCAAGTTGTAACTAGCTACCTTTACAAATCATATGAATTCACAAGGGCAGGATGCTCTAGTCTACATCCTAGTGATGGAGGAGGACTAATTTCATAGTGGACGTGCTTCTCCATATAGGAAGTATCCCTTCAAAGTGATCCAATTTATGTTATAAGAGTCATTGTCCCCTATGCATGCTAGCCAAAAAAATAAGCATATGTGAGTGGTTTCTTTCCAAATCATTCATAAAACTAATGGTTTTATTCTTGTCTTGATGTTGGTCTTTGTTGAGTTTCTCCATAGGTTGGGTGATATGTCTCAATTGACTAATAACGCTATATTTGGAATAACTAAGTCCTCGATTCCAAGGGTGTGGTCTAGAATGGGGTCCAGGGTCTCGCCATTTCCTGAATCTCGCCATGCCCTTTACATGGGGTCAAATATAACATTGGCAACCTGAGAGGATAAGCACACCCAACCCTTAGTCAAAACACTGAAAACTCGAGATCCTTCTTAAACAAGTACAACCCAATGTTGCTATATGAACCTGCGTATTCTTGTTCACCCACTAACAAAATTATCCACATCATGAAAAAATAAACCCATGACTAATCCAAAACCTCGTAAATAACCGTAATGTTGATCAAGAAAATGAAAGAAATAGTATCCATGGTTAATTAAGAACGAGGCCAAGACTAGTGAATTATGGTAGTTCCTAGCCCCATAGAGATTCATAGAGATTAATAGAGAGTTGATGACATCAATACATAGATTGTGAACTTAGCTTAGTAATGTATAAAACGTCGGCATACCCCTATATGTAGATTAGTAATGTATAAAACGTCGGCATACCCCTATATGTAGAACACTGCCTAGCACATCTTGTTGTTTCGTTAGTGTGTAGCATTTGACCAAGAGCACCCTTTTTTCTACCACCTAACATTGTAAAACCAAAAGGAATCGAAGAGGTGCTTTGACTGGGCAAGCTTGGAATGACACTAGACTCACCTTTTACCAGGGAATCTTGACTATCGTAAAACCTCATCTGTTAGGTCATTGTTGCTGGAACTCATAAACACGGCTAAGCGATTTCGATGGATTTCCAAATTGTGACTCAATTCCTTACACCATCTTTTTAACGCGCTCCTTACACCATCTTTTTAACGTGCAAATATGAGGTTCTGCTATTCAAAGATAGCTAAATTATTTTTACAAATTCAATATCTTTTTAACTTGCTCCTTACACCATCTTTTTAACGCGCAAATATGAGGTTCTGCTATTCAAATTAATGATAGGTAAATTATTTTTACAAATTCAATAAGAAATTAAATGTACTATGTACATTATTAGTTTCGAGAAATATCTGTCATAAATAGATTTCTAATTTAAGTCACCTTTAGTTATCCTCGACAAACATTTCTTTGATTTCAATTCGTTTTTATCCATTAGATTTCTTGAGTTCAATTATTGAGACTCCGGAGTTGTTTCACTCGCATCTCTCTCATAAACAGATTTCTAAGTTATCTATTCGTTTTTATTTCTTGATTTCAATTCGTTTTCATTTATGCGGATTATATTTCATCGAGTCAATCTTGATTTCAGTTAAGCTTCTTGATTTCGAACTAATCATCCAGTCAATCTTGATTTCAGTTAGTTCGAGGTACATTGTGTTATTACTCATCTCTGATGTGACCATCGTTGTTGCTCGTTCAAGAAATCGTGCGGTGGGAAATTTCCATTTCAAAAACTCAGGTTTTCTAACTCCACTACTTTCCGTCGTTGAAAACGTCGTTCCGTCCATCTTCTCAGTGGGAAATTTTAACGTTCTGTCTCAAAGCAGACCAAATTTTGACTTTATTAAATTGTTTAGTTTTGTTTAGCCCTATCTATTCTATTATATCGATGTTATTTTCCGGTCGTTTTGTTTTTTCCATTAAACTACTATTATTTTCGTTTTTCCATTGAACTACCATTATTATTATTTTAATACGAGATGTTTTATGGAAAATATCTAAAATTCTCTTATCGCATCTTTTATATATATTAAAAATGCATTTAATCATATTTCTATTTATTTCTTTTTCATTATAAAACTGCATTCAACCACATTCAATTGTGTTTATCATCCAATATTAATTTATTATTGTATTTATGTTGGTTTTTAGTTTTTGTGAATCTCTTTATTGTATTTATGTTGGTTTTTAGTTTTTGTGAATCTCTTTCTTTTTAAGTATGGAAATGTATATTTATTTAGTTTGCATTTAACTATTACACAGTTATTACTTTATCAAAAATACTCATGTTACAATGTGTTTTTTTATAAAAATGGTTAGAATGTATATATTTATTTTTATTTTTTTAAATTGCACTTTAAATAGCATAATGGAGTGTAATTATTTTATTAATATTGTAAAATGGACTTCAAGTTTATAATGTCTATAAAATTGTATATTATGACCATATATGTTTGTTAAAAGAACTAGTTTCACTTAATGCTAACTAATGCTAAGTGAAGTGAAGTTTATAAATTAGATTTAAGGTTAAAGTTTTAGGCTTAGGATTATGCAAGGGAGGGAGTAAAGGAGGAAGGGAGTGATGGTGACATAGAGATGATAGAGGGAGAGACTGAGGGGGCAGAGAGAATGAGAAAGAGGACGAGAGATGAAAAGAGAGAGAGAGGAATAAAGGGAAAGAGGGAAGGAGTATTTCGAGCTAAAAGGGGAGAGAGAGAATTGGGAGATATTGAGAGCGGGGAGAGAGAGAGAGAGAGAGGAAGAGAGAGAGGTGGACATTAGGAGAGAGAGGGAGAGTGAGCGAGGAGGAGGGGGCAAGGAGAGAGGGAACTAAATAGTGAAACCGGGAGAGGGGGAAAGAGAGGTACTGAGAGTGAGACAGGCAAAGAGAGAGTCAGAAAGGGAGAGAGAATGAGAGAGAGAGAGAAATAGAGAGACATAGTGAGGTAGAGAGGCAGAGGGAGAGAAAGAGAGAGACAGAGAGAGGGAGGGAGAGAGAGGGAGTAAAAAAGGAGGGTGAGAGGGAATGAGAGAGGGAGTGAGAAAGAGAGTGTGGGAAAATTAGAGAGGGGGAGAGAGGGGAAGATTTTTACAAAGGGAGAGTGAGGAGGATACAATGTTAGAGAGAGTATGCGAAAGAGACATTCTGAAATTGAGAAGGAGAAAGATTGGGAGAAAATGAGAGAAGCAGATAGCAAGAGCGAGGGAGAGAAGGTGAGGGAAAGAGAGAAAGAGAGAGAGAGAAGAGGGGAGGCAAAGGAAGGGGGGGTGGATGTCAAGAGAGAGGAGATGGGGGGAAGGGAGGAGGAAGTAGAAAGGTAGTGAGTAAGAGATAGAGAGAGATATAGAGGGTGAGAGACAAAGAGAGAGAGGGAGAGGAGGAAAGAGAGAGTAAGGGAGAATGAGAAGGTGATATATTGATAGAGAGAGATAAAGAAGGATACAATGTCAGAGAGAGAGAGAGTGAGAGAGAAATATAGAAAGAGTTAGAAAGAATGACTGAGAAACATTGTGAGAGAGAGATAGTAGGAGTGATAGCTCGGAGCAAGAGTTTTAGGTAGTGAGAGAGATAAAGAGAAAGGGACAAAGGGAGCGAGGAGGGCCTATTTTGACACTTCAACATTATTTCACAATATATTCATACCAATTTTTCATTTATTTATCATCTGAAGTGATATTCTCATTGGCATTTATTGCAAAATGGAATTTTTGAACTAACACCTCCCATCTTTGCTCATGAATCTCTATGGCCTCACTCCCATGGAGAGAAGCATAAATTTATGCTAGAACATTGACTTTTGAATCTTTAATCCCTTTCTTTGTTTTCCACTTAGAATTTTCACAAATAAGGAAGAGGATAAGGGCATTGTACTTTGTTTGAGTCGATCACTGAAAATTTTAAAGGAGAAGAAAAAAAAATATGGGGTTTCATTTGATTCATGCTAAGTCGAGTATTTGCAGATTTTATTTTCATTGAGAATTATTTCCCATGATTTTATTTTCATATCGTGTATATGTACGATAGAAATTTTTTATATATATTATACTACTGTTTTACATTGTTTAAATAGATCGTTAATAATTTATAAATTTTATCAGAAATTTTATGTAATTGTAGAAATTGTGTTTAAATTATCGTGTATTCATTAAAATTTATTTAAGAATTTTAATCCAATTGTATCCTCTCTCTCTCTCTCTCTCTCTCTCTCTCTATATATATATATATATATATATATATATATATATAGATGAATTTTTTTTGGAAATATAAATTATATATTGAGAATGCATCGTTCTTCAAATATGTTATACAAATCTAACTTGCAGTTGCATATAATAAATCAATCCACACACACATATCTATATAAATCTAAATACTTATGATTTTTCTTTATACTAACACAAGTTCCAAGTACAATGTGATAGAAACCCTTTCAAAATTTATTTTCTTATCATTCTATAATCTGATGAATGTTTGTAACAAATTTGGCCCCATATTTCTATCATTCCATTTACTTGTTTAGTCATTAAAATTTTTTATATGTATCATTATTTATAACCTAGTGATCTCTCTTGCATGGCTATAAATGATTTTTTAAAATTTTCTTTTTTGTGAATCTAAGAACTTCCTTTATATCATAAGATTGCATTGATTTATAAAATTTTCCAAAACCCCACTATCCTTACTCATACCATATTTATTAGCCACTTGGTAATTACCAAAAAAGATAGCCAATTTCCTTGGGAGGAACTAAGTCCTTGATTCCAAGTGTGTGGGCTAGATTGGGGTCTAGGGCATCGCCATGGCTTGAATTTTCCACAAGGTGCCTTTCTTGTTAAACCCTCTCTATAATTCCACTTCTCGCTCTACCTCGTTGATGATGCATTTCACTCCAAGTTATATGACAATATTTCTTGCAAACCAAAAAAACTATTTCCATAATAGTAAGCATCAATACACCCAAATAGAATATCCCGGAACCCAAATATGTACCTCCTATATCTATACATGGGATGAGGGCTAACATTCACAAGATGATAGGTTAATCATGCCCTCTATCTCGATAGAGGCACACCCAACCGTCCATCAAGGCACCAAACAATTGAGGTCCTTTCGGGACAAGGAGAACACAATGTTGTTAGACCAACCTATCCATTCTAGTTCACCAACTAAGAAAATTGGCCCCATCACCATAAAATATAGCTAGGACTAAACCAAAACCTTGTAAATAACCAGAATTTCAATCAAGAAAATGAAAGAGCCAATGTCCATGGTCAATTAAGAATAATGGAAAGACTGGAAAACTATGGTGATTCCTAGTCTCCATAAAGATTAACTAGCTTCATTGTTCCCTAGGATTTTTGTTGAGTGAGAATAATGTTTAACCTGTAACTTACTCTATCATTCAGGAATACAAATGAATGGTGTCAGTGAAATCTTTATAAAAGATTCAATTTTGATGTTATATTAAAGAGAGTTAAAACCTAAACTTAACTAGATTTGAATATTTTCATAATTTAACAGATATTGCAAAGTTAACATTTAGGGAGAGTGCTTAGTTAAAATTAACACAGGAAGTTCCATATCTAGTGCTGAGAAATGTTTTGCTATGTGAACAGTATTAATCACTATCAATGTGTGCATAGAGAGAGAAAAACATCCATACTCATTTGATATTTGTGATACTGTTTCAAGGTTAGTGTGGCTCAATAAGTTGAAACCTAAATCAAGGATTCACGATGTAACCGCAAGATAACTGCAGACAAGTAGAATGGAATTGAACAATTCTTTATAATTTCAATATATTTTTTTTCTGCAGTGGTTGGTCATCTATGTTATGCTTTATTTGAAGGTATTTGTTCACAATATGGTCATTTATGTTATACTTTATTTGAAGGTGTCTCTTACTGGTCTGTGGTTGTAGAGGTGAAGTTGAGATCTTTGACAACTTTGAGAAAATAGCTCCACAAATTAGCATAATTGGTTATTAAAGTGAGTGCCTTAAGAATTTGAGAACTCCTTTATGGTTTTCAGATTCCAGTAAGTTTTAGTAGAATGAATTGTTCATATTCACCAATTGGGTTGAAGCCTATGTTAGTAGAGACAACAATTGGTAATGTTTCTAGTCTAGACAGGCATCGTTGTGCATTCTTAGATACTGACCCTTCATACTTTGTTGTTTTCCCAAACATGGAACACTGCACAATGGTAGTTGGAATACCATAGTGATTAACATGGGTCTTCAATAAATTTGTATTCCTCTTCAAAGATTGTCGAGATATTCTCTTTAAAAACTATATGTACTTTAATTGAGATGCAATATGTGGCTTTTTATTTCATTTCATGATTGGGAAGGAAATCATGCTTTCCCACAATCAACTCGTAGGATTTGAAGGATTCTATTCCTTTTCTGCATTTTAGAGCTTGTTTCTGGATTAGTCATGCCGAAGACAAAGCTTCTTAGGTTTTCACATTAGATTCCTACAAGGAAGATTACAGTAGAGGAGATATAAAACATTCTTGATGTTTGTTGGGAGTTGCATACTGCAGCAACCCCAGTTGGTATTGTATTTAAAGTAACTACAAAATCTAAAGAAAAAGTGGCATAATATAAAGAGAAGGTAGCACATGCTAGAGGAATACAGCAACTACAAATGCAACAACACATCATGGTGAACAAAAAATTGCAGTAACTAAAAGAAAGATAATATAAGTTGAAGTTATAACATAAGTATTTGAGGAAATCACTTCAAGGTAACTATGGTTGGGTTTACTGATCAAAATCTTAGTTTTTAAAGGACATACAAATTTATCTTTTCTCAACAACCATTATCTTTACAACATTGGATCATAGGAGCTATGTAGATTTTGGTTCTATCAAATCATGAAGTCTGTACTTATGTTCATGGATCTTTTCTCAACGATCATCATCTTTACAAAATTGGATCATAGGAATGTGATAATTTTTAGTGATAATCGCTACACCATTTAAAAATCATAAACATGTCACTTCCTTATTTTCGAATATGTTTGAAAATACTAACATATTCTAAGGTGTCGAGTTGTTCCCTTGGACTTTTGTTGAATCACATTAACTTGCGAGGAGTAGGAATTAATGGCGTCAGCTTAGTCTTTTGGATCTTTCTTCGCTAGATTCGTTGTTATGTTATGGTACCAATAAACCACGTGTGTTGAAATGCCCAATTGTTCCCTATGATTTTTGCTGAGTGAGAATATTGTCTAACATATAACTGACTTTGTTCTTCAGTAATACAAATGACTGGTGTTAATAAAATCTTTAGGGAAGTTTCAGTTGTTATGTTATATTAAAGAGAGTCAAAACCTAAACTTAAGAAGATTTGAATACTTTCATGTTTTAACGGATAGTGAAAAGTTAATATTTTGGGAGATTTGTTGGTTAAAAGAAACACAAGAAGCTCCATATCTAGTGCTGAGAAGAGTTTTCTTGGGGTGGAAGTATTAATCACTACCCATGTGTGCATAGAGCGAGAAAAATATCCATGCTCATTTCATAATTGTCATACTCTGGTTGGTGTGGCTCAACAAGTTGAAATCTAAATGAAGGTTGCACGAGGTAACCACAAGAGAACTGCAGGTAAGTAGAATGGAATTGAACAATTTATCTTTTGAATATTTGTTCTTGTGCAGTGGTTCACAATATGGTTGTCTATATTATACTTTATTTGAAGGTGTTTGTTACTAGTCTATGGTTGTAGAAGGTGAAATCGAGATCTTTGACAACTTCGAGAAAATAGGTGGATAAATTAACGCTAATTTGTTATTAAAGTGAGTGCCTTAATAAGTTAAGAACTCCTTTGTGACTATGGCTGTCAGATTTGAGTAAGTTTTAGTAGAATTAAATGCTCATATTCAATGATTCTTTATATGTCAAAATGCTTCTCGAATTTATTTCTTATGGTGTTTCCTTTGCAACATCTGGTGCAACTTCTAGGGGCTAACAATGGACTAAATGGACTATGATGCATCTCTCCTATTTAAACATTTGGAAAGATTAATTTATTGGCTTTGTGGTGATGGTGAACGACATTATATGGCTCCTCATGATGAACTACATTAGATGGTTCCTGATGATGAACTGTGTTAGCTAGTTCAGAATGTCTTCCAAACCTCAATGTTAGCTAGTTCAAAATGTCTTCCAAACCTCAATGATGTGATTATATCGAAAGAGAATCTCATTATTAATAAAAAATTACAATATAAAAATTAATAAAATTATAATACCAAAATTAGCATTATTAGCATAATAATAGTATTAATTAAATAAAAATAATGATTAATAGAGTGGTATAACATAAAACATAAATATTTGAAACATGTATTTTATCTATTTTCCAAAATAAATAATAAATTGAAATTAAAATTAATCTTAAAATATATAAGAAAAAACATGAAAAAGAAAATAGGGAAAAGTTTAATTAATAAATAAAAATCATATTTATTATATCTATATTTAAAATACATATATATTTAATTATTTAACTAGATATATATAGGAAGAAACAAAAAAAATACCTTGAACAACAACTGTCCAAAAAAATCTGCAAACAAAAAAAGCTGGTAAAAAATTTTCCGGAAAGCGAAAAAGTTTGTAAAAAAAGTTTCCGGAAAGCGAAAATGCTGGTAAAAAATTGCCGAAAGCAAAAAAGGCTCAGGAAAACATAAAAGCACAATAAGGCACACCAGAAAATAAAAAACGTGATTCTAGAAACCAAAACGACGTGATTCTAGAAACCAAAACGATAAAGGATTATAGAAAGCAAAGAATGAAAGAAAAGAAACAAAGGATGCTTAAAGGATTATAGAAAGCAAAGAATGAAAGAAAAGAAACAAAGGATGCTGAAAACGCTCACAGAGCCATTACAGATATCATACAGTGACTACATCTGCATTTATGAAATCTGCCTTAAAGCATGTGCATCTGCCTTTATGAAATCTGCATTAAAGCATGTCTGCGTTTTCAACATGATCATTGTGCGGTGGTGTGTGCATCCAAGACTTCAGAGTTAAATTCCTTGATTTGTTAAGTAATTGTGGGTCATGTTCAATTTATTTGTGTGTCTTTATAATGTTTGTTGTGATGTTCATTATTTGATGTGTATTTGAGATTGTATATGAGAATGGTTATTTACATATTTGTGCATTTACAATGAATGTGGATGACATGTTTGATATGTACCTTGATCAAGTTGTATGTTTTTATTGTATACATTTATTCATGTGTTTTTCTATTTCTTTGTGATCATGAATTTAAATGCAGAATTTTGTGTAGTAGTTGTTGTTTGACTTTCAAATATATGATTGTGTTTTAGAATGAATGTGTGACATGTGAATATGTATTTTGAAATGTGAGAGAATTTTCTTTATTAATGTTTGGTGCTTGGTGTCTATATTATGTTTGTGTATTCAAAACTTGTTTGTGTGTGATGACTAATATTTGATATATAATGTTCAATGTATGATGTTTGTGTGTTTACAATGCTTTTTGTGATGTTCATTATTTGACGTGTATTTGTGATTGTGTATGAAAATGGATGTTGTTTGGGCTTTACTTACATAGCTGTGCATTTACAATGAATGTGGAAGACATGTTTGATATGTGTTTTGATCAATTTGTATGTTTTAATTGTATATATTGATTCATGTGTTTTTCTATTCCTTGGTGATCATGAATTTAAATGCACAATTTTGTGTAGTTGTTGTTGTTTGACATTCAAATATATGATGTGTTTTACAATGAATGTGTGACATGTGAATATGCATTTTGAAATGTCAGATAATTTTCTTCATTAATGCTTGGTTCTTGGTGTCTATATTATGTTTATGTATTCAAAACTTGTTTGTGTGTGATAACCAATATTTGATATGTGATGTTCAATGTATGATGTTTGTGTATTTACAATGCTTTTTTGGATGTTCATTATTTGATGTGTATTTGTGATTGTGTAGGAGAATAGTTGTTGTTTCTCTTTACTTACATAGTTGTACATTTACAATGAATGTAGATGACATGTTTGATATGTACTTTGATCAAGTTGTATGTTTTTATTGTATACATTGATTCATGTGTTTTTCTATTTCTTTGTGATCATGAATTTAAATGCAAAATTTTCTTGTAATAGTTGTTGTTTGACTTTCAAATATATGATTGTGTTTTACAATCAATGTGTGACATGTGAATATGTATTTTGAAATGTGAGAGAATTTTCTTTATTAATGTTTGGTGCTTGGTGGCTATATTAAGTTTGTGTATTCAAAACTTGTTTGTGTGTGATGACCAATATTTGATATATAATGTTCAATATATCTGTCTCTTTACAATGGTTTTTGTGATGTTCATTATTTAATGTGTATTTGTGATTGTGTATGAGAATGGATGTTGTAAGGGCTTTACTTACATAGTTGTGCATTTACATATGTACTTTCATCAAGTTGTACGTTTTTATTGTATACATTGATTCATGTGTTTTTCTATTTCTTTGTGATCATGAATTTAAATGTACAATTTTGTGTAGTAGTTGTTGTTTGACTTTCAAATAGATGATTGTGTTTTACAATCAATATGTGACATGTGAATATGTATTTTGAAATGTGAGAATTTTCTTTATTAATTCTTTGGTGCTTGGCGTCTATATTATGTTTGTGTATTCAAAACTTGTTTGTGTGGGATGACCAATATTTGTTATGTAATGTTCAATGTATGATGTTTGTGTATTTACAATGTTTTTTGTGATATTCATTATTTGATGTGTATTTGTGATTGTGTATGAAAATGGTTGTTGTTTGGGCTTTACTTACATAGTTGTGCATTTACAATGAATGTGGATTACATGTTTGATATGTACATTGATCATGTTGTATGTTTTTACTGTATACATTGATTCATGTGTTTTTCTATTTCTTTGTGATGTTGAACATAAATGCAGAATTTTGTGTAGTAGTTGTTGTTTGACTTTCAAATATATGATTGTGTTTTACAATGTGTGACATGTGAATATGTGTTTTGAAATGTGAGAGAATTTTCTTTATTAATGCTTGGTGCTAGGTGTCTATATTATGTTTGTGTATTGAAAACTTGTTTGTTTGTGATGACCAATATTTGATATGTAATGTTCAATGTATATTTGTGCCTTTACAATAATTTTTGGGATTTCATTGTTTAATGTGTATTTGTAATTGTGTATGAGAATGGTTGTTGTTTGGGCTTTACTTACTTACATAAATCATTAATATTAATATTAATATTAATAAGAAGTAAAATTATAAAATATTGTTATAAAAAATTATTTAATTATGATCATTATAAATATTTATTTAAATATTATAGAAAAAATATTTAACAAAAATAATAATAATAATAAGGTATGTATTAATAAATAATTTAAATTTAAACTTTATTAATACACTATGTTTATTGTGATTGTGTATATGCTTGGAATGTGAGAAGGAGCAAAATTTGATATGGTATATTTTTTCATTTGCAATAATATTATTGAAGTGATCAAATTTGGTGTCTATTTTCCATTAAAATTTATTGCACAATAAATTAAATGGGATGATTGAGAGAGTGTAGAGGGAAATTCTGATATTATATAAGCTATAAGTGAGGAGTAGCTCAAATGAACTTTAATATATTGCATAGGGAAATCAAATAAGGGGTGGGGTTGGGGGAGTGATGTGTGAAATAGCATTATAACAATAAATTAGGAGTGAGGGATGGGGCCAAATGAACTTCCAATAGAGAATTTATATCACAGAAATTTCAAAACCAATTAAAATTCCTTATATATATATAAAAAAAATTAATTTTATTTATCAAATTTTAAATAATAATAATAAATTGCCAATTTTAAAAATAACTAAATTATTTATAATATCCTAATATATCAATATATATATAAAAAAAAATTGAATTATATATGTAAAAAAATAATAAATATTAAAAACATATCTAATTTTTCCATAACGTCAATTTTCACACCAAATATTATTAAAAATATTTTAGAATTATTATTATTAAATAAAATTATAAAATATTATAAAAATCTATTTAATTATTATCATTATAAATATTTATTTTACATAAATGATAATATATGTGTTTTTTTTTGTGTGTTTTAAATTTAATTTTAAACTATAAATTTTAAATTTCAATATATGATATTTTGTTTTTTATTATAAAATTAATTTTTTAAATTGAAAAATGAAGTGGTGGCAACAGGGGAGGGGTGCTCTGTGGTCTTGAGGAAGTTAAATTTGTTGGGTATTTATGGGGCTTAAGATATATGAAAAAAAACCAAGCATAAGTTTATGCCTTCTATGAGGGGATTCAATTAGCCAAAGAAAATCAAATAGTTCTTTGTTATCTCAATAAAGATGTGTAGTTTTGTGCAAATTAAGAGTATAAATTGAGATTGTGATATTTTAAAATCAATGGCTGAATCAAACCCTCTCCTTTTCCATAGAGCTAAACTGTTTGGCATTACACACTTGTGAAAGGTTAAAGTATCAAGCAGTGACAATATGACATGAATTTCATTTTTTGGTGAGTTAGTTTTGTAAGGTATATATATCTAAAAAACCCCAATTTTTTTTGTCGAGTTTGGAGTCCCTATGTAAAAAATTGTACTTTCATTAGACAAGTTAGATAAAGAAAAAGTTTTAAAGATATCTAAGTGTAGACTTGCATATAATTTCCATTTTAAAAATATATATATATTTATAAAAATAATGATGATAATGATGATGTAATTTGTGTACACAAAAGACTTGACCCCTTGTATGGGGTGTATTTCTTCTACCTTTTAATTTCAACTTATAACATTTCTAAAGAAGCAACCTAACCGCTGAATACCTCGCACTCGAATGTGTTTTCCAACTAATATAAAAACAATGCCCAAGTTACAAACTCGGTTTACCTTTTTAGTCACTCGCACTCGAATGTGTTTTCCAACTAATATAAGAACCATGCCCAAGTTACAAACTCGGTTTACTTATTTAGCCATAGTTTTGGGTAGTTGTGTTGAAGTCAAAAGTAGAGTAACAACCTTAATCTGAAATCTATTCGAATTAATTTGTAAATAAAAAAAAAACTCATTTTCTTTAAAAAAACATAAATTATTATTATATCATTTTTATTTTTTAAATTACCATAAAAAATTTTAAAATTAACATTTTAAATTACACAATATGATATTGTGTTTCACAACTCCTAAAATTATTGTAATATTTATGATTTTATTATTTTTTATTTAAATTTAATAATTTAATGTTTATAATAACATTATATATATAAAAAAAAAAGCATTTTCTTAAAAAACATAAACTATTATTATATCATTCTTATTTTTTAAATTACCATAAAAAAAATTTAAAATTAACATTTTAAATTACACAATATGATATTGTGTTTCACAACTCCTAAAATTGTTGTAATATTTATGATTTATTCATTTTTTATTTAAATTTAATAATTTAATGTTTATAATAACATTATATATATATATATATATATATATATATATATATATAATATTTATGCTAATTAAATATTTTTATAATATCTAACTTCATTATTGAAAATTCAAGTCACTTAAATACACTCAACCTATTTAAACATCAAAACATTTTTAAACAAAAATTCATACTAAGTGAAATAATTTAACATTAAAATTACAAAATTAAACATTCAAATAAAAATTACATACTTAACATTAAACATTAATAATAATAATAATAACATTATCATAAAAATTGGAATATTAATTAATCAATTAAATTAGATTAAATTAAATATAAACCTATAAATTTCATTCTAACAATAAAAACATAAATGTTTTATAAATATATCAAATTGATTTAATATTGTAATTTATTATATATCACCCTTATATAATTTATATTTATATTTCATTTTATTTAAAAATCTATAGGGTTGAAATGTATATTTATATAATTTAAAACAATTTAATAAATATATCAATTTACCATGGATCTTTATGTTTCCATATGAGACATGTCAAATTTCTCATACTAGCTAGCTTTATTTTCTCATGTAATTAAATAATTTAATTTATCTCCAGTTTATTATTTATTTACTCAAATAATAATTGAATTAATAAGAAAAAGAAAATGCAATAGAGAAAATCAGAAAAAACAATCACATATTGCAAAAATTAATTAATCCACAAACAATTATCCATCATTTCATTATCCAAAAATCTAGGTTTTTAGACCCACACATATAAGGAGAAATATAATCTAGAACCTGCAACCCATCTCCCTTAGAATGAACTTTACCTAGGTAAATTTGTCTCAAGAAAATTTGCCTCCATATGAAATCACTCTAAAGAAATCAACCTCCAACAATTAAATCTTCACCCTACAACAACTGGATATAAACCCTACTACTAATGCGTACTAAACAAATCCCAGCACTCAAGATAAAGAAACCCTAGCAACTCCTAGAAAACTAAAATACAAAATAAGAAATATATGAGGAAGGAATAGTAGTTTGTTGCTCCTAGTCATATCTTTAAGACTAGAAGATCAAGAATGAGTGAATGTGAAAGGACTCTCTTATTCCCCATATATATATATATATATATATATATATATATAGATAAGAGAGAGAGAGAGAGAGAGAGAGAGAGATAAGGAACACCATTAATACTATATGCTTACAAGCAACCTATAATGACATTTGTGGGCAACTACACTCCACAGGTACACATGTTAAGCTCTAAGGTGATGTCATCTACATGCAAGGATCTTAATTCAGGGACACTCCACAAGGTGCGTCCAACACTACTACAAACCTCCCAACCATGTACGTTTCACTTCCCCTTACATGAACAATATTGCAACATAGGCATCCTCATGTCAAATCTAAATCTCCATGAAAGCTCTGAGGTAGTGAGCCACTCTGTCAGCCAACGATCAGGCACTGCACCAATAGCGTCATCTGTTGCCAAATAAGGAAAGTCATACCATGTCTATTCAGGGTCCTTCTGTGCCCTGATTGACACGTGATGAAACTATCCGTACCCCTACAAGTTGATGAACAAAATAGATGACAATCACTTTTGTGATTGATATCCATGCGTATGTTCATTTTCATCAAGATCCAAAAGATCTTGTTGTCCTTAATGCATTGAGCATCATTGGTCCCCCGTAGTGAATCGTACTTCACTGCTTCTGGAAAGTTCCGCGCAACCGAGGGGAATTGATTGTCTTCAGGTAGCTCCTAGGCTACAAGCACAATAGACAGTAAGAGCCACACATATTGGAAGGTCTTGTTGAGCTCCTATGCCTTGCGGAAGTTGGCAACGAACTCACTGCAGAGATAATGTGCCCAATTAAACTAGACTGGTTCGATGCATTGGGCTACAAGAGAGACAACTTTTTCCCACACTTCATCTATGCGGCACTTCCTCATAACCATTGCTACCAAGATATGCGTGGCCACCTTGAATGCAGGGTCACAGATACTCGAGATGGCATAGCCTCGCGGCTTCTTTACAAGCTTGAATTTCTCCTTCATGGCCACCCCGAGGGCCAACTCGCCACCTTTACTGCCAAACATCATGGCCAGATTTTCCCCTGTGTACGGTAGCCACATGATCTTATGGAATCTGTCGGTGATGGGTATTGGCCCCTCCAGCCACAGACACCCATCATGCACCAAGAAAAGTAGTTCCTTGATGACCAATACTATAATGGGGTGTGATTGTACTGTGACACACATAGCAGGTTGAGTAGCCCTACCTTATCTACTACCCTGAGCCACTTATGTGGTTCCAATGTAGACATTCCAGTGGTTATGTCAATAATGCACCTCATTAGCTACTCAGTCGCCAAGTGTGAGAAATTCTCATGGTTAGCTAAGTCCCAATCTTCCAGTTTTAACAAAGGAACATGTCCCAAGTGCAGTCTTTCAAAGACAATCTTGTCCAGCAGCAGAGGGGTTTGGAAGGGTACCTTGCTCTTGCCAATCTCCTTTGGCACCTTGGTCTTGACCTTGCGCGGAGGGATGTACTCATGAAACTTAGTGATAGGGTCAGCACCCTGGACTTCAACTTCCTCCACTTCTACCCTTAAGTCCTCATCATCCATCTGGATGTCCTTAATTTCTTCCTCCTCTAGCTCCAGGTTAATGGCTTTGCCCTTTTCCTGTGCGGTGGGCTTGTCCTTCAGTGGGCTTCTTCTCGGCATAGCCTACACTGGTATTACAACCTGCTTGCCCTTCTTATCCTTCATACTCTCCTTGGTTGGGGTGGGCTTTGGTCTAGGCATCCATGGTGATTTGGGGACTTCAGCTAGGACGTTTGCAGCCTCTAGAGCATCTCGCTCTGCTTCGCTACCAATAGCCACCTTTGTTGTCACTTCTTTGGCATCCATAGCTTCTGTGGGTGTCAACATGATGTTATTCAACAAGTCTTGTGTCTCCTTTGGCAATGTCTCAAATACTAAACTGGCTAGCAAAGCTTCGAATTTTTCGTGGTTCATGTGCACCTAAGAGCTCAACAACTCAATTCTCAAAATGCCAAGTGTTTTTCATTGGGCCTCCACCTATAATTTATAGGGAATTTTGAATTCAAATCCGACCATTCCCCGCACATTCAATTCATTAATGCCAAATTGGCGACATATTTCCAAGGATCTTACCCATAAAGTTTGTCTTAAATGTCGGCCTCCCGCTCCATTTGGCTACATTCCTACATCAAATCATGAACAACGGCTTTAACAATCACTTTTTAGTTGACCTGCATGATTTCTCCCTGAGTAACGCAGCTCCCTTCACGTTTTCGCAAACTCTATGACATTTCCTCATCCCTTACAATCCTCCAGTCATGCAGTTCCCCAACCTGAGTAGTGTAGTTTATAGTCACACACCTCCTTTGAGTTGCTTGGAGCGCTAAGACTATGCTACCCTCATATAGTCACTTAGTCAGATCACCGGTTTATGGCTTCAATAAACTCCCATTCACCATTCTTGGGAAGGGATCTCCATTCAATTTAACCAACTAAACTGCTCCACCATCGGTAATCTCCTTAATGACATAGGGCCCTAACAAGTGCATTCTCAACTTCCCTATAACTTTATCAAACTTTCTGTCATATAACAAAACCAGATCATTTACCTTAAAGGATCACAACTTAATGTGTCGATCATGCAATTCTTTTTCGTGCTGCTTATGGACTTGTTGGTGAAATCAAGCTAGAAATATCTCTTCCTCAAGCTTAGCCAGCTACGCAAGCCTCTCTCCAATGGCTCTACGATCCATTATACCCTTGAGTTCCGCTATGCACAGACTAGGCACAATGTATTCCATGGGAATCACTGCTTCAACACCATATACAAGCTTAAAGGGTGTCTGTCCAGTCAACTTTTGGCATGTCGTCTGATAGGCCCATAGTACTACGGGTATGCGCAGGTCCCAAACACTTTTTTGTGTGTTGCAAACCTTGGTTAGCACGTTCTCCAACACCTTATTGAATGCTTCCATCATATCATTAGCATGTGGGTGATAAGGCATGCTTTTCTGGTGATATAACTAGAATTCCTCTACCAGCTTGCTGGTCATCTCATTCAAAAATTGCATACCACGATCACTCATCAAAATCTTTGGACACCCAAATTGCGTCAGGACATACTGAAAGAGGAAATTCATAGCAGTCGCACCTGTGTAGTCCTTTATAGGCCATACCTCCACCCATCGAGTCAAATACTCAGTCGCAGTGATAATGTACTACGCTCCCTTCTTCTTCCCATGGGGCTGAATGGGTCCCATCAAATCTATCACCCATTTCTCAAAAGGTTGTAACGTCATCAGTGGGTATAGAGGTAGCTCATATCTCTGTGATGGCCTACCGGTCCTTTGACATACATCACACACCTTGCAGTAAGCTTTTGAATCCTGATGGAGCATTGGCCACCACAACCCTGCACGTAGAATCTTCGGTGCGGTTTCCTTTCCTGCATAATTCCCTCCCGTAGCACCCCATGAGCATCTGCAAGGATACTACTCCTTTAAAACTCTGGTACATGTCGTCGTAATACTTCATAAAACCCCATTTTGTACAGATGTCCAGCAATGACATAAAAGTCTGTCGCATATACCACTAACTCCTACTTGACGGTGTAGCCTTTTGGGGTAGCTCCTATCGTAAGGAACTGTATGATGTCTTCAAAGTAACCATCTGTGACCTGAACTACAAATAGTTGCGTATTAGGCAATCCCTCCTCCAAATTAGTGGGCTCTTCCCCCATTTGTTGCATGACAGATGGTCTGGTCCCACGTTTAGCCATCCAGGCTTCACAATAACTTCAAAATCATACTCCTAGAATAGTAACAACCACCTACAGATTCTCCCCCCAAACACAGCCTTATTGACCAGTAATTTCAACGTAGAATGATCTGTATACATCTTAAAATGTCCACCCAAAAAATAGTGTCTAAAGTTATGGAGTGCATATACCATGGCTAACTTTTCGCGCTCGATGGTGGAATAGTTCTTCTCAACCTTTGATAACCTTCTACTTACGAATTCTATAAGATGGTCCAATTCTCCTCTGCCAGCCTATGTCATTACTTCTCCCAGTGCTATACAGGATGCATCTACATGTACATGAAACTCCTTCTTCCAATCCGGGAAGACTAAAATCGGTGCAGTGACCATTTTTCTTTTCAATACATCCAAGTTCTTCTGATAGTCCTCCTTCCAACGGAATGTGACATCCTTTTTCAATAACTTCTCCATAGGAAAGGTGATTTGGGCATAGACCTTGATCAACTTTCTCTAATACCTAGGATGTCCTAAGGTTGCACATAACTGATTCACACTCCTCGGTGCCTCCAAGTTAAGTATCACTGTGATCTTCGCAGGATCTACTGTTAGTCCCTAATTATAAGCCACATGACCCAGCAGAGTGCCAAAAGGAACACAAAACAAGAATTTCTTCAAATTGAGCATAATCGGGTACCTTCGACAAGTATCTAGCATCAGGTGCAAACTTTCTGCATGGATTTTCACCAACCCAAACACAGTCAAGTCATCAAGTACACCTCCAAAAATTTATGAATGAATTCTTTGAATGCAATAATGACTACACGCGAAAAAATCGCAGGTGCATTCTTCAATCCGAAAGGGATTATTTTGTAGTGAAAACATCCCCATTTAGTCGTGAAGGTCATCTTGCTTCTATCCTCAAGGGTGATTTTGATCTCATGGTACCTAGAGAACCCATTAGTGAAGGAGTATGCTTCTTGGCCACCTACATTATCCAATACCTCATCAGTGAATAGAGTCGGGAAAGGATCATGTACGCAAGTGTCATTCAACTTCCTGAGATCTACACATATCCTTATTTCATCCTTCTCCTTTTCTTGTACCACCATTGGGCTTACCCAATCATATTCTTCTACGGGCTAAATGATGTTTGCATCTTGTCTAGCTCTAAGCAGACCTTCTATTTATACTTTGGATTGATACGGTAACGTCTTTTCTTAACCGGCATCCCGTTAGGTTTTAACATTATCTTCATAATGTCCAGGTCTCCTATTATCCCCTTTAGCTCCATAAACCTGGTAGGGAACAAATCATGGTGTTTGCGGAGCAATTTGGTGACCTTATCTACCATTACATAATCCCAGTAATCTCTGATCCTCGTGAATTTGGGCTCCGCCTCTATAGCAATATTTACCTGTTTTGTTTTCAATGGTGTGGTTATATCAGGATTCTCAATCTATGGTCCCTCGACCTCGAGGCGTGACATTCATCCAACCTATTGGGGCCAATAAGAATTATAAGTCCTCGATCTATAAAATTTTGGGTTCGTTTTGAGATTAACGCCCGATGAATTTATGACCCAATATCCGTTTGATATACGAAGTCAGTAAATCTATGGCCTGTGGGTCTTCAACTAGCACACGAGTTAAAAACAGGCCTAACCCCCACCGTTGACTGTGATCTAATGGTTTGAAATTACAATCGACAGCCAGAAGTGAGTGCGAGTCTCCAAACACGATCAAGAATTTTCGTCCTCTCCTACCCCCCCTCCCCAATTAATACTAAATGACCACGATTAACACATAAACACTGATATTTACAATTTATATTATGAAAATAGAGAAAATACACCATTAAGTTTCAGAATGTGGATTCATAGAGGTAAACGAGTGTCTTCACTAGAATTAACACACAATTGCACACTGAATCAATTTCTTCAATATAATAATAGTTACAGAGTCTTGGCCCCCTTGGCTCAATTACAACGATTTATCTGACCTTTGTCTCAATCTCAAATCCATATCTATCACTCAACTCTTGCCTCTCACTCTAATCTCCATCATCTCAGCTAATCCATTTGCATTACATTTTCTTCTCTTTATGAGTCAAATCCTATTCTAACTGTACTAACAACTTCATCTCTATTTTAATCAATCTAAAAATCGAATCATTGTTTTTAAGCATTATTACACACCTATGCTAACAACTTATTCCTTAGTCCAAAATAAGACAATTTTCTAATTATTACAATAACGAAGTAAAGATCATTTTCAAGGGATCCAACCCTCTCGACCAAAACTGACTTTTTCCCACTCAGGTCAGTTAAATTCAACTCATTTAGCTACAACATGTGAACAAACCATCACATTGCTGGCTAAGTCCAGTTGCTCCTGCATCAATAACAATCTAATTTTTATGTCGACATTTTATCTAAATTAGATTTATGACTAGTTTAAAACAAGAGAGCGATAATTAACCTTCATTACCTCAAAAAATTCCTTCATTGCATAATCTAGGCCAAGATGCATGTTTACCTCCCTATTCATCCCTCTACAATTTTATCCATTATAGATAGATATATGATTGATATACTCTCTCCCTCTGCAACTTTTATTTCTAGCGAGCAGATATCTCATGACAACACATAATTAGTGGTGATTTATTTCAAAGATGTAGAGATTCCTAGGAGTTTGACACCGCTAATAAAATTGTGATTTTTGTTACTCTTGGTGGAATCAAGCATAGTAGTATACATGTAAGCACTAGTTAATAAGTTACTAGCTCACCAAACAATTTTTAAGAACTTCTCTATATCTCAATGAGGATCTTAAATATTTTCAATGGTGCTATATATTCTTTCTATCCATAGCTCTATCAATATGAAACTATGCATAGTGGTGTTACAAATCATGGATTGAAATCACCACACATGTAGCTAAAGGTTTGAAAAATATATTTTTGATAGAGACAAAAACAATAACCCTGAGAGAATACTTAAATATAGCATCTAGTACTTACACATCTCCCTTGTATGGGGATGTAGAGCACCATTCATGTAATCAATAGAGTTAAATATTTAATTCTATTTATTGATACTATCGTTTGGGATGTTTTTATAAAAAACAATTGAAATATTTTTGATCCTATTTTCTCTTAATGTTGCATTTATCCATACTTCAATGATTAATAACAACATAAATGAAACTAGAAATTGGTCAGTTCCTAAATGTGATAGATGCTTGTTAGTATATATCTTGGTTTCATAAGAGTGCAAGGGAATTTTTTATATTTTAGTGCCATATTTTTATAAGATTCCAATAAAACATGTTTAGTCTCCATCATTATTTAAATAAAAAATTCTTAAAAACATAAATTAAGTTATAAATTTTATGAGAATGTTAATGTGATGGTAGAAATTGTTTTTAAATTATCTTGTTTTAATTATAATTCATTTAAAATTTTGAATCCAATTGTATGCATTAACATTATAAAAGTATATATTTGAATCCAAAAATTGCTTGCAAATATAAATTATATATTGAGAATGCATCCTTCTTTAATTATGTTATACCAATCTAACTCGCAGTTGGGTATAATTAGTCAATCGATACATGTATATTATTTTTTGAAATACTTACGATTTTTCTTAATACTTTTACAGATTTGAAGTAAAATATAATAGAAAACCTATCACAATTTATTTTCTTATCATTCTCTAATACAATGAATATTGTAACAAATTTAGCCCCTACTTATGTCATTACATTCAGTTTTTTTGTCATTAAAATTTTTCGCATGGATCATTCTTTATAAACTAGTGATCTCTCTTGAATGGCTATAGATGTTTTTTTTCATTTTCAACCAACCAAGGCTTTCCGTGTGATTATTGCTGCTGCCCCACCCCAATTCAATTTGCAAGGGAGTGGGCCATTTTGAAATGTTTCACAGCTTCTTCCTGTGAAACTGCCAATAATACTCAATTCACTCCAAATAGTAAAACATGGTAGTATCTACCTTTTTAACATTGTGAGAATGTGGCTTTATCATATTCACAAATTTCAATGGGCCATTTTGAAATGCTTCACTGCTTCTTCCTGTGAACATGCCAATAATACTCAATTCACTCCAAATAGTAAAACATGGTAGTATCTATCTTTTTAACATTGTGATTTTTGTGTATGTGGCTTTATCATATTCACAAATTTCATTGCCATAACTACTTAGATTGAATTTCTGGGTTCATATTTGGATTCTTCTTTCCAATCACCTTCGACTATATTGGGGTTTATATTTTGGATTATTTTGATTTATAGATAAGGCGTAGATCAACACTAAATTTTAATAATTGTTGTTGTTGTTATTTTCGCAGACGATAAGAAAGACATGAAGAATGTATAATCATGCTAAGATAGACGAAATATCTAGATATGAGTTAATTATGTTATCATGAGCCAAAATAAACTAGCTTTCCTTTATTTTTCATGTTTATTATGTAATTACTCTAAAGACATTATAATAATAAAAAGTATTATTTTGTTGGAAGGGGCTGAAAAGACCTTTCTCATTGCTCTTGAGGATGGACCATGGCTATTCTCAAGGGTTTCTTTCCCTCTCTCCATCTTACCTTTTCATTTACTTTTATTTCTTTATTTTAGAACTAGATAGCTTTAGTTTAATAGATTGTAAATTAAAAGGTATCAAATAATGCATCAACATAAAAAATTAGAACATGTTAATTGAAATTATGAAATTCTAAATAAACTTGAAGCTATGTAAATGCATTCGATTTAGCCAATATAATATTTTTCCAACCATGGATTCTTGTGATAATTTCACATTTTGGATTTTGTTTAGTAGCTCAATTTGTGTATGATCAAGTAGTATGTCTTTATTGTATGTACATTGATTGGTGTGTGGTGAATGAAAAAATTTTGTATCCCTATTCAGTGATTGAATTTTTGTATGATCAAGTTGTATGCTTTTGTTGTATACATTGATTGATGTGTTTTTCTATTACTTTGTGATTATGAATTTCAATGCAAAATTTCGTGTAATAATTGTTGTTTGAGTTTAAATTATATGATTGTTTTTTACAATGAATGAGTGACATGTTAATATGTATTTTGAAATGTGTGAGAATTTTCTTTGTTAATGTTTGGTGCTTCGTATCTATATCATGTTTGTGCATTCAAAACTTTTTTGTGTGTGTGATCACTAAAATTTCTTATGTAATGTTCAATGTTTTTGTGTGTTTCTATAATGCTTTTTGTGATGTTCATTATTTGATGTGTATTTGTGATTGTGTATGATAATGGTTCTTGTTTGGGCTTTACTTACATAGTTGTGCATTTACAATGAATGTGGATGACATGTTTGATATGTACTTTGATCAAGTTGTATGTTTTTATTGTATACATTGATTCATGTGTTTTTCTATTTCTTTGTGATCATGAATTTAAATGTACAATTTTGTGTAGTAGTTGTTGTTTGACTTTCAAATATATGATTGTGTTTAACACTGATTGTGTGACATGTGAATATGTATTTTGAAATGTAAGAGAATTTTCTTTATTAATGTTTGGTGCTTGGTGTCTATATTATGTTTGTGTATTCAAAACTTGTTTGTGTGTGACGACTAATATTTGATATGTAATGTTCAATGTATGATGTTTGTGTATTTACAATGCTTTTTGTGATGTTCATTATTTGATGTGTATTTGTGATTGTGTATGAAAATGGTTGTTGTTTCAGATTAAATTACATAGTTGTGCATTTACAATGAATGTGGATGACATGTTTGATATGTACATTGATCAAGTTGTATGCTTTTATTGTACACATTTATTCATGTGTTTTACTATTTTTTTGTGATCATGAACTTAAATGCAGAATTTTGTGTAGTAGTTGTTGTTTTACTTTCAAATATATGATTGTGTCTTAGAATGAATGTGTGACATGTGAATATGTATTTTGAAATGTGAGAGAATTTTCTTTATTAATGCTTGGTGCTTGATGTCTATATTATGTTTGTGTATTAAAAACTTGTTTGTGTGTGATGACCAATATTTGATATGTAATGTTCAATGTATGATGTTTGTGTATTTACAATGCTTTTTGGGATGTTCATTATTTGATGTGTATTTGTGATTGTGTATGAGAATTTTTGTTGTTTGGGCTTTACTTACATAGATGTGAATTTACAATGAATGTAGATGACATGTTTGATATGTACTTTGATCAAGTTGTATGTTTTAATTGTATACATTGGTTCATGTATTTTTCTATTTCTTTGTGATCATGAATTTAAATGCAAATTTTTTTTGTAGTAGTTGTTGTTTTACTTTTAAATATATGATTGTGTTTTACAATGAATGTGTGAAATGTGAATATGTATTTTGAAATGTGAGAGAACTTTCTTTATTAATGATTGGTGCGTGGTGTCTATATTATGTTTGTGTATTCAAAACTTCTTTGTGTGTGATGACCAATATTTCATATCTAATGTTCAATGTATCTTTGTGTCTTTACAATGAATTTTGTAATGTTCATTATTTGAGGTGTATTTGTGATTGTGTATGAGAATGGATGTTGTAAGGGCTTTACTTACATAGTTGTGCATTTACAATGAATGCAAATGACATGTTTGATATGTACCTTGATCAAGTTGTATGTTTTTATTGTATACATTGATTCATGTGTTTTTCTATTTCTTTGTGATCATGAATTTAAATGCTGAATTTTGTGTAGTAGTTGTTGTTTGACTTCCAAATATATGATTGTGTTTTACAATGAATGTGTGACATGTGAATATGTATTTTGAAATGTGAGAGAATTTTCTTTATTACTGCTTGGTGCTTGGTGTCTATATTATGTTGTCTGTGTATTTACAATGCTTTTTGTGATAATCATTATTTGATGTGTATTTGTGATTGTGTATGAAAATGGTTGTTGTTTGGGCTTTACCTACATAGTTGTGCATTTACAACAAATGCGGATGACATGTTTGATATGTACGTTGATAAAGTTGTATGTTTTTATTGTATACATTGATTCGTGTGTTTTTCTATTTCTTTGTGATCATCAAAATAAATGCAGAATTTTGTGTAGTAGTTGGTGTTTGACTTTCAAATATATGATTTTGTTTTACAATGAATGTGTGACATGTGAATATGTGTTTTGAAATATGAGAATTTTCTTTATTAATGCTTGGTGCTTGGTGCCTATATTATGTCTATGTATTCAAAACTTGTTTGTGTGTGATGACCAATATTTGATATGTAATGTTCAATGTATCTTTGTATATTTACAATTTAATGTGTATTTGTGATTGTGTATGAGAATGGGTGTTGTTTTGGCTTTACTTGGTTACATGAATCATTATTATTATTATTAAGAAATAAAATTACAAAATATTATTATAAAAATCTATTTAATTATTATCATTATAAATATTTATTTAAATATTGTAGGAAAAATATTTAACAAAAATAATAATAATAATAAGGTATGTATTAATAAGTAATTTAAATTTAAACTTTTTAAATAAATTCTCATATTTTATTAATATACTATGTTAATATTTAATATCTTAAAATTTATTTATAATTATTTTCATATATAATATAGTTTTAGAATATTAAAAATTGTATATATATATATATATATATATATATATATATATATATATATATATATATATATATATATATATATAATTTTTTATAGAAAAATCAAAACATCTTTTATTATTTTAATAAAATTTAGTAATTTCAATTTAATTTTTATTTTATATAAATAATAAAATTATAAATATTTATTTAGTTATTATTATTACTATTATTTATTTGTTCTAAATATATTAATATATTATATTTATATGTGATATATTAAATTTTAAATTAATTAATTTTAATGTCAATAATATATTATTATTATTATTATATATATATATATATATATATAAAATTATTTTTTTAATTCCATAATATATTAAAAAATAAATTATTTTAAGCAATTGTGTATTTACAATTTTGTGTGTAATAAAATACGAAGGATTGTTTATATGTTTGTGTATTTACAATATTTTTGAATGTAATGATGAAAATATGATATGTTGTTTGAGTACTTTTGTATCTATATGTTTTTGAATAGAACCATGAAATTTTGAAGTGATGTTTGTATATGTATTTTGAATATAATGACGATTGTTGTTTCATTGGGTGGTTTGTTTATTTCTCATTTATTCATTGTGATTGTGTATATGCTTGGAATGTGAGAAGGAGAAAAATTTGGTATGGCATATTTTTGCATTTGCAATAATATTATTGAAACGATCAAATTTGGTCTCTATTTTCAATTAAAATTTATTGCACAATAAGTTAAATGGGGTGATTGAGAGAGTGTGAAGGGAAATTGTAATATTTTATAAGCTATAAGTGAGGGGTAGCGCAAATTAACGTTAATCTATTGCATAGGGAAATCAAATAAAAGGTGGGGTTGGGGGAGTGATGTGTGAAATAACACTATAACTGTAAAGTAGGAGTGAGGGGTGGGGCCAAATGAACTTCCAATAGATAATTTATATCACGAAAATTTCGAAACCAAATAAAATTCCTTTTAAATATATAAATATTTTTATATTTTTATTTATCAAATTTTAAAAAATAATAATAGATTGCCAATTTTAAAAATAACTAAATTATTTATAATATCCTAATATATCAATATATATAATATTTTTTTAATTTGAATTATATATGTAAAGAAGTAATAAATATTATAAATATATCTATTTTTTTCACAACTTCAATTTTCACACCAAATATTATTAAAAATATTTTATTATTATTATTATTATTAAGTAAAATGATCAAATATTATTATAAAAATCTATTTGATCATTATCCTTATAAATATTTATTTTAATAATTATTTTACATAAATGATAATATATGTGTGTGTTTGTGTTTGTCTTAAATTTAATTTTAAACTATAAATTTTAAATTTCAAAATATAATATTTTTTTTATTATTATAAAATTAATTTTTGAAATTGAAAAAATGAAGTTGTGGCAAGAGGGGAGGGGTGCTTTGTGGTCTTGAGGAATTTGAATTTGTTGGGTATTCATGGGGCTTAGGATATATGACAAACATCCAAGCTTAAGTTTATGCCTTTTATGAGGGAATTCAATTAGCTAAAAAAAATCAAATAGTTCTCTATTATCTCAATAAAGATGTGGAATTTTGTGGAAATTAAAAGTGTTAATTAAGATTGTGATATTTTAAAATGAATGGCCGAATCAAACCTTCTCCTTTTCCTTAGAGCTAAATTTTTTGGCATTACACAGTTGTGAAAGATTGTATTATCAAGCAGTTACAGTATGACATGAATTTCATTTTTTGGCGAGTTCATTTTGTAAGGTATATATATCTACAAAACCCCTTTTTTTTGTCCAGTTTGGAGTCCCTATGGAAAAAATTATACTTTCATTGAATAAGTTGGCTGAAGAAAAAGTTTTAAAGATATCTAAGTGTAGACTTGCCTATAATTTTTGCTTTAAAAAATATATATTTTATAAAAATAATGATGATGTAATTTGTGTATGGTACCACTTTGTTTGTGAGACAAAAGACTTGAACCCTTGTGTGGGGTGTATTTCTTCTACCCTTTTAATTTGAACTTATAGCATTTCTAAAGAAACAACCTAAACCATGAATACCTCCCACTAATATAGGAACCATGCCCAAGTTACAAATTGGGTTTACCTATTTAGTCAGACATATAGTTAGTTGTGTTGGAGTCAAATGTATAGTAACAATCTTACATAATCTCAAATATATTTGAATTAATTTATAAAGAAATAAAAATCATTTTCTAAAAAGATATAAACTATTATTATATCATTTTTATTTTTTAAATTACCATAAAAATTTTAAAATTAAGATTTTAAATTACACAATATCATTTCACAACTCCTAAAATTGTTATAATATTTATGATTTAAATCATTCCTTATTTAAATTTAATAATTTAATGTTTATAATAATGTTTCATAAACAAATAAATATAAATAAATTATAATATTTATTCTAATTAAATATTTTTATAATATCTAACTTCATTAGTGAAAATTCAATTCAACTCACTCAAATACACTCAATCTATTTAAACATCAAAACATTCTTAAACAAAAATTCATACTAAATAAAAGTGAAATACTGTAACATTAAAATTACATAATTAAACATTTAAATAAAAATTACATACTTAAAATTTAACATTAATAATAATAAAATTATCATTAAAAAAGATTAATTAATCAATTAAATTAGATTAAATTAAATATAGCCTATAAATTTCATTCTAACAATAAAAACATTAAAATATAAATGTTTTATAAATATATCAAATAGATTTAATATGATAATTTATTATATATCACCCAAATACAATTTATATTTATATTTCATTTTATTTAAAAATCTATAGGGTTAAAATTTATATTCATATAATTTAAAAACATTTAATAAATATGTCAATTTACCATGGATTTTTATGTTTTCATATGAGACATGTTAAATTTCTCATACTAGCTAGATTTATTTTTCTCATGTAATTTAATTTATCTCTACTTTATTATTTATTTACTCAAATAATAATTGAATTAATCAGAAAAAAAAAATGCAACAGAAATAAACCAAAAAAAGCAATCACACATTGCAAAAATTAAGTAATCCAAAAACAATTATCCATCATTTCATTATCAGAAAAATCTAGGTTTTTCGACCCATAGATATATACAGAGAAATACAATCTAGAACCTACAACCCATCTCCCTTAGAATGAATTTGACCTAGGTAAATTGCTCTGAAGAAAATTTGCCTCCATATGAAATCACCCTAAAGAAATCAACCTCCAACAACTAAATCTTCACCCTACAACATTTGGATATAAACTCTGCCACTAATGCGTACTAAACAAATCCTAGCACTCGAGCTAAAGAAACCCGAGCAACTCCTATAAAACTAAAATACAAAAGAAGAAATATATGAGGAAGGAATAAAAGTTTGTTGCTCCTAGTCATATCTCTAAGACTAGAAGATCAAGAATGTGTGAATGTGAAAGGACTCTCTTATTCCCCAAATTAATATATATATATATATATATATATATATATATATATATATATATATATATATATATATATATATATATATATATATATATATATATATATATATATATATATATATATATATATGAGAGAGAGAGAGAGAGAGAAGGAACACCATTAATACTATATGCTTACAAGCAACCTATAACGACATTTGTGGACAATTACACTCCACAGGTACACATGTCAAGCTCTAAGGTGATGTCATCTACAAGCAAGGATCTTAATTCAAGGACACTCCACAAGGTGCATCCAACACTACCGCAAACCTCCCAACCATGTATGTTCCACTTCCCCTTACATGAATAATATTGCAACATAGTCATCCTCATGTCAAATCTAAATCTCCATGAAATCCCTAAGGTATTGTGCCACTCTGTTGGCTAGAGATCAAGTACTGCACCAATCACATCGTCTGTTGTCAAGTAAGGAAAGTCATACCATTTTTGTTCAAGGTCCTTCCATGCCCTAATCAACACACGGTGAAAGTTTGCGTATAACTCCACGTACCCCTACAAGTTGACGGACTTAGTAGGCAACAACTGCGTTTGTGATTGATAGCCATGCAGATGTTCGTTTGCATCAAAATCCAGAATATCTTGTTCTCCTTGATACGTTGAGCATCCTTGGTCCCCCACAGTAAAGTGTACTTCGCTGCTTCTGGCAGGTACAACATGACCGAGGGGAATTGGCTGTCTTCTGGCAGCTCCTAGGCTACTAGCACAATATACAGTAAGAGCCACGCATAGTGGAAGGTCTTGCGAGCTCTTGTGCCTCACGGAAGTTCGCAAGGAACTCACCGCAGAGATAACGCGCCCAATTAAACTAGACTCCTTCACTGCATTGGGCTACAAGAGAGACAACTAGAGCCTACACTTCAGCTGTGCAACACTTCCTCATAGCCTTTCTTGCAAAAATCTACGTGGCCACCTTGACTGCAAGGTCGCAGATACTCGAGATGGCATAGCCTCACAACTTCTTTACGAGATTGAATTTCTCCTTCATGGCCTCCGCGAGGGCTAGCTCGCCACCTTTTCTTCCAAACATTATTGCTGGATTTTCCCCTGTGTAGGGTAATCGCATGATCCTATGAATCAATCTGTCAGTGATGGGTATTGGCCCCTCCAACCAAAGACACCCATCGTGCACCAAGCATAGCAGTTGCTTGATGACCAATACTATAATGGGGTGCGATTGTAGTGCGACACCCATAGCAGGTTCAACAAACCTCCCTTGTCTACTACCCTGAGCCACTTTCGTGGTTCCAATGTAGGCATTCCAATGGTTGTGTCAATAATCTAGTGCAATAGCTACTGAGTCGCCAAGTGTGGGAACCTCTCATGGTTAGTTAAGTCCAAATCTTCTAGTTTTAACAGAGGAACCTGCCCCAAGTGTGGTCCTTCAAAGACAATCTCGTTTGGTAGTAGAGAGGTTTGTAAGGGGACCTTGCGCTTTTCAATCTCCTTTGGAACCTTGGTCTTGCCCTTGCACGAAGGGACGTACTCTTGAAACTTAGTGATAGGGTATTGCAACCTGCTTGCCCTTCTTATCCTTCACACTCTCCTTGGTTGGGGTGGGCTTCGGTCTAGGCGTCCATGGTGATTTGGGGACTCCAGCTATGACTTCTGTAACATCTGGAGCATCTCCCTCTACTTCGCTAACAACAACCGCCCTGGTTGTCACTTAGTCAGCGTCCATAGCTTTTGTGGCTATTGACATGATGCTATTCAACAAGTCTTGTGTCTCCTTTGGCAACGTCTCAAATAATGAACTGGCTAGAAAAGCTTCGAATTTCTTGTGGTTCATGTGCGCCTAAGAGCTCAACAACTCAATTCTCAAAATGCCAAGTGTTTTCTGTTGGGCCTTCACCTGTAATTTATAGGGAATTTTGGAAAGAAATCCAACCATTCCCCTCACATTCACTTCATTAATTTCCGATTAGCGGCAGATTTCCAAGGATCTTACGGATAAAGTTTGTCTTAAATGTTGGTCACCTACTCCATTTGGCTGCATTCCTACCGTCAAATCATGAACAATGATTTTAACAATAATTTTCTGGCTGACCTATGTGATTTCCCCCTACGTAATGCAGCTCCCTTCGTGTTGTCGCAAACCCTGTGACATTTCCTTGTCCCGTAAAATCCTCCCATCGTGCAATTCCCCAACCCGGGCAATGTAGTTTATAGTCACACACCTCCTTTTAGCTGCCTAGAGCACTAAGACTATGATACCCTCATATAATCACCTGGTCAGATCACCGGTGTATGGCTTCAATTGACTACCATTCACTGTCCCTGGGAAGGGATCTCCATTAAATTTAACCATCTGAATTGCTCCACCATTGGTAATCTCCTTAATGACAGAGGGCCCTAAAAAGTGCATTCTGAATTTCCCTGGAAATTTATCAAACTTGTTGTCATATAACAAAACCAGATCATTTACCTTAAAGGTTCACAACTTAATGTTTCGATCATGCCCTGTTTTTTCGCACTATTTTTGGACCTGTTGGTGAAATCCAACTAGAAATATCTCTTCCTCAAGCTCAGCCAGCTGCGCAAGCCTCTATCCCAGGGCTTCGCGATCTTTCATACCCTTGAGTGCCACTATGCACAGACTAGCCAAAATGTATTCCATGGACATCACTGCTTCAACACCATATACAATCCTAAACGGTGTCTGTCTAGTCAACTTTTTACATGTCGTCCGATAGGCCCATAGTACTACGGGTATGCACATGTCCCAATCACCTTTTGAGAGTTGCAACCCTTGATGAGCACATTCTCCAACACCTTATTGAATGCTTCCATCATCTTATTAGCCTGTGGGTGATAAGGCATGCTTTTTCGGTGATATACTTGAAATTCCTCTACCACTGTGCTGATAATCTCATTCAGGAAGTGCATACCACAATCACGCATCAAAGCTTTGGACACCCAAATTGCATTAGGACATACTCAAAGAGGAAATTTGCCACAGTAGCGCATGTGCAGTCCTTTATAGGCTCTTCCTACACCCAACAAGTCAAATACTCAGTTGCGGTGATAATGTACTGCACTCTTGTCTTCTTCCCATGGGGCTAAATGGGTCCCACAAAATATATCACCCATTTCTCGAAAGGTTGTAACGTCATCTGTGGGTACAGAGGTATTTGATATCTCCGTGATGGCCTACCAGTCCTTTGACACACATCACACACCTTACAGTAAGCTTTTGAGTCCTGATGGAGGGTCGGCCACCACAACCTTGCATGTATAATCTTCTGCGCGGTTGCCCTTCCTGCATAATTCCCTCCTACAGTGCCCCATGAGCATCTGTGAGGATGCTACTCCTATCAAACTCTGGTACATATCATCATAATACTTCATCAAACCCCATTTTGTACAGATGTCTAGCAATGACATAAAATCCTGCCGCACATACCTCTAACTCCTTCTTCTAATGGACAATGTAGCCTTCTGCAATAGTTCCTGTCATTAGGAAGTGTATGATGTCTTCAAAGTGACCATCTGTGACGTGGAATGCAAATGGTTACGCATTAGGCAATCCCTGAACCAAATTAGTGGGCTCTTCCCTTGTTCTGATGTGTGACAGGTGGTTTGGTCCCATGTTTAGCCATCCAGGCTTCACAATAACTTCAAAATCACACTCCTGGAATAGTAACAACCACCTACAGATTCTCCCCCCCAACACATGCTTATTGACTAGTAATTTCAACATAGAATGATCTGTATACATCTTAAAATGTCCACCTAGCAAATAATGTCTAAAGTTCTGGAGCACATATACCATGGCTAACTCTTTGCGCTCGGTGGTGGAATAGTTCTTCTCAGCCTTAGATAACTTCCTTCTTGCGAATGCAATAATATGGTCCAATTATCCTCTACCAGCCTATCTCAGTACTGCTCCCAATGCTATACGGGATGCGTCTACATGTACATGAAACTCCTTCCAATCCAGGAAGACTAAAATGGGCACAGTGACCATTTTTCCTTTCAATACATCCAAGTTATTCTGACAATCCTCGTTCCAACAGAACGAGACATCCTTTTTAAACAACTTCTCCATAGGTGCGGTGATCTAGGCATAGCCCTTGATCAACTTTCTACAATACCCAGTATGTCCTATGGTTGCACACAACTGATTCACACTCCTCATTGCCTCCAAGTTAACTATCATTGTGATCTTCGTGGGATCTACCATTAGTCCCTATTTACAAACCACATGACCTAGAAAAGTCCCAAAAGGAACACAAAACATGTCATTTTAACAACCCAAACATTATCCAGTCATTGAAGTACACATCCAGAAACTTATGAATGAATTATTTGAATGAAACAATGTCTACATGCGAAAAAATCGCAGGCGCATTCTTCAATCTAAGAGGCATTACAGTGTACTGAAAACATCCGCATTCAGTCACGAAGGTCATCTTGCTTCTATCCTTAGGGGTGATTTTGATCTGATGGTACCCATAGAACCCATCAGTGAAGGAGTATGCTTCCTAGACACCTACATTATCCAATACCTCATCAGTGAATGGAGTTGGGAAAAAGCCATGTATGCAACCATCATTCAACTTCCTGAGATCTACGCATATCCTTATTTCATCCTTCTGCTTCTTTTCCTATACCACCATTGGGCTTACCCAATCAGATTCTTCTATCGGCTCAATGATGCATGTCACGAGCATCTTGTATAGCTTTAATCAGACCTTCTATTTATACTCTAGATTGAGATGGTAAGGTCTTTTCTTAGCCAGCTTCGCATCTAGTTTTAACATGATCTTCATAATGTCAACATATCCTATTATCCCCTTCAGCTCCATAAACTTGGTAGGGAAAAAATCCTAGTATTCGCAGAGAAATTCAGCGAGCTTATCTACTGTCGCATAATCCGAGTAATCTCTGATCCTTGTGAATTTGGGCTCCGTCTCCGTACCAATATTTACCTATTTCATTTTCAATGGTGCAGTTATATCAAGATTCTAAATCTACGGTCCCTCGACCTCAAGGTGACCCTCGTTTTCAGGGATATTAATTTTTTGTGGATCCTCGTCTTCTTCTTCAGTAGTCATGTTATAGCATTCCAGCGTGTGGCTTAGGTGAGTAGTCCAATCGGGTTGAATCAAATCCAAAGGATTCTGCGGTATCCTAAAGATTGCTACTTTAACATCTTGTACCACTTAGTCAATACAATCAAACTTGACTTCGAATTTGAATTTCATTATGAATCCTTCTCGCAAAATATCCCGTTCACCTATACCATGGCAGAGCTCTATTTCCAAGTACCAGTTCATCGGGATGGCATCCAAGGTGTGACAAAATAGGTGCACCCATTCAGGTTGGGGCTTTGCTCCATAAGCCTTAGCTCATTTTGCCAAGTGTGTGACCGCATCATCCTTCCTGTCATATTTTTCTGTCATTTGTACCTTTGGCTTCCCAAAGCGTGTTCTCATCATCCTCCTACACGCGCGCCAATCATCAAAACTACCCTTGTGCATACCCAACCATCTTTTGGGTGTAGCACGCAGTGCCCAGTATAAAGCTTGGAAGCACTACTTTTTTGGTACCTCCCTCTCAAATGCATCCAAAGATACATCTACATCATTCCTGCCATCGTAAGTGGGTAGATATCTTACCTCTGATGATATACAGTGCAGCGACTGGGTCATCATGTTACAGCTTAGCGTGGTTACTTCATGTAGCCAATTCTGCCAGTGCTCTAATTCTTCATCAGAGTCTAAGGTTAAGGAACTCTCGCGATCCCATGTAATTCATCCATCCACTGTTGGATCCACCCAATCTTGGTCTCACACTGTTATTTTATATATGCAGTCCAAATCGTCATGGCTCTCATAATCGCAGACTGGTTCACTATAGCGCAATCCTTCAGCAAGATCTAGGGGTACTATTACATGAAGTGATTTATTTTCATATATCATCTTCTGCTTCTTTAGGTCAATTACCCCATTCATTTCACTAGCCCAATCAATGCCAAGGAGTGCAGGGTAGGGGTTGTTGTCATCCACAATTTCTATTACTTCAAAGTCATCCAATGCACTCGCGCCTTCAAAATCTACAGTTACTCCTCTGAGCCATCGATGGGGATAATCTTCTGCTAATTTTCCATCCTTAACTGAATCAAGGACCACTGCAGCGCGGGTCTTGCCATCTACTACCAACACTTCTTTGGTAAAACGTTTGCATCTGACCCTAGATCCAAAATAGCCTGATCCATTTCATATTCTCTTATATGCGCAGTCAGCCTCATCTCTCATCCTGTCCTTTCTTTATTCTTACCAATCTTTCATATAATGCATGGTCACTCGGACTGTTTCCAGTGCATCTATTTATAAGTTCCTATAATCCCTTCACGGCTTTGCTATCACGCATCAGCTTCATGCAAGTCTCTAGAAAGGTCGTAAGCATAGAAGGGTCCATTTCCTGATTAGGTTTATCCTTGCTCCATGAGGTAGAGGCCTTAGAAAAGCTCTTATTTGCTTCCCTGAATGTTTTACACGCACGCTCCAAATCAAATTCAGTATCCTTTGCTGGAGCTTTGTGAACCCATTCATTGCCTTAGAGTTGTTTCCCCTTATCATCGTCTATTGTAATCCCACTTCGAAGCACTATATTCACATTCCGATCCTCTTCACGAGGCTTAGCCGTCATCATCTATAGGTTGTGAGTTGACTGAGGTGTTAGTGTCACATATCCTCGCTATCAGCGTAGGATATTCCTCTGTCTCATGATCAAACTGGGTGAAATATTTGCCCAATGACCACATTAGGTTAGTGCATTCATGGACATAGTGTCCTGTTCCTCCACATTTGTATCAGATTAGCTTTCCCCTACCTCTGTTAGGTCCTCCTCCACCTCAGCCTCGTCCATGCCCCTGAAAGACTATTCATGCCATCCCATCGCTCTGGTTAGGGGGTTGCATTTCTACCTGAACCATATAGGTGGGAGTTCTATCCATCATTAATTCATAACTTCTGCAGTTGCCCTCATCATGCACTATAGACCTGTAGAAGTTGTAGAACAGTTGTTGCAGTGTTTTTACGAACTTCTGCAGCAAATGACTATTATATGTTGTATGTTTCCTTGCTACCTCACATATAGCGCACCACAACGTAGGCCCTGCTTTTATTAGACAAAATTGGAATCATTCTAGGCTTACCCTGTACTAGGGAAACTTGACCATCATAAAACCTACTTGAAGTTGTTACAGTATGTAATATTTCCAATATTAATAGTTAGTTGATACCCAGTTCGAGCACATAAAGCCACAAGTGCCATGCTTGACCAAACATCGCTACTATTGCCCCCATAATCGGTTTGCAAGTAATAATAAATCCTCTCGTTAATTAGCATAAATTCACATGTGCTGCATGGCTGGGGTTTCCATGCCACCTAGCCTTAATTATAATTAAGATCAAATGGGTGGCATGCACCTCCTTGAGCCTCACCTCATGACGTTTTTTCAACCCCAATCGGAGCTTGTAGATGCTTATTACTTGAATATATATTTGTATCTTAATTAGTTATTTAAATATACACCATCTTAAGGGGAGACCTATTAGGTAAAGGTAGAATGAGGAAAGTGGAATGTAAGTAGATGATAGAGCTTTATAACACATTTGACATTTTTTTTATCTACATCATACTTATTGAATTTCTTGACTTCCAACATAATCCTTTGTTATGAAGGTATTTGTTAGTAACTAACTACATGTTAATTTTGTATTTTAATATATTTCGATGAGTGGAATGCATTACATTCATACATTGTAAACAACATTTACTAGATGATGGTGTCGACTGAAAGATGGAAAAAATCAATTGGTGGTAACTTATCATAGCATAGTGTGGCTACATTGGTCATTGAAGCTGAATGCGAGAGAGATACCAATAATACAAAGACGGAAATTGATTCATAAAATGGTTTAAAACATAATCAGGTAAGCATATCCCCCAATACTATTTAGTTTTTTTTAATATTATATTGATTTATATGCTATGTCCTTTTCTTAATTTGAATAATTTCTAGGTATAAATATTATTACCAATTGAGAAGGAATATTTTACGTGTGTGACATTAAACAAATGAAACACTACAAGGCTATGTGGTGTAATGGCCACAAATTTCACATCAAAAATATGGATGAAAAGATGAAAACTTTTAATAGTGGTATTTTCAAAATATTTTGAGTTACTAATGTTTCCTCTAGAAGCGACACACATCCAGAAGTGTGAAAAAATCGATACTAGTATTTGGAAGATATAATTGAGTGTGATTGTAAATCCTTCAAAAGAATTTTGATGGATGTCAAATGTTAAAAGCTACAAATGAAAGAATGTGATCTTGAAAGAACTTTTGTTGAACATGCTAATGGATTTACCATGGTTAATATAAGGAATATTGAGATTCCATGTGATTTTGGAAGTTCAAATGGAAGCTTCAACCGACACCCCCCCCCCCCCCCCACTCATGTCACTCTAAATTCCCAAATACCTAATTTGTTTACTATAAATTAGAACGTCCATGAAATCCTTAGAAATACATGACATATTCTAGACAACAAGGGTACACTTCATATTACAACATAGATGAAGATAAAATGCAATTCTCCAGACATTCTATGTTAAACAACATTTCTTTCTAGTGTGCCCTAGCAAAGAAAATATAGCTCCTTCCAAATCCTACATAGAACATTTACCATCTTTAGTTGAGTCTTCTAGATCTTTCTTCACTAGCTCCGTTGTTACTTTATGGGACCAATAAGCCACGTGGACTGAAATGTCCAATTATTCCTAGGATTTTTTTTGAGTGAGAATAATGTTTAACCTATAGCTTACTCAATAATTCAACAATACAAATGAATGGTGGCACTGAATTCTTTAGGGAAGATTCAGTTTTTATGTTAAATTAAAAAAAGTTAAAACCTAAACTTAACTAGATTTGAATATTTTCATAATTCAACAGATAGTTCAAAGTTAATTTTTTGGGAGATTTCTTGGTTAAAGAAACAAACGAAGCTCCATATCTAGCACTAAGAATTGTTTTGCTACATTGAACGATATTAATCACTATCAATGTGTGCATAGAGAGAGAAAAATATCCATACTCATTTGAGAATTGTGATACTCTTCCAAGTTTAGTGTGGCTCAATAAGTGGAAATCTAAATCAAGGTTGAACGAGGTAACCACAAGAGAATTGCACGGTAATAATCACTATCAATGTGTGAATAGAGAGAGAAAAACATCCATACTCATTTCATTATTGTGATACTCTTTCATGTTAAGTGTGGCTCAATAACCTGAAATCTAAATCAAGGTTGCACGAGGTAACCACAAGAGAACTACAGACAAGTAGAATGGAATTGGACAACTCTTCATCTTTTTCAATATTTGTTCTTGTGCAATTGTTCACAATATGGTCAGTGTTACACAGTAATTTGTCACCATCCCTGTTACTCCTCTTGTCGTACCTTAGAGGACACATCCCGGGAGTTATAAGAAGTGACAAAGGCTAAAAACACTTGCATTATGTTCCCCTGAGTATGTACTCCATGTTCGCTAAAGACAGCTTCTGCAGATCATCCCTAAAAAGTGCTATTTTTCCATTGGCGCAAGTCCACAGTATTCTACCCGCGCCAATGGTGGAGATCCTCAAAAGAGGGCGCGACCATTGGCGCTCTGTCTTAGAGCAACAGTCGCGCCAACCAAATTTAGTCGTGCTTTTTGCCTTAATGCACGTCTGACTGTTGTTTCCTTCCTTACATGGAGCTTTTCTGAGGATAAAAAATCAGTCTTTTGTCAAGCTTTATCCATCTTTATGGCTTTTGCTAAATCCGCGAAAGGTGTCCCGGTTCATCGCATCCTCCTCCCTTCTTCATCTATATAATCTTGTCATTATGCATTGGACAAGCTAGAGTGTTGGTGTTAGTGTTATGCTAGTGATTTGGTGATTGAGTGATAGTAGTGATGATTATTGGTCATGGAATGTTAGATGTTGAGTTCTTGGAGGAATGCTAGTGAGTGCTAGAGAGGTTATGTTGCCGGAGAGGAGATGCATGTCAAGACACATATAGTTACTCGCCCAGCCAGGAGAAGGGTCGACGTCAGAACAATGGTTGTAACTTTTCCTGTTTATTAATTGATGAGCGACTGCTATTATAGTTCCAATCTCATTATCTATCATGGTGATATGTTGATTTATTTCCTTTCTGACTGAAATATAGTTGTGCCTTGGTAGTTTTTATGTTGGTATCTGTCTCTTCCTTTGCATGTGCAAGTATTCGTTATGATCTGTTGGAGCAAGGGAGCGAGGATATCAACTCTGCTTCAATCATAGCGTTGGACTCCAGGTTAGTCTTCTTGATTCACCTTTGATGCATAACTAGGAACCTGCGTAGCAGCGTGGTTTGTTTGTGGCTAGTTCTATGATAGGCTAGTGGGATCGCCTCTTTCCGCAGAGGGGATTTACCTTACCAACAAATTGGTGACTCCACTGGGGAGTAACTCTTTGATTTCTGTCTTGCATGTTAATTTTCTTCTGGTTGCTTGAGTGCATGAGCTTCCTGAGTCAGTTTTGAGTTGATTCTTTACTATTTGACCCATCTGAGCACTGTCAACCCGACCTGAGGTCATATCTTTTATCTTTTTAGTTGGCAAGCTTAATTGGCACGGTTATTTCTCTGAAAGTCGCGCCAGTTGGCGCACGTTGCTCAAAAGCAACTCGCGCCAATTCTATGGTAGCGCAAGTTGCAGGTTGACAGTCGCGCCAGCTCTGTAAATTTTGCCTGTGTGTGCGTGGAAAGCTCATTCAGTCTCTTTATATATCTCTTTCGGCCTCTGGAACTGTGTTGAACCTCTGCTTGACTGGTCTTAGCCTGTATCCCTCACCTGTTTGCTTATTTCCAGTGACTTTGCATGTCTAGCCTTCTGTGGGAAGTTTCGGTCTCTTGATTATGCAGTCAGCTTGTTGATTGTTCTGCACTTATCCAGTGATTTGTTAAAGCTTGATCTTCTATACTCTGAATACTTCACTTCTAGCTTCTTTCGATTTCACTAGTCTTTGTGTTTTTCCTTTCTTGCATGGTTCATTTTGTGTTTTAGAATTGGTTCTATTTCATTGACTGAACTTGGATTGTGCATATCTCTTAATATTTGTTTACATGCATCGTGCCATCTTAAAGGAAAGAAAAACAAAAAATCTCTTGCATCATAGTAGTTAGCATTTATTGTTATTTGTTGCTATTAAAAAGAAAAAGACAAAATTTCGTTTCTTGTTATTAGCTGCATTAGGATCTTTGTTGTTTGTTGAAGTGATCGCTTCATTTGTGAAAAAGATCTCAACCCTCCTGTAGATAGAATTCATCGAATCAAATGATTTAATTTCGGCATATAGTGTGCATATAAGAAGTTTTCGAGATATCACATACGGTAGGACCAAAAAACTGAAACATAATCAAAGATAAACTTTAAAATTAACCAAATGAACATAACAACGCATTGGAACATAACGCAAACACTCTAGAGGTCTAGGTTAGAGACGTGTTCCGGCATCGTTAAACCTGGTAGTCTATCGTCGAGTGGTTGGGTGATTCCTCCACGGTGAAACGGTAGCTGCCAATACGGACTATGCTCCCACGTACCGTCGAGTATATATTGGGAGACCCCTATAGGAATAAAGCCTTTATCCATAGGAAGCCGTGTCAGCCGCCCTATGATTTGCAATGCAGTGAACACAGCATTCACGAAGATCGACCACCCGTACCCTAAAAAGTATTATGTGGTTTTGCGAAAAGTTTGGCACACCCTCTACCTAGAATTCCAGAGCAATCACTTTTGATCCTTTTCGGACTCCCTAAATGAAAAGGTGCCTGTGAGCGTCTTCTGACTTCGTCCTCATTAAATATTCGAAGGAGACTAGAGTCATCTTTTACCCTTTTCTCGACTCTTAAAAAATGAAAAGGTTAAGTTCAGTGTCTTAAAAAATATTGGCCACGATAACATTACCCAATTAGATTTTGTTTGCGTTAGCTTGAGAAGGGTTATTTCTCGTTCAATGGTAGCCTTTCCGATGCCCACCGGCCAAGGTGTTCCTCCTGATGGGAACCCTCGCCCATTTCCTTGTGTCGGAAATGTTGGCGTTCAGTATATCGCAACATTGTCTTTACCTGGGTTGACCATTGGTTTACCCGTATGGTTGTTTTCAAACTCGGTGGTCTCAAGTGTGATGACTCCTGTCCCACCACCACCTCCTCCACCCGGACAACACCATGTTGATTCTAAGGTGGACCCCTTCCCTTCTTCGCCTATTGCTATTTCCTCATCTTCTACTTCGCCTGGTGAAACCTTGGATTTCACTTACCAGGTGACTAAGAAGAAGAAGAAGAAGACCAACAAGAAGAAGTCTTCTAAGGGGAAGGTCGTATCTACCATGAAACTATCAGAAATGGAATCACCTTCTGCTCCTCCGCAGAAGCTTCGGTCTCCTTGTCGATTATGCAAAGGGGACCATTTTCTTTCTGATTGTCCTGGCATTCCCAGGATCCTAGATATATGGTCCCGTGACCCGACTCGCCCCTTGCTGTCACAAATCGACGATACCTTACTAGTTGGTAACAGAAAAGGGAAGGTTTGTTTCCCTTGTCGACTTTGTGAAGGTAATCATCTCCTTCGCCTTTGTCCACTTATGGATGAGGCTTCCCGTCTTTTGGCAACTCTGTCGGATCCCTTACCCCAACTACCCGCTGGATATCAGCATCTTTTTACACCTGCAGAGCGTCTCTCCACTAACCAGGTGATCAAACATGATTCCTCTTTGTTCCAGCTTTCTCTTCCTGAACCCACTTGTGCTCCGCCTGCTCCAGACCAGTCCCTGGTCGGAACAAGTGATTTATGTTCATCATCTACGCACCACTTGATCATCAACGATGAACCCCCTGAGTCCAAACCAACCGAAAGTCCACAGTTCCAGCTTACAAGTAACCCGGTCTTTCAAAAGGTCCAGCTTACAAGTGACCCGGTTTTGCCTATAGAAGTTCCATCTTTAGCTGCTCTTACATCTAAATCTAAACCAGACGAAATTCAAAAGGTCCGGCTTACAAGTGACCCGGTTTTGCTTTCAGAACTTCCACCCCTAGATGATCCTACATCTGAATCCAAACCAGACAATAGTCAAACGGTCCGGATTACAAGTGACCCGGTTTCGCCTTCAGAAGTTACCTCCTCAGATGATGTTATCACTGCCAAGAATGACGAACCCAACGTCCAAATTCTATTCATTGACATAGACGTTAATGATCAAGTGAGCATCCCTCTCATTTCTTCACAACAGGAAGAAAGTCCATTAGAGGCATATCCGGCTGTCTATCCAGTCCCACCTCCGAGCAACCTAGTTATTTCCTTTAATTGGGATCAACTAGTCAATCCTCTGTTACCAGCCTCCATACCGTTTCGAATTATAGTTCAAGTCTATCGCATGGTTATGGCTGGTACAATTATTGATGAAGGATCTCTTGTGAGTATCCTTTCTTCAACAGCTTGGGAAGCACTTGGTTCCCCACTGCTTCTGCCTGAGATGAGAAGCCTTATAGGTTTCCATCGAGAAATCGCTCGACCTTTAGGAATTCTTCCCAATGTACCTATCACGTTAGAAGGGAAGACTATCCAAATGGGTCTCATGGTAGTCCAAGGTCCGTTAGATTACAATTTACTCCTTGGACGAGACTATATTTATCGCATACGTGCTATTGTGTCCTCACTCTTCAGAGTGATGTGTTTTCCGCATGAAGGAAGAACGATCAAAGTCGTAGACCAACTTTCATTCCCCGCTTCACACTTCACATATAGCCATCTGCCATTCCTAAATGGTCTTATTTCCACAGGAAATGCCCCAGCACCCACCCCATCATTCTGATGATGGCAGCTCACCTGGGCGCGTGACTGAAGCCCGGGGGCATCCTCCAATCAAGTCTTTCCAAGTAAACCTTCATTCCATCCACTCCGTGAATGCCATGAAGCTTGGGGGTATGTACCTCGATTGGTATAATCATGCTGGGGGCATGCAACAATTTTTTTTTTGACAAGCAAAGTTCTCCATGGTTCAAGCTTGTGTAAAAATGAACCCATTTACATCCCGTGATTGCCTTTTATCCGCTAAAATTCTGCTAGATGAGCCTTGGTTGTTTCATTCCATCGCCACCATCTTTTTGGCCAACCATATGCTTTCACTTGGTTGTTTCTCCTTTCCTGAGGAACCGCAACGATGAGTGGTCTTATTAGCCAGCCTCTTAACCTTTACGTGTTTCAAGTAAAGTTCCACCATTATCGGAACCAGTTGCTATCCCTTATACCACTCGTTCCTTCAGGACGAGTCGCCTTTACGCTCTTTTCTGACTCGTAAAATATGAAAAGATTGCCGAGTATTTTTCCCTTTTTGACTCGTTAAAGAAAATAAAAATGGAGGTCCGCTTTCAGCTCTTTTCTGACCCTTTAAAGAGGAAAAGATTGCCGAGTCCCTCCTCTTGACTCGTTAAATGGTGATAAGGGGCGGTCGTTTTAAGTTCTTTTTGTCGACCGTTAAAACATAAAAAGATTACCGGGTTTTTGTCGTTTCAAACTCGTTAGTGGTTACGAAGCAACGTGGTTTTGACCGTTTTTTTACTTTTTCAGGTCAAAGTCACTAATCATGAAAAGTACTCCTCGATCGTAATGATCGGGCGGTTCTTTCGGGTATTATTTTATACTTTTTCGGGCCCGAGAGACACAACTTTACGAAAAAGGACATCCCTGGAGTTTCCTTTTCTGCTGTCTTTTCAAACTCTCTAAACATGAAAAGACGCCGAGTTCTTCCTTTGTCAGACTCGTTAAAACTTAATGACATCGGATTTTGTCACAACACAAGCATATGCTATCCCCATCAAGCTTGTTAAAAATAACTGGGGTACTCGCCAGAAATGGTGGGGGGAAAATAAAATTTTTTGAACCATAATTATTACCGTAACGGCAGTATGTCGCTCTTGAACATGGCACTTTTTGCTTTCTTGTCCAGGGTGGGGATATCTCATCTCATACTTTTCACTTGCTCCCATGGACTTGGGTACCTTATTTGACCTCTCATCCATTCATTGCCTCGTCATCATGACCTTTGATACCTTGATGTCAAATACTGCCAATTCCGTTAATGTGCCGCCGATATGTTCAAGAGAAGTTGACCTCTGCAAATAAAAAACCTCCCTCTGATAGTTCGTACAATCTTGATTCACGACATTATCTCTCTGTCTCGTGTCGATGATGTGGGAAACATTATGGCCCACCTTCGATCAAGGTCACTCCCTGTCGACTTCAGCTCATTATCCAGGAAGTTGACCTAGAGACTCCCTTTCGGTGCCTTGGAGCCTGCATGCCTCAATGGCAGGTTCTTCGTGTTCGACGTGAGGTTTTCATTAGTGGCCTCCGATCGAATGATTCTACGGGTGTTCGACTTCAGCTCATTGATCAACACGCCGTAGATTGTACCTATAGTACCTTGAGGGCCATTGTCATTATTGGTAGTACCTCTCGCGTCTGTTAACAGTTTCCACCATTGACTGGTAATCAGACGATGTTCATGCATGTTCGAATTCAGCTCATATATTCACATGCTTGAACTTGTACTCTTGTTCGGGTCGAGATGGAGCGCAAGACCCTGGATTGTGTCTGTTGTATTCCAGGCGTGATTCTTGGTACTTGACTCATTCACTGGATGGCTGCGACCATACCTGATTCAGTTCATTGATCCTAACCAGATGGTTGCGTCCATACTATAGATCTAGATTATTTATGTACTCTCTTATGGATGGCTGCGACCATACCATGTACATCTTGTAATTGAACTATCAGTCATGTCTCTTAATACGGCTCCTCAGCGGCAGTAACTATATGTGCTCTTATATGTGCTCTTATGTGTGTTCTTGTAAAGCATTTCACCCCTCTCCACCTCTCGGACTTCATGCTTTAGGGGGCATCTGTTACACAGTAATTTGTCACCATCCCTGTTACTCCTCTTGTCGTACCTTGGAGGACACATCCTGGGAGTTATAAGAAGTGACAAAGGCTAAAAACACTTGCATTATGTTCCCCTGAGTATGTACTCCATGTTCCCTAAAGACAGCTTCTGCAGATCATCCCTAAAAAGTGTTATTTTTCCATTGGCGCAAGTCCACAGTATTCTACCCGCGCCAATGGTGGAGATCCTCAAAAGAGGGCGCGACCATTGACGCTCTGTCTTAGAGCAACAGTCGCGCCAACCAAATTTAGTCGTGCTTTTTGCCTTAATGCACGTCCGACTGTTGTTTCCTTCATTACATGGAGCTTTTCTGAGGATAAAAATCAGTCTTTTGTCGAGCTTTATCCATCTTTATGGCTTTTGCTAAATCCACGAAAGGTGTCCCGGTTCATCGCATCCTCCTCCCTTCTTCATCTATATAAGATTGTCATTATGCATTGGACAAGCTAGAGTGTTGGTGTTAGTGTTATGCTAGTGATTTGGTGATTGAGTGATAGTAGTGACGATTATTGGTCATGGAGTGTTAGATGTTGAGTTCTTGGAGGAATGCTAGTGAGTGCTAGAGAGGTTATGCTGCCGGAGAGGAGATGCATGTCAAGACACATATAGTTACTCGCCCAACCAGGAGAAGGGTCGACGTCAGAACAATGGCTGTAACTTTTCCTGTTTATTAATTGATGAGCGACTGCTATTATAGTTCCAATCTCATTATCTATCATGGTGATATGTTGATTTATTTCCTTTCTGACTGAAATATAGGTGTGCCTTGGTAGTTTTTATGTTGGTATCTGTCTCTTCCTTTGCATGTGCAGGTATTCGTTATGATCTGTTGGAGCAAGGGAGCGAGGATATCAACTCTGCTTCAATCATAGTGTTGGACTCCAGGTTAGTCTTCTTGATTCACCTTTGATGCATAACTAGGAACTTGCGTAGCAACGTGGTTTGTTTGTGGCTAGTTCTGTGATAGGCTAGTGGGATCGCCTCTGTCCGTAGAGGGGATTTACCTTACCAACAGTCAGCTATGTTATACTTTATTTGAAGGTGTTTGTTACTGGTTTTTGGTCATAGAAGGTGAAATTGAGGTCCTCACAACTTTGAGAAAATAGCTCCATAAATTAATGCTAATCTGTTATTAAAGCGAGTGCCTTAAAAAGTTCAGAATTCCTTTATGACTATGGTTGTTAGATTCCAACAAGTTTTACTAGAATGAAATGTTCATATTCAATGATTATTTATATGTCAAAATGATTCTCGAATTTATGCCTTACGGTGTTTCTTCATATTCAATGATTCTTTATATGTCAAAATGATTCTCAAATTTGCAACATCTAGTGCAATTGCTAGTGGCTTACAATGGACTAAATAGACTATGATGCATCTCTTCTATTTAAAGAATTGGGAAGATTGATTTATTCACGTTTGTGGTGAGGGTGAACCACAGTAGATGGTTCCTAATGATGAACCACATAAGATGATTCTTGATGATGAACCACATTAGCTGGTTCGAAATTTCCTCCCAAATCAATGATGCGGTTATACAAAAAAATAATCTCATTCTGAATAAAAATTTACAATACAAATATTAAAACTATTAATACAGTAATAACATGAATTAAATAACAATAATGATTATTATTATAGTAGTAAAACATTAAACATAATATTTCAAACATATATTTTATTTATTTTCCAAAATAAATAAAACATGGCTAAGAATTGTCAATGGATTTTCAAATTGTGACTCAATTCCTTACACCATATTTTTAATGCACAAATATGATGTTTTGTTGTTCAAATATATGGTTGTTCTTTTCTCCAATTAAAAGTAGGTAAATTATTTTTACAAATTCAATGCAGTTTTACATTTTTTTAGTTCCATTGTAGTTTTGTTTAACCCTATCTAATTTTATTATATTGAGACTCCCTAGTTGCTTAATTCACATCTTTTTCATAACTAGATTTTTAAGTTTAGGTCGTTAACAAACATTTATTGATTTCAAATTTTTTTTACCTGTGCTAAATATATTTCATATTCAGTTGAGCATTTATCTATGTTACTATATTTCAACATGCCTTGTTCACCATGAAACCCATTTAGTTTGAAGTACATTCTGTTATTACTCACTCTTATTCATTGTTCTGATCCACTCTCTCAATCCATCAAAACCCTTGTCCTTTCATTTATACATTGTCATTCACTAATGTTAATTTCTTCAGGATTTTGTTTTGGTGGGATCTCGTTTTGTTAATATCAGCCTCCTAGAATGAGGTCGTTTTGTTAATATCATTTTTTTAATACGAAATTTTTTATCGAAAAAATCTAAAATTCTCTTATCGCCTTTTTTATGTATATTAAAAATGCATTTAATTGTGATTATGATTAAATTTTTATTTTTTATAGTTATATATCTATTTATTTCTTCTTCATTATAAAATTGTACTCAACCACATTCAATTGTGCGTATGATCAAATATATATTTTTGGTGTAAGGTAATATTAATTTACTATTGTATTTAGTACGAAATGTATATTTATTTCATCTGTATTTAATTATTGCATAGTTATTATTTAAAATACTCATGTTACAATGTATTATTTATAAAAATTGCTAGAATGCATATCTTTATTTTTAGTTTTTTAAATTGCACTTTAAATAGCATAATGGGGTGTAATTATTTTATTAATATTTTAAAATGGATTTCAAGTTTAAAATGTCTATAAAATTGTATGTTATGACCATATATTTTTGTTAAAAGAACTAGTTTCACTTAATGCTAAGTAGTGTTAAGTCAAGTCAAGTTTATAAATTAGATTTAAGATTTAAGCTTTAGGCTTAGGATTATGCGAGGGACAAAGGAAAGGAGGGAGGGAGTGATGGTGACATACAGAGAAACAAAGGGAGACCTAGGGAGATGTTAATAGAGGGAGAGAGGAGAGGGAGAGAGTTAGGGGGGAGAGAGAATGAGAAAGAGGATGAGAGATGAAAGGAGAGGGGGGGGAGAGAGAGAGAGGAATAAAAGGAAAGATGGAAGGAGTATTCAGAGGTAAAACAGGAAAGAGAGAAGGGGGAGATATTGATAGAGAGTGGGGGATAGAGAGAGAGAGATACCGAAAGAGACAAAGGGAGAGAGTAGAAGAGAGAGGGAGAGTGAGCGAGGAGGATGGGGAAAGAGAGGGCAAGGAGAGAGAGGGAAATAAATAGTGAAAGTGGGACGGGGGGAAAGAGAGGTAGTGAGAGTGAGACAATGAGAGAGAAAGAGAGAAAGGGAGAGAGAATGAGAGAGAGAGAGAGAGAGAGAAAGAAAGAAAGAGAGAGTGAGGAAGAGAGATAGAGGGAGAGAGGGTGAGCAAGAGAGAGGGAGGGAGAGAGAGGGAATAAGAGATGAGGGGGAGGGGGAATGAGAGAGGGAGTGAGCAAGAGAGAGTGGGAAAAAGAGATAGGGGGAGAGAGGGGAAGAGTTTTACAGAGGGAGAGTGAGGAGGATATATTGTGAGAGAGAGAATGTGAAAGAGACTCTTTGAGAGTGAGAAAGAGCAAGATTGGGAGAAAATGAGTGAGGTGGATAGCAAGAGTGAGGGAGATAAAGTCGGGGAAAGAGAGAAAGAGAGAGGTGGGAGGGGGAGATGGCAAGGGAGAGGAGATGGTGGGGAAGGGTGGAGGAAGTAGAAAGGGAGTGAGAAAGAGATAGAGAGAGATAGACAGGGTGAGAGACAAAGAGAGAGAGGGAGAGGGGGAAAGAGAGAGTATGAGAGAATGAGAGGGTGATATATAGATAGAGAGAGAGATAGAGAAGGATACAATGTTAGAGAGAGAGTCAGAGAAAGAAATAGTAAGAGTCAAAGAGAATGACTAAGAAATAGTGCGAGAGATAGATCGCAAGAGTGAGAGCTGAGAGCAAGAGTTATAGGGAGTGAGAGAAATAAAGAGAGAGGGACAATGGGATGGAATGAGGGAGGGCCTATTTTGACCCTTCAACATTCTTTCACAATATATTCATACACATTTTTCATTTATTTATCATCTGAAGTGATATTCTCATTGTCATTTATTGCAAAATGGATTTTTTGAACTAGCACCTCTCATCTTTTCTCATGAATCTCTATGACCTAACTCCCATGGAGAGAACCATGAATTTATGCTAAAACCTTGAGTGTTGAATATTTAATCTTTTTGTTGTTTTCCACATAGAATTTTCACAGATAAGGAAGAGGACAAGGGGGTTGTACTTTGTTTGAGTCATTCATTGAAAATTTTAAACCAAAAGAACAACAATTATGGGGTTTCATTTTATTCATTTGATGTTAAGTCGAGTATTTGCAGTTTTTATTTTCATTGACAACTACTTCCCATGATTTTATTTTCATATCATGTATGAGTACGATAGGAAATGTTTCTATATATTATATTATTGTTTTACATTTTAAAGAAAATAAAATATGGGGTTTCATTTTATTCATTTGATGTTAATTCGAGTATTTGCAGATTTTATTTTCACTGAGAATTACTTCCCATGATTTTATTTTCATATCTTGTATGAGTATGATAGGAAATCTTTCTATATATTATATTATTGTTCTAAATTTCTTAATTAGATCATTAAATATTTTTAAGTTAGAAATGGGAATATTAGAGTTTTATTTAAATTATTTGTTTATAAATAATGGTGTTTTTAATTTCACTGTCTAGGAAACATGATCCTTTTGGGATATCTATATATATATATATATATATATATATATATATATATATATATATATATATATATATATATATATATATATATATATATATATAGATAGTATGAAAAACAGTACTTTGGGTCAATTTCATTTTATCTATTTTACATTAATTTATGCAATTAAATACGTCTTTGGCAAAGGAATTGTCTAACTTGGTTTAGTTATACACCATGAAATTCTTATTGTGTGGATCTTTTCTTAGAAATTTATTTATTTTAAATCAGGTTTTCATTTGGTTTATTGTGTATAAATTTATCTCATTGAACATGTGTGACTCTATGGAGGAACATTTCTCTGGTTATGTATTTTACCCTCAATGATATTTGTGTAAACATATTTAGGCCATTTTTGTAAAGAACACTCTAAGATTTGATGTTGAGTAACATTTATTTAAATATTTTAAAATGAATGTATTACAAATATTTAGTAATAATATCAATTCCCTTTCAATGAAGAGTTTGTTGTTGGCATTTTACCTTTGTTTTGGAATTTGTCTTTTTTAACAACTCTGTTTTTCTTCCTTTCCACTAAAACTTTATAAGCAACACAAGGTAGTTTATTGTGTAGGTGAACAAAACTAGATCTATCTTTAATCCAAATCAATATTTCAAAGGCTCAAGCCTCTTTTGTCAATGCAAAATGTGAGGAAATTTTTGCAACTGGAGAGATGTATTATAGGGAATGTATATATGTTTATAAATAATGAATTCTTTTCTCCTAACATTTAATGTTAATTTATATAATTACGATAATGTTAAGGGTGTTGAATATAATTGTGTTTATCATATAAAATAATATAAATAATATGATTAATAATAATACATAGAAATAAATGTTTTAGATATTTGTTTTCCCCACATAATTAAATGGTGACCAAAATGCAAAAACTATTATGAAATTTTAGATAGTTTTGTTTAGTTTTAAATAACATTGATAAACGTTTAAATTTATATTTTATTATTTTAAGACTATAATTTCTAAAATACTCATGACTTTTGGATTGAAGTAAATGATCAAAATTATAGTTCAAAGAACAACATAAATAACTGAGAAGACATTTGCTTTACCTAATCTTCATCAAAAACGTTGAAAATGTAGACGTTAATTGTTTTAGAGAAGAGGCGTACAATAAAAGGTTTTGTTTTGTATTATATTATTTTTTACTAATATAAATATATTTCAACACAAAATTCATCTGCTAAAAAGGGGTAGCAATCTAATTTTTATGTCGACATTTCAACTAAACTAGATTTATGAATAGTTTAAAACAAGACAGCAACAATTAACTTTCATTACCTCAAACAATCCCTACATTACATAATCTAGGCCAAGATGCATGTTTACCTCTCTATTCATCCCTCTACAGTTTTATCCATTACATATAGATATATGATTGATACACTCTCTCCCTCTGCAACTTTTATTGCTAGCGGGCGGATATCTGACGACAACACATAATTAGTGATGATTGATTTCAAAGATCCAAAGTTTCCTAGGAGTTTGGAACCGCTCATAAAATTGTGATTTTTGTTAGTCTTGCTGGAATCAAGCATAGTATTATACATTTAAGCACTAGCTAATAAGATACTAGCTCGCAAAACGATTTTTAAGAACTTCTCTATATCTCAACAAGGATCTTCTATATTTTCAATGATGGTATATCTTCTTTATATTAATAGCTCTATGAATATGAAACTGTGCACACTAGTGTTAAAATTCATCGATTGAAATCATCACATATGTAGCTAATTGTTTGAAAAAATATGTTTTAGATAGAGACAAAAAAAATACCCTTGAGAGAATACTTAAATCTAGCATCTAGTACTTACACATCTCCCTTGTACAGGGATGTAGAGCACCAGTCATGTAATCAATAGAGTTCAATATTTAATTCCATTTATTGATACTAGATTTTGGGAAATTTTTATTAAAAATGACATAAATGAAACTAGAAATTGGCCAGTCCCTATATATGATAGATGCTTGCTAGTCTATATCTTGGTTTCATAAGAGTGCAAGGGATGTTCTTATATTTTAGTGCCATATTTTATAAGCTTCCAAAGAAAATATTTAGTCTACAAAATTATTTGAATAATTTTTTTTTTAAAACATAAATTAAATTATAAATTTGATGAGAATGTTAATGTGATTGTCGAAATTGTTTTTAAATTATCTTGTTTTCATTATAATTTATTGAAAATTTTGAATCCAATTTTATGTATTAACATTATAAAAGTATATATATGAATCCGAAAATTCTTTGAAAATATAAATATATTGAGAATGCATCCTTCTTTAATTATGTTATACTAATCTAACTTGCAATTGCCTATAATGAGTCAATCCATATATCTATATTATTTTTTGAAATAATTATGATTTTTTTATAATTTTGAAAATCTCGAGTAGAATATAATAGAAAACATTTCACAATTTATTTTCTTATCATTCTCTAATATAATGACTGTTTGTAAAAATGTAGCCCCATATTTATGTCATTTCATTCAGTTGTTTGGTCATTTAAATTTTTCACATGTATCATTCTTTATAAACTAGTGATCTCTCTTGCATGGCTATAGATTTTTTTCCAATTTTTTTTTAATTAAGAAATTTCATTATAGCAAAAGATTACATCAATTTATAAAATTTTCTAGGATCATATTGTCCTCACCCATACCATATCTTTTGTCCAGTAGCTAATTACCAAAAATAAATTTTTAACTAGAACCTAAACGACACATTATATTAGAAGACCTTCAAGATCAAGCTATAACTATCTACCTTTACAAATCATATGAATTCACAGGGGTAGGATGCTCTAGTCTAGATCCTGGTGATGGAGGAGGACTAATGTCACAGTGGATGTGCTTCTACATATAGCCAGTATCCCTTCAAAGTGATCCAATTTATGTTATAAGAGTCATTGTCCCCTTTGCATGCTAGCCAAAAAATTAAACATATGTGAATCGTTTCTTTCCAAATCATTTATGAAACTAATGGTTTTATTCCTATCGTCATGTCGGTCTTTGTTGAGTTTCTCCATAGGTTGGGTGATACGTCTCAATTGACTAAGAAGGTTATATTAGGAAGAACTAAGTCCTCGATTCCAAGGGTGTGGGCTAGAACGGGGCCCAGGGTCTCACCATGTCCTAAATCTACCACAAGATGTCTTTCTTGTTGAAACCTTTCTATAATTCCACTTCTATATCTACCTTAGTGGCAAAGAATTTCACTTAAAGATATATAACAATACTTCCTACAAACCAAAAAACTATTTCCATAAAAATAAACATCAATACACCAAGATAGAATATGCCCATAACCAAAATATGTACATCGTAGACATATACATGGGGTCAGAGATAACATTCGCAACTTGATAGGATAAGCACACCCAACCCTCAGTCAAAACACTGAAAACTCAAGGTCTTTCTAAAACAAGTACAACCCAATGCTACTAGATGAACCTTTGTATTCTAGTCCACCCGCTAACAAAATTGGCCCCATCACAAAAAAATAAACCCATGACTAATCCAAAACCTCATAAATAATCGTAATGTCGATCAAGAAAATGAAAGAGCCAATATCCATGGTTAATTAAGAATAAGGCCAAGAATGGTGAATTATGGTAGTTCCTAGCCCCCATAGAGATTAATAGAGAGTTGATGACATCAATACATAGATTGTTAACTTAGCTTAGTGATGTATAAAACATTGACATACCCCTTTGTGTAGAAGAAAACTTAGCACATCTCGTAGTTTCTCTAGTGTGTAGCATTTGATCAAGAGCGCTATTGTTTCTACCACATAACATTATAAAACCAAAAGGAAATTTCTTTTAAAAGAGTGAAAGAGGTGCTTTGAATGGACAAGCTTGGAATGACACTAGGCTCACCTTTTACCAGGGAAGCTTGACTATCGTAAAACCTTATATAAAATTTTATAGAAGGTAATATTTCCCATATTAATGCTTAGTTGATCCCCAGTTCGAGCACGCAAAGCTAGAGGTTCCATGCTTGAACCCACATATCTACTACCACCCATATCACCCTATTGCAAGAAATAAAAATTCCTCTGGTCAATTAGCATAAATTCACATTTCTTGCATGGTTGGGGGGTGTTAGGCCACCCATCCGTAATTAAAATTAAGGTTGAATTAGTGCAAGGCACCTCCTTGAGCCTCACTTGAGGATGTTTTTAAGCTCCAATGGGAGGCTATAAAAGTGCATTACTTGCATGTCTATTTGTATCTTAATTAGTCATTTAAATCTCGACCATCTTAAGTGGAGCCCCTATTGGGGAAAGGTGGAACGAGGATTGTGACATGTAAGAATATGGTGCAAATTTAAAACACATTTTTCTTTTATCTACATGGTGCGTATTTAACTTTTAGTCATTCTACATAATCCATTATTATGAAGGTATTGATTAGCCCCAAAAATGGATAATTATTTGGGCTCATTCAACCTCCTAATTTGACTTAATCCACCATTCTCATTAGTTTATTGCATGTTTTTGATTATATTTATGCTAATAGAGTGAATTTGGTTAGTCATTATGCCAAAAAGTCTAATGGGTGCTTTGTGTAGCCTTTTTGGTCAATTTGGAGACAAAATTGAAGGTCTTAATGAGCACTTGGCAGCCAAATTCGTTGGAGAACAAGGGAGAGGATTTGTAGGAAGGTGTCCCCTTCATTTATGGGCCCTTACCTCGAATTCTCCACCATCACCTCAGAGTTCAAAGGCCACCAAATCAATTAGCACAAGGGCAGCCAAGCAAGTCAAGTAGGACTGCTGTTAACTACAAGTTTTGGGCAGCCGAGTCCCTAAATTTTAGGAGGACTGTTGGGGTCCTCAATTTGTATAAATAAGAAGGATTAGGGCCTCATTTTGGTTAGCTAGTGGTTAGTCATTTTGTAGCCAATGGTTAGTCATTTTGTAGGCAGAAGTTAGCTAGTTTGTAGTTCGATTTTTATGCAGTAGATTAGCTTTGCTTTCAACACATTTTCAAGTTTCCATTGTGGACAGTTTTGATGTAACTCTTCTTTTCTTGCTCAATAAAGATGAATCCATCTATGCACCAGCTCTAAATCTCTCTTAGGAGGCTGTAGCTCTTGGGGTTGGGCCCATCTCAAGCGCCCAGTACCTCCTTTGTTTACTTTCATGTGTCTTTGCTGCATTCTTAGAGTAAAATCTGCCATTTAGATCTAAATCTTGTTTTGTTATTTAGGTTCCTTTTGATGATTAAAGTAGATTTTCATATTCAGATTGATTTGATAGGTTAATAACATAAAGGATCCTTGGAAAAAGGGCTCAAGCACCTCAGATCTTACCTTTCCCTAAGTGGGATCGTGAGTTGGGACAAAGGTGACCTTGCTGCCCAACAAAAACACTAGTTTGCTTGTCCATGCAATCTTTGGTGTAATGTTTTTATTTGTAGGATTTAATCATGCGTTCAGGCCTTTTGAAATGCTTCTTTGCTTAAGTGTTGTACATGGTTCTCTTTATGAATAAAGCTGTTGTTCATTTGTTTCATTGACAATTAGAATAGATTAGCTAAGATTTCGATTGTGTGCAGGACTTATTTGATTCAGTTAAGTGTACACCGTGGAGGGCAACTCCATCTCTCTCTCATTCACCCAAGCTTCGTCCAGGCCATTTGCTCCATCTCTTAGTTAGGTTCCTCATCTCACAACTATCTTTCTACCCACGTAACCCTACCTTATTTCTCCTCCATTGTCTTAGCCTTCTTTAAGTCAAGCCAGCTTTCCACACCCTCTCACCACTCCAACCATCAGTCCTTGGGTCATTTCAGGCCCCTACTCTACCTCCCTATCAATTCATGCACCTTACCTCACTCACCCATCCTCCAAAATCCAATTTATAAACATCCTGTAGAAAAATTACAGAACATCCTGTAGAAATCCTAAACATCCTGTAGAACCCCTGCAGACTTCCGATAGCCAAAAATCTATCAAACTCTCTGGAAGGGTGTTAGGGACCCCTTAGGCCCTCTCTGTACCATCCCAACCTTTTCGAAGCATTTCTCCTCCTTGATCCACCCCTGCACAGTGAAAATCTAGTTAAAATCACATGCATGATAATTTTAATAACTTAGTCAAAAATACAAAAAGATGTTGTCTTCAACTAGAGGTAGTGTAGACAAATGCATTTTACCTTCATAGAAGTAATGGCATCTCTTTCAGTAGTTTGCATGCTCTCCTTTGCATCAGTAGGACTAGCGGGTAAAATTAGGGTTTGCTAGGGTTTGCGTTTCTTTTTTGGCTTTCAGTTTCTTTTTGCAATTAGATTAGCTTCCTTCGAGTTAGCTTTCATCCATCAATTAAAAAGCTTCTTCTAAGAGCTCAAAGAAGTTGGCTTAAGCTCCTAGTGGACTTGTGCCAGCTGACCAAGTGACAGCTGCGGCAAGAGCTAGTACTTGTGCATACAGCACCGTCGCTTTGAAGTTTGTTACGAACTACCAGGTTGATATAATTAAAGAAGGGAGTTCCAGGAGTTGTATCATTATTGCTACAATACTGGAGCCCATCATCTTTTTGGTGCTGTTGCCGGGGAAGCGTCAGAGTATTGGTGATTGCTGTTATTCTTCTATTTTCTACTACAACCTTCTACTAAGTAGTTTATTTCATTTCCATTATGCAATTTCGTTTCTACAAAAGTAGATTAGCATTTCTCGCTTTCATAGATTAGCATTTCAATTCCGCAATTTCATTTCTGCAAGCGTAGATTAGTATTTCAATTCCGCAAGCGTAGACTAGCATTTCATTCCTGCAATTTAATTTGAGCAAAATAGATTAGTCCTTTCCTGCTTTCATTTCAATTCCGCATTTTCATTTTAGCAAGATAGTTAGTTGCAGTTCAATCTATTTCATTTTTTCGGGTAGAAGTAGAAAAAAAAACAAAAATCAACCAAAAAGATTTCATTTCATGCCTGTAAGAGTATAGATAAGTTAGAAAAATGGTTGCACAACAACCCCACCGCTTCACACAGCCAAAATTCTCTCTTCTTCGATGGCTGTGATTAAAGAACCCTTAGGTGGACAACAAGACATATTTGAAGAACCTCAAGGGAATAAGAAGAAGAAACCATTCCTCTTGAGCAAATGGCTACAAGCAGAAATGTTGGGAGCAGTACCTTGTCCAAAGACGAGTTTGCAAATCAGCTGGAAGATTTCAATAGTGATATGAGGCAGTTTCTTGCCATGCAACTGGATACCTTGTGGATCCAAAAGAAGCAAGAAGAAGCCAAGAGGGCTTTGGCCATTTTTTGTCCTAGGTGCACTAGAAGGCATCCTAGGAACGAATGCCGATTGTACTCCATAGAAGTGTGTTTTGTATGTGAAGAATACCATCCTATAGATTAGTGCCCTTCCTTACCCAGAATCAAAGCTGCATATCAAAGAGCCAAAGGAGCCACTGAATCACTCTATTATATGAACCAAAGGAGGCCGCATGGACCTAGATCTTACCAGCAGGAACTGCAAGGGACACCCGAGACCTATTATGACCCCTATCAAGCCACTTTCATGCCTTCTTGGGGTCCCCCTACTCATCCTTCCTGGTTCACACCTCCTCCTCATTCCTTCACAGATCCATATTATGCCCAACCAGCTGCTCATTCATTTCACTCTTATGCTCAGCCACAGCTTCAGTGGAATGCACCTCATCAGGGGTGGAGGCCCCAATACAACACTCCTCCCGCTTCTTTTTCTCCACCACCTGCTCAACTGCAACCATCACCTCCTCCTCCACCAAGGCAACCCCAAATGCCTACTCAACCACAACCCCATCCACAGCCATCTCAAATATACACCCCCACTCAGCTACCCATACCACCATTTCCAAATCCACACATTAGAGTAGCTCAACTCCATTACAATGTTGAGGCACAACATGTCCAAATGACTCCTCTTGAGCTCAACAATCTTCACCATAGCTCAGGAAGAGTGTTGCAAAGCGGAGACTATATTGAAAGCATTCAAGGACCACATCCGGCAAAAGAAGATTTAAAAGAGGAGATCAAAGAACCATGGGCTGCACTTGATGAAGAGAAGAGATCAGAATTAGAGATCGAGAGAGTTCCCTCATTGTTACCATCAAATCCTCCATGTACTCAAGAGAAAGATCAGCAAAAAGAGGAAGATGAGAAGGTCATGATAGAAGGTGACATGAAGAATGATCCAGATCATCAAAAGGACCAAGGATATCAGAGCTATATTGAGATATGGTTTTAGATGGTCACTAAGTTGCAGCGGTACTATCTTCTTCAGCTATGTTTGATCGCTTCAAAGTCAGATCATTTGGTCTCTGAAATCCGGATACCTATCAAAGCATGCATTTCGAGCCTTCACATCATCTTGCCTCTAATCTCGATGTGCACATGGCTCCATTGGAAGTATTCTTACACTTGAAAATTATTTTGTTTTTCAAGTACGACAGGGTAGAGAAACAAAAAAAAAAAAAAAAGAGAGAAAAAATGAAAATAAGAAGAAAAATAAAAATCTAAGGTGAAAACCTCCTCGGAGGTGCCTTAGATTGGCTCATTGATTGAAAACCTCAATGAGGCGGTCAATGGGTTGGGAAAAAAGAGAAAAGAGAATAAGATCTCTGGGTGAAAAGCTCCTTTGGAGGCGCCCAGGGCAGGCAATTAGGGTAAAAACCTCCATGAGGCGCCCTAGTTGTTTTTCAAAAAAAAAGAAGAGAAAAATAAATCTAATTTGCATTGAATAATTGTAGGTTGCAGCAAGGACGTTTCACGTCAGGAGGATCACTCAAAACAAGGTCAAAGGGATTTTTGTGTCTTCTAAAAGAAGTTTTGTATTTCTACAGGAAACATTCTGTAGAACCTTTGGACGAACCAAATTCAATTTTAAAAGGGAATCTGATGGTGGGAATCTGTTGGTTAGGCCTGCAAGCACCTTTGTTTCCATCCCTCGCCTTGCTCCATCATTTTTCCACCTCATTGTGCTTCTCATTGTGCTTCTACAGGAAGTTCCTGTACAAATTGTAGGAAGCTAGAAATGGATTTCAAAAAGGCGGTTTGGCGAACATGGTAGCTTCCTCAGGGGTTCAGAAGTCCTCCTGCAATCTTCAAACTCCTCCTCCATCATCTCCATACCTGCATCACAGCCCAAGTTCATTTTTCATACCATGCAACAAAATTGCAAAATGCCTTGAAGCAAAAATACCTAGAACAGAATTTGTTTTTTCCATAACTTGAAAACCATCAATCCATTTGAAAAACCTTTTTACAGAAAATTGTATAGGGATGATGGCAACATGCTCGAGCAGTTTCAGGACATTCTGGTGCACGGTTTCCAAGAAATTAGCCTCCATCGCCATCAGCCATTTTTGCATTTTCTCCATATCCGTGCATCTATTTCAAAACCTGTTTCATGGGGATATGAATATGGGTGATAGTAGCCTACCCAAGCAGTTTCAGCCAATTCCGATGCATGGTTTTCGAGAAATTGATCTCTGAAAGCTTCAGCTATTTTCCATTTTTCTCGAAATCTATGCATCCATTGATCACGATTTTGCTATGGGAGGTACATCATGATGATAGGAACATGCTCAGAAATTTTTAGATCAATCTGGGTTACCGTTTGGGAGAAATGGCGAAAACAAGTTCTAGTCCTATGAAATTCAGCAGCAGCAGCTTGAAGTTGCAGATTTGAACGTGGAAACAAATGCTTCTAGCTTAGATCCGGCCAGAGGACACCTGAACAAGGAAAACAACCAAAAAAATCAGCAGCCAAGCCACATGCAACTGCAAAAACCAGTGCATGCAGCAAATTAGAGACCTCGGCACTTCACAACAGCCACGCACAACTTCCAGGTACGTGACTAAACTCGTTCCTCTGATTGCATGAATGTAATTTGAAAACTGTGTAAAAAATGAGATGGTTGTGGTTAAAATAATCACTGGCCAGCCAACTGGACACATTCATCTAGTTAAAAAACGCTCGGTGGGTGGATACGACACGTGTGCTCAGCCATCTCAGGAGGAAATCTGGAAACAGGCAGTGGTGATCGTTTAAACTTCAGCGTGATTGATGGACGTGATTACAGGCAAAGAACAAATAGTTAAACACTACAGTGGGTACCAACAGCCTACATGGGGCCAACGTGTAGTCTGCCAGCTCACCCGTCATCAACGAAAATCTTCATAAATAGCCAATCGAACTCTCACAGTTATTGTTTCTAGCTTATCATTGTCCTTGCAGCTACAATAAGCTCCATAGCAACCAACCGAGCTTTCTTGGCCATTTTCTTTTAAAGACCCTTCATCTTATCAGTGTTCTACAGGAAGAAGTTCTCCAGGAAGTACGACACAACTTTCAAAAGCAGTGAAAATGGATTTTTCTTCGACAAATTTGGAGTCCGAGAAAGGTAGGATCGAAAACACTCTTCCATGTATGATATACTCCAAAAAGGTGGTAAATTGAGCTGTTTTGAAGTGGAGGGTGACCATGCATGAATTTGCTTGAAAAACACTTGCTAATATAATATGTTCTAATGCCTGAAATAAGGGGCGTCACAACAAATGGGTAAAGTAGATCTGAAGTAGTGCGCTCCCTCTACCCAGTTAGCAGGCATTAGAAACATTGGTTAAGAATGCTTCCTTTTCTGCTGTAACTAAGGCACATAACAACCCTAGAAAATGTGCCCAGGCTACTGGTTATAACTCCTATCACAGACGTGCCCCATCTCCTGGTGTAGATATTGTGCTTGGTCTTCCAAAAAGCACCTCATATGCTCCTCTTCAAACAACACTCAAAGACCATATAAATTGGCTAAAGAACTGCACCTAGACATGTGAAATCAGGGGCTACATAGACCAACAAAAAAATGCCTTTCATTTTTTTGATCTGGAACTGATGGGAAAACAGCATGCACTTCTCTCAAAACAGTGTCTCTTCAACTTCAAATCTGCCCAATCATACAAGAACAGCTCCAATAAAAGGAAACACTCATATTTGCGTTTTATACATGTATTATAATCCTCCATCATTGTTGATTTGTTTGCAGAAGCTTGCACCATACATATTGAAATATATGTGTTGGTTTGGACTCTGACTTTGATTAAAAAACAACAAAAAAATGGGAAAAAGTCAAAAGTCTCAAGGATGTGCTCCTCTGTAAGTTGGTATAATTCTGCACCCTGTTCAAAATCTGATTTGAACTTTTCCAAATCTGAAATATCTCCTAGAATGTTCAAGTTGCCTTCCTATGTTGAACAAAACATCTCAGACATATGGACTTATAAAAACATTGGATTTATCTTATTGTGTCCTTCTGCTACTTGGGAATACTGCTACTTTATTTTCCAATATCACCTTGTATATTAAGTTATTGTGCGCTAGAAAGAATGCCTCTGCAAAGATCAAAACACATCTGCATTTTGAGGGATAACAAGACCCAATCATGCACTTGAAGAATGTTGCCACTAAACTGCTCATCATCTGGGAAACTATGATACTGAACTGTCCATCCGAAAAAGAAGCATTGGAAGAAACAATAGTTTAATCCCTGGAAATTGTTGAAGGTTGCAGGAACACAATGCGGAAAGGGGGCCTCCCAGCACAAGCAAAAGGGTCCCTACCAAGTTCCCAGGCATCCTCACATCCATCCCCTCCATGACCACTCATTTTTTTCAGGGTTCGAGCACAATTTAGTCATGGTTCAACCTTCTACAGGAAGCTACAGGACTTTCTACATGAACTTCTGTATTTTTACCAGAAACATCCTGTAGAAGCCTTTGGGCAGGCCAGAATCAAGTATGGAGAGGGATTTGAAGCTTGAAGTTTGTTGAGGAGACATGCAGCCACTCTTTTCTTCCATCCTCCACTGATTTTATCTCCTTTCACCACCATTGCCACCATCAGATTGAGTATATTTGCACAATCATACCAAAGCTGAGAATTCTCTAGAAAAAGGAGCAAGTAGTGGGAAGAAGGAAAGAGAAAAGCATGGTTTCATGACAGAGAAGAGGACATCACTTCAGAAGCTTGGCATGACAAGGAGGCCACCAGGGCCATCAAAGATGAGGAGAGAGATTGGTTTCTCAGAGGATGAGCAACACTTTCTGTAGGGGAGTGATGATGAGCCCCAAAAATGGATAATTATTTGGGCTCATTCAACCTCCTAATTTGACTTAATCCACCATTATCATTAGTTTATTGCATATTTTTTATTATATTTATGCTAATAGAGTGAATTTGGTTAGTCATTATGCCAACAAGTCTAATGGGTGCTTTGTGTAGCCTTTTTGGTCAATTTGGAGACAAAATTGAAGGTCTTAATGAGCACTTGGCAGCCAAATTCGTGGGAGAACAAGGGAGAGGATTTGTAGGAAGGTGTCCCCTTCATTTATGGGCCCTTACCTCGAATTCTCCACCACCAGCTCGGAGTTCAAAGGCCACCAAATCAACTAGCACAAGGGCAGCCAAGCAAGTCAAGTAGGACTGCTGTTAACTACAAGTTTTGGGCAGCCGAGTCCCTAAATTTTAGGAGGACTGTTGGGGTCCTCAATTTGTATAAATAAGAAGGCTTAGGGCCTCATTTTGGTTAGCTAGTGGTTAGTCATTTTGTAGCCAATGGTTAGTCATTTTGTAGGCAGAAGTTAGCTAGTTTGTAGTTCGATTTTTATGCAGTAGATTAGCTTTGCTTTCAGCACATTTTCAAGTTTCCATTGTGGACAGTTTTGATGTAACTCTTCTTTTCTTACTCAATAAAGATGAATCCAGCTTTGCACCAGCTCTAAATCTCTCTTACGAGGCTGTAGCTCTTGGGGTTGGGCCCATCTCAAGCACCCAGTACCTCCTTTGTTTACTTTCATGTGTCTTTGCTGCATTCTTAGAGTAAAATCTGCCATTTAGATCTAAATCTTGTTTTGTTATTTAGGTTGCTTTTGATGATTAAAGTAGATTTTCATATTCAGATTGATTTGATAGGTTAATAACATAAAGGATCCTTGGAAAAAGGGCTCAAGCACCTCTGATCTTACCTCTCTCTCAGTGGGATCGTGAGTTGGGACAAAGGTGACCTTGCTGCCCAACAAAAACACTAGTTTGCTTGTCCATGCAATCTTTGGTGTAATGTTTTGATTTGTAGGATTTAATCACGCGTTCAAGCCTTTTGAAATACTTCTTTGCTTAAGTGTTGTACATGGTTCTCTTTATGAATAAAGCTGTTGTTCATTTGTTTCATTGACAGTTAGACTAGATTAGCTAAGATTTCAATTGTGTGCAGGACTTATTTGATTCAGTTAAGTGTACACCATGCAGGGCATATCCATCTCTCTCTCATTCACCCAAGCTTCATCCAGGCTAGCTGCTACATCTCTTAGTTAGGTTCCTCATCTCACAACTATCTTTCTGCCCACATAACCCTACCTCATTGCTCCTCCATTGTCTTAGCCTTCTTTAAGTCAAGCCAGCTTTCCACACCCTCTCACCACTCCAACCATCAGTCCTTGGGTCATTTCAGGCCCCTACTCTGCCTCCCTATCCATTCATGCACCTTACCTCACTCACCCATCCTCCAAAATCCAATTTATAAACATCCTGTAGAAGAATTACAAAACATCCTGTAGAAATCCTAAACATCCTGTAGAACCCCTCCAGACTTCCTATAGAAGCTCACGAATGAGGTTTCTTGATAGCCAAAATCTGTGAAACTCTCTGGAAGGGTGTTAGGGACCCCTTAGGCCCTCTCTGTACCATCCCAACCTTTTCCAAGCATTTCTCCTCCTTGATCCACCCCTACACAGTGAAAAGCTAGTTAAAAGCACATGCATGATAATTCTAATAACTTAGTCAAAAATACAAAAAGATGTTTTCTTCAGCTAGAGGCAGTGTAGACACATGTATTTTACCTTCATAGAAGTAATGGCATCTCTTTCAGTAGTTTGCATGCTCTCCTTTGCGTCAGTAGGACTAACTGGTAGAATTCGGGTTTACTAGGGTTTGCGTTTCTTTTTTGGCTTTCAGTTTCTTTTTGCAATTAGATTAGCTTCCTTCGAGTTAGCTTTCATCCATCAATTAAAAAGCTTCTTCTAAGAGCTCATAGAAGTTGGCTTAAGCTCCTAGTGGACTTGTGCCAGCTGACCAAGTGATAGCTGCGGCAAGAGCTAGTACTTGTGCATACAACACCGTCACTTCCAAGTTTGTTACGAACTACCAAGTTAATAAAATTAAAGAAGGGAGTTCCAGGAGTTGTAGCATTATTGCTACAATACTGGAGCCCACCAGGTATACTCTTGCAACTAATTATATGTTAGTTCTTTTATTTTAATATAATTGGTTGAGAGTGGGATGCATTACATTTGTACACTGAAAACAACATTGATTGGATGATTGGATGGATTGAATGATGGAAAAAATAAATTTATGGTAACTTATCATGCCATGGTGCATTGATTAATGGAGTTGAATGGGGGAGAGATACCAATAATACATAGAATCAAATTGATTTATAAAATGGTTTAAAACATAAATAGGGTAGCATGTACACCCATACTATTTAGCTTTTTAATATTCTATTGATTTGTATGGTGTGCATTTTTCTTAATTTGCATAAATTCTAGGTATAAATATTTTTTATCAATTAAGAATGCATTTTTTACATGAGCGACAATAAAAAATTAAAACACTATGACGGAATATGGTATAATGGCCACAAATTCCACATCAAATATTTGGATGAAAGGATGAAAAATTCTAATATTGGAATTTTCAAAGTATTTCAGGTTACTAATGTTTCCTTTAGAAGTGATAGACATACATTTAGTTCAACATGCATCTTATTATTACTCATTCTTATTCATTGTTCTTCTCCACTCTCTGAATCCATCAAAACCCAAGTACTTTAATTTCTACAGTGTTTTTCATCAGTGTTAATTTCTTCAGCGTTTCATGGAGGATTTTGTTTTTGTCTGATATCAACCTCTAATGTCACCGTTGTCGTTGCTCGTTCAATAAATCTTGGGGTAAGAAATTTTCATTTCAAATTGTTGCTACTTAGAACCTTGACATATCTTACTCCACTGCTTTCTGTCATTGAAAACCTCATTCCATGCATCCTCTTCTCAATGGGAAAGTCTCAAACTAGACCAAATAAGATCACACCATGGCCCGAATTGTAGATACCCTCCCTAGACTTTATTAAATTGTTTTTAGAAATGGAGTACGTATCTACACCTTGTTACAGGATTAAATAGTTTCTCCATTATTAGTTTTAGTTTAGTTTCGTTTAACTCTGTCTCTTTTATTATATCGAGATTTTGTATTCGTTTTGTTTTTTTCATTAAACTATTATTATTTTTTTCAGTTTCATTTTGTTTAACCTCGTCTATTTTATTATCATGAGGTGCTCCATTCGTTTTGTTTTTTCCATTAAACTATTATTATTGTTTTTTAATATAAAAATATTTAATGAAAAAAAATCCAAAATTCTCTTATGGCCACTTTTATATATATAAAATGCAATTACTTGTAATTATATATAAATTTGTCATTATTTACTTCTCTCTCTCTCTCTCTCTCTCTCTCTCTCTCTCTCTATATATATATATATATATATATATATATATATATATATATATATATATATATATATATTTGTTCTTCACTAGAAAACTGCATTCAACTCCATTCAGTTGTTTATGATCAAATATATATTTTTGTTGTAAGGAAATATGAATTTCATATTTAATTTACAATGGTTATCATTTTTATCTGAATTTTTCTCTTTTTAAATATGGAAATGTATATTTATTTCACATGCATTTAAATATCATATGGTTGTTATTATTTTATTAAAAATACTAATGTTACAATGTATTTTTATTTTATATTGCTAGAGTGTATGTTTTTATTTTTAGAATGTATGTCTCTAGTTTTAACTTATTAAATTGCACTTTAAATGGCATAATGTGTTGTGATTATTTTATTACTATTGTAAAATAGATTTCATGTTTATAAGGTATATAAAATTGTATATTGTCACCATATATTTTTGCTAAAAGAAATAGTTTCACTTAATGTTAAGTACTGTTAAGTGAAGCTAGGTTTCCAAATTAGATTTAAGATTTAAGTTTTAGGCTTATGTGGGAGAGAGGGAGGGATGAAGGGATCTTATGAGCTCAGGAGGGACAGAGGGAGGGACAGATGGAGCGATGGTGACATACAGAGAGATAGAGGGAGAGGGGAGAATGGGAGAGAGAGTGATGGAGAGAGCGTTTGAGAAACTAAAATAGATGTTAAGGCAGAGAGAGAGTCGGGGGGAGGGGTAGGTGAGGCAGGGGAGAGAGAATGAGAGGAAGGATGAGAAAAAAGAAGAGAGAGGAAGAGAGAAACATATATTAAGAGAAAAAAATGGATAAAGAGAGAGAGGGAAGGAGTGCAAGAGGCATAGAGAAAAGGGGAGAGAGAGGGAAACACAAGGAGAGGGAGAGGGGGAGAGAGAGGAGGGAGATATCAAGAGAGAGAGAGAGAGAGAGAAGTAGGGACATGGAGAATGAGAGAGAGGACGAGTGAGAGACAGAGGGAGATAACATGAGATATAGGGAGAGTGAACGAGGAGGAGGGAGATAGAGAGGGCTAGGAGAGAGAAGGAAATAAATATTGAAAGTGGCAGAGGGTGAAAGAGGGAGAGATACAGTGAAAATGAGAGAGAGAGAGGCAATGAGAATAAGAGTGAGAGAGAGATGAGAGGGAGGGAAAGAGGGAAATCACTTTATAGATAAAGATTGAGAAGGGAATAACGTGAGAGATATTGTGTGAGACATATATTCTGAGAGTGAGAAAGAGAAAGAACGGGGGATAGTAAGAGAGGGAAATAGAAAGAGCGAGGGAGGGTAAGTGAGATAAAAAATGGGGGAGAGAGAGAGATAGGGAGGGATATCAAGTAAGAGAGAGAGAGAGAGAGAGAGAGAGAGAGAGAGAGAGAGAGAGAGAGAGAGAGAGAGAGAAGGAGAGGGGGAAGGGAGGAGGAAGTAGAAAGGGAGTGAGAGAGAGAGAGGGAGAGGGAGAGAGGGGAAGAGAGATAGGGAGAGATGGGAAGGGAGAATGAAGTAGAAATGGGGAGAGAGAGAGAGAGGGATGTAGGTTTTAACCCCGTACAGAAACTACCTGCATACGATTTCTAAAACACATAAAATAACAATGCGAGAGCATAACATAAAACACATATACACAAAGATTTTCCCGTGGATCCAAAAACTGGGACTACCAGCTTGATTTTTCATTATATTCCTTTCAATGTTACAATACATATTTATACATGTCGAAGCATCCAATACCATGGACTGAAAACCATCGCGTCCAAAAAACATGTGCCAAAATCATGCACAAAACCAAAGGTGGGTTTGCCCAACCTAACATAGGGTCCAAAACCAAAATTTTCTGGGCCGCTGCCCCAGACCCCATAAAATGGGGTTACAGGTACACCTCAAAACCCCTATGACCTCCCCCCTCTGACTCCCGGTTAACTATGTGGGCTAGTCATGGAAAGAATATAACAGAACCCAACATTCTCCCACTTGTTGTTTTCTTTCCACATGGGGGCACAAGAGAACTTAGTCATTTATCTAGCCCTGAAATGCCCATTGTTTCTCTACACCAAGAGAGCTTCTCAGAGCTCACAGATTTTGGCAATGCATCTGTAGTATTCTTCAAAGTTTCCACCTTTACTAGCAACACATTTTTGTCTTCTATCATATCCCTCAAAAAGTGATACTGAACATCAATGAGCTTTGTCTTTGAATGATATGCAGGGTTCTTTGCTAAGAAAATTGCACTTTGGCTGTCACAGTCTATCGTTATAGCTTCCTATACTAACCCCATACTTGAACACAATCTCTGCAACCTAACTGCTTCCTTTCTTGCATGAGTGGCTGCCATGTATTCTTCCTCTGTAGTTGATAGTGCCACTACAAATTGTTTCTTACTCATCCAACTGACTGCACCTCCAAATAGGTCAAAAACAAACCCACTTGTAGATGTTCTCTGATCAATATCTCCAGCCCAATCTACATCAACAAAGCCATGAATATCCAACACTCTATCCAATCTTGGTCTCCCTTGGTAGAACAAACAATAATCACTAGTGCCATGCAAATACCTGGAAACTCGCTTCACTGTTGTCCAATGCTCCTTTCCTGGTTTTGACATAAACCTGCTCAACACTCCCACTACATGTGCAATGTCTGGTCTAGTATGGACCATTGCATACATTAGGCTACTGACTGCACTTGCATATGGAACACGAGACATGTCCTCTTCCTCTTCTTGTGTCTTGGGACACTGTTCAGCAGATAACCTCACACCTACAAGAATATGAACCTTCACCGGTTTACTATCTTGCATATTAAACCTCTACATTATTGTCTTGACATAACTCCTCTGGTTTAACCAGAGCTTCTTCTTTGCCCGATCTCTTTTAATTTCCATGCCCAAAATATAGTTTGCAACACCAAGATCTTTCATGTCGAATTTGGAGGACAATTGGGTCTTCAAATCTTGGATAACTTCTTTGTCATTTCCAACCAGCAACATATCATCCACATACAAGACCAAATAAATAACACAGTCACCAATTAATTTAAAATACACATAGTGATCTTCTTTGCTTCTGGTGAAGCCAAGTCCCTGTATAAATGTATCAAATTCCTGATACCACATCCTTGGTGACTGTTTTAATCCATACAGAGACTTCCTTGACTTGCATACCAATTATTTATTACCCTCCACCGCAAAGCCTTCATGTTGCTTCATGTATATTTCCTCTTCCAGATCCCCGTGAAGAAATGTTGTCTTCACATCCATCTGTTCTACCTCAAAATCAAAAGCAGCAGCAACCGATAAAAGTAATCTAATAGAAGTTACCTTGGCAACAAGAGAAAGAATATCACCAAAATCAATTCTCGGAACCTGGGAATAACCTTTTGCTACCAACCGAGCTTTATATTTCTCCACTTTTCCTTCTGCATTTGTCTTCTTTTTAAACACCCATTTTCTGCCAATGGGTTTCCTTCCAGCCGACAACTCCACTAGATTCCAAACCTCATTTTTGTGCAAAGATGCCATTTCATCAACCATGGCCTCTTTCCATAGTTTTCCATCCTCTGAATCCACTGCTTCCTTCAAAGTTCTGGGATCATCATCAGTAACAGACAAATCAAAATTTGAACAGAAAGCAGATGGATTATACCCGGAGTTTGTAGCTCTTCATATTCTGATTCCTCCTCTGTTGTAGAGTCTAATTCTTCCTCCTTAAGCTCAAGATCTATATTCTCAGGTTCATTTGGTTGGAATTCATGTTTAATAACATCTTTTACCTCTCTAAACACCACATCTCAGTTGTACACAACCTTCCGTGTGACTGGGTTCCAAAGCTTATAGCCCTTTAGACCATCCTTATGCCCAATAAAGATGCACTTTTCATATTTACTATCCATCTTGGTTCATTTCTCATTTGGAACATGTACATATGCATCACATCCAAATACCCTCAAATGTGAAAGAGAGGGTTTCTTACCAGTCCATACCTCTTGTGGAGTCTTATCCTCCAACGCTGATGAAGGTGATTTGTTAAATAGGTAAGATGCAGTATCCACTGCCTCTACCCAGAATTCCTGTCCTAACCTGACACCACTGAGCATTCTTCTTGCCCTTTCCATCAATGTCTTATTCATTCTTTCTGCAACTCCATTTTGCTGATATGTATATGGAGTAGTCTTCTGTCGTGCTATACCACACTTCTTGCAGAATTTTTATATTCCTTACTACAAAACTCTCCACCATTATCTGTCCTCAACACATTTATCTTCTTCCTTGTCTCCTTTTCCACTAGAGCCTTAAATTCTTTAAACCTATCAAAGACTTTAGATTTCTTCTTAAGGAAATATATCCATGTATTCCTTGAGAAGTCATCTATAAATGATACATAGTACATAGACTTACCCAGTGATGGAACCTTCACAGGTCCAAACACATCACTGTACACCAGCTCTAATATATGTTTTTCCCTCTTGCCACCAGAGGGGAAACTCACCCGATTCTGCTTCCTGTATACACAATTTTCACAAAAATCAAAATCCACAGAGCTATTACTCATACCTTCTACCATACCTTTACCATGAAATATTCGAAGGCCCTTCTCTCCAGTATGTCCAAGCCTTTGATGCCACAGCATGGTCTTTTCTCCAGAGACCGCTAGATTTTCTACGCCACTTTCAGGAACCATGGAACTATTGCACCCATCAATAACAGTGCTACCTTGTAGCTTGTACAGAGTTCCAATCTGAACTTCTCAAGTCAATACCAGTGCTCCGCGAACCATCTTGCAGGTATCCTTCTCGAACACTGTTTTTACACCTGCATCATCTAGCTTTCTTACAGAAATTAGATTTATGGCTAATGTAGGAATATGTAGAACACCTGGAAGCATTCTAACCCTTCCACCTTGCAATTTCAACTTTACTTTTTCGCAACCAATGATTCTAGCCTTCCTATCATCCCCTAAGAATACATCACAACTATCATATTCTCATACTCACAGAACCACTCTCTGTGGGGAGTGAAGTGAAAGGATGCACCTGAGTCAATCAACCATGCCTCATGATCTACATGTGTAGTTGAAGAATCCAAGTACACATCCCCACCTTCATCTGAGGTGGTTTTCACCTCTGTAGAAGGAGCATCATCAAATCCCTTTCCTTTGTCAGGAGCTTTAGATTTACAGTCCCTTTTGAAGTGCCCTTCCTTTCTGCATTTCCAGCACACCACCTTTACAGGTTTTCCTAGAGATTTAGATCTCCCTCTAGATTTAGATCTCCCACTCGATGACTTATTTTTCTTTCTGTTCTGGGATCATCCTCGTACAGACAAGGCATCACCATTCTGGATCTCCACATTTTTCTGTCTCATCTCCTCCATCAACAAGGCTGAGACTATTACATCAAATTGCAAGGTAGTTGCATTGCTACCTATTGCAAAAACCAGACTATCCCACAAATCTCGTAGAGAACAAATCAAACTGATGCACTTATCTTCATCTAAAATTTTAATATCAACATATGCTAATTGACTTATCACAGTATTAAATGCGTTCAGATGCTCTGTCACTGAGTCTCCATCTTTCATCCTCAGGTTATACAAATTTTTCCGCAGGATTAGTTTATTCACCAGAGACTTAGATTGGTACAAAGTCCCTAACTTGTCCCACAAAGCCTTCGCCGTAGCTTCCCCGGATACATTCAACATTACTGTATCTGAGACACACAATGATATTGTGCTCTTTGCCTTCCGATCCAACTTTTTCCATTCTTCATCGGACACTCTCGTTGGTTTAGTACCTGGATCTACCATGATCCACTAATCTTTATCCACCAACAAATCCTCCATGTTGAATTTCCACAACTCAAAACTCTGACCATTAAATTTCTCGATTCTATCTTTCCACTGCTCGCCATCTTCTTTCACTACTAGAATCGATCTCGTAGATCACCCACTAAACAAGGTCTACCACAGGCTTGATTGAAACCCCTCAGTAACAAAGGCATCCCCTTGAAGAGAAAATTTCTCTGATACGAAATATAGGTTTTAACCCCGTACAGAAATTACTTACATACGAATTCTAAAACATATAAAATAAAAAATGCAAGAGCATAAGACATAAAACATATATACATAGAGATTTTCCCCTAGATCCCAAAACCGAGACTACCAGCTTGATTTTTCATTATATTCCTTTCAATGTTACAGTACATATTTATACATGTTGAAGCATCCAATACCATGGACTGAAAACCGTCGCGTCCAAAACCATGGACCAAAAACCATCGCGTCCAAAAATCATGTGCGAAAATCATGCACAAAACCATAGGTGGGTCCGCCCAACCTAACATAGGGTCCAAAACCAAAATTTTCTAGGGCGCTGCCCCAGACCCCATAAAGTGTTGTTAGGAGTACACCTCAAACCCCCTGTGACCTCCCCCCCTCTAACCCCGATTAACTACGTGGGCTGGTCATGGAGAGGATATAACACAACCCAACAAGGGACAGAGGGGAAGATAGAGAGGGATAGGGCGGAAGAGAGAGAGTAATACAAGGAATAAGAGGGTGAGAGATTGATAGATAGAGATAGAGAATGATACAATATTAGAGTGAGAGAGAGACATAGTAATATTCATATAGAGAGAGATTGAGAGACACTATGAGAGAGAGCAAGATATATATTTATATATATATATATATATATATATATATATATATATATATAGAGAGAGAGAGAGAGAGAGAGAGAGAGATGGCATGAGGGAGGGCCTATCTGCGACCTTCAACTTTCTTTCACAATATATTCATACACATTTTGTATTTATTTATTACCTTAAGTAATATTCTCATTCTCATTTATTGCAAATTGGATTTTTGAGCTAGCATATCTCATCTTTGCTCTTGAATTTCTATGGCCTAACTTCCATGGAGAGAACCATGAATTTATCCTCAAAGCATTCTAGTGTAAGGTTAATGTTTGGTATTTTTGAAGCTTAAAATATTGATTTGTTTTCCACATATAATTTTTACGAATAAGGAAGAGGACAAGTGGTTTCTACTTTGTTTCAATCAATTATTGAAAAATTTAAATTAGAAGAAAAGAAATATGGGTTTCAGTTGATTCATTTGTCTTTAAGTCTAGAGTTTGTGAAAATGAGAGAGAGGCAATGAGAATAAGAATGAGAGAGAGAGGAGAGGAAGGGAAAGAGGGAAATAGCTTTACAGAGAGAGAGTGAGAAGGAAATAATGTGAGAGAGATCAAGTAAGAGAGAGTGAGAGAGAGGGAGATGAAGAGAGGAGGGAAAGAGATTGAAGGATAGGGGGGAAGGGAGGAGGAAGTATAAAGGGAGTGAGAGAGAGAAAGAGGGTAAGAGAGATAGGGAGAGGGGGGAAGGGAGGAGGAAGTAGAAAGGGAGAGAGAGAGAGAGAGAGAGAGGGAGAGGGATAGAGGGGAAGAGAGAGGGAGAGGGCCGAATAGAGAAAGTAAGACAAGGAATAAGAGGGTGAGAGATTGACAGAGAGAGAGATAGAGAATGATACAATATTAGAGTGAGAGAGAGACATAGTAATATTCATAGAGAGAGAGATTGAGAGATATTGTGAGAGAGAGATAGCGGGAGTCAGAGAGAGCAAGAGTTATATAGAGTAAGAGAGAGAGAGAGAGAGAGAGAGAGAGGGATGGAATTGGGAAGGGCCTATTTATGACCTTCAACTTTATTTCACAATATATTCATACACATTTTTATTTATTTATTATCTTAAGTAATATTCTTGTTCTCATTTATTGCAAATTGGATTTTTGAGCTAGCATATCTCATCTTTTCTCATGAATTTCTATGGCCTCACTCCTATGGAGAGAACCATGAATTTATCCTCAAAGCATTCCAATGCCAGGTTAGAGTTTGGGTTTTTTGAAGCTTTAAATCTTTTTTTGTTTTCCACATATAAGTTTTATGAATAAGGAAGAGGACAAGTGGGTTCTACTTTGTATCAATCATTTATTGAAAATTTTAAATAAGAGAAAAAATATGTGGTTTTAGTTGATTCATTTGTCTTTAAGTCTAGAGTTTGTGGAATTTATTTTTATTGTGAATTAAATCCTATGATTTTATTTTCATAGAATGTATGAGTATGATAGGAAATTTTTCTATATATTATAGTGTCGTTTTACTTTGTTTAAATTGATCGTTAATAATTAAATTAAAATTAGAATGGTAGAAAATATGGTTTTAATTAATTTTTGTTTATAAAGGATATTGTTTTTAATTTCACTTTGTGTAGGAAACATGGTCCTATTGGACGTATATATATTTGTTATATAAAAAAAATTGCTTTGTTTCAATGTCATTTGATCTATTTTATGTAAATTTATGTGGTTGAGTATGTATGAGTCTTTGCAAAGGAATTGTCTAACTTGGTTAATGATTTTGTAGGTCATATATATGCTTATACACCATGAAATGAATATTGTGTGAATATTTTCCTATAAACTTATTTATTTCAAATGAGCTTTTCATTTGGTTTAGCTTTAGTAAAATTATGTCATTGAACATGTGTGAGTCGGTGGAGGAATATTCGAAGGATCATTTTCTAGTTATTTTTTTTTCCCTTAATGATATTGGGAAACATATTTAGACCATTTTTCCAAAGAACCCTTGAAGATTTGATGTTGAGTGATATTTATTTAAATATTTTAAAATTAACATATTACAAATATTTGTTAATGATATTGATTCCCTTTCCATGAAGAGTTTGTTGTTAAAATTTGACATTGGTTTTGGAATTTGGTTTTTTGAACAACTTTGTTGTATTTTCTTTCCACCAAAACTTTATAGAAAACACTGCGGAGGTGAACCAACCTAGATCTATCAAGTACTATTAGGGATCAAATATTTCAAGATGAAAATCTCTTTCGCGGTTGCAAAAATTAAAGAAAGGTTTGCAACTTGAAATATAGTATCACTTTATTCGCTTAATAGGTTTGAATTTAAGATGGATGTAGGATAGTTTTTATAGCACATGTATTATAAGGAAAGTGTGGATGTTTATGAAGAATGAATTGATGTCTCCTAACATTTAAAATTAATTTATATAACATGATAATGTTAAGGGTGTTGAATATAATTGTAAATCACATAAACCCATATAAATAATATAAATAATCCCAATACATAGAATGTAATGTTCCTCATATTTATTTTCCACATTAAATGCTGATCAAAATGCAAAAACTATTACGAAATTTTAGACAATATTGTTTAGTTTTCAACAACCTTGATAAAATTTTAAATTTATATTTTATTATTTTAAAGCTATAATTCCTTGAATTTTCCTGACTTTTGGATTGGATGAATTGATCAAAATTATAGCTCAAATAACAACATAAATAACTAATAAAATATTTTCTTTACCCAAGATTCATCAAAAACATTGAAAATGTACATGTTTATTGTTTCAGAGAAGAGGCCTAAAACAAAATATTTTGTTTGGTATTATATTATTTTGTACTAATATAAATATATTTGAACATAAAATTCATCCTATATAGAGAGGATTTCAATTTAATTTTTATGTCAATATTTCGACTACACTAGGTTTATGGCTACTTTAAAACAACAGAGTAACAATTAAATTTTATTACCTCAAAGAAACCCTACATTTCACAATCTAGACCAAGATGCATGTTTCGTCTCTAGAAATCCCTCTATAGTTTTATCTAATATAGATATATATATGATTGGTATACCCTCTCCCTCTACAATGTTTGTTGCTATTTGGTGGATATCTTGTGACAATAAATAATTAGTGGCCACTGAGTTCAAAGATCTACAATTTCGCAGAAGTTCGACACCACTCATCAAATTGTCTATTTCATTATTCTTGTTAATTGAAGGATAGTAGTAGACATTAAAGAACTATTTAACAAGTTACTAGCTCACCAAATAAATTTTAATAACTTCTCTATATCTCAATGAGGATCTTCTACATTTTCAATGAAGGTATATCTTCTTTTTGTACATAGCTATATGAATATGAAATTGTACACATTAGTGTTACAATTCATGGAGTGAAATCATCTCATATGTAGCTAAAGGCTAGACAAAATATGTTTCAGACAGAGACATAAACGGTCATAATACCTACACATATCCCTTATATAGGGATTTAGATCACCAGTCATGCAAACAATACAATTTAATATGTAATTCCATTTATTGATATTATCTTTTGGGATGTTTTTATAAAAAAGATTAAAAGGTTGTTAATATCCTCTCCTCTTCTTGTTGCATTTATCCATACTTCAGTGATTAATAATTTCATAAATGAAACTAGAAATTGGTTGGTACTTATATACGATAGATGGTTTTTAGTCGATATCTTGGTTTCTTAAAAGGGCAAGGGTGATTTTTATTAAGCGTCTTATTTTTATAAGCTTACAAAAAAACATGTTTAGTCTCAAGCATTATTTAAATGAAAATTTCTTAAAACATAAATTTAGTTTATAAATTTTATTGGAAATTTAATATAATTGTATAAATTGTGTTTAAATTATCGTGTATTCATGAAAATTTATTTAAAAATTTTAATCCAATTGTATCCATTACCTTTATAAAAATATATATATGATTTTTTTTGCAAATATAAATTATATATTGAGAATGCATCTTTCTTCATATACGTTTTACCAATCTAACTCTCAATTACATATAATCAGTGAATCCACACACACACACACGCACGCACGCACGCGCACACACACACACACACACACACACACACACACACAGATATATATATATATATATATATATATATATATATAACAATTAAATACTTATGATTTTTTCTTTATACTAACACAAATTCCAGGTAAAATATGATAGAAAACCTTTCATCATTTACTTTCTTATCATTCCCTAATTTGATGAATGTTTGTAACAAATTTAGCCCCCTATTTCTATCATTCCATTCAGTTGCTTAGTCATTAAAATTTTCCATATGTATCATTCTTTATAAACTAGTGATCTCCCTTGCATGGCTATAGATTCCTTTTTCTTTTCTTTTTTAATCTAAGAACTTCCAATATATCACAGGATTACATCAATTTATACAATTTTCCAAAATCCTATCATCCTCACTCATTCCAAGTGTGTGGGCTAGATTGGGGTCTAGGGCTTTGCCATGGCCTAGATCTCCCACAAGGTGCCTTTCCTGTTGACCCCTCTCTATAATTCCACTTCTAGCTCTACCTCATTGATGAGGAATTTCAATCCAAGCTATATGACAATATTTCCTACAAACCAAAAAAATATTTCAATAATAATAAGAATCAATATATCCAGATAGAATACCCCCATAAACCAAATATTTACCTCCTATACCTATACATGGTATGAGGGCTAACATTCATAGGTTAAGAGGTTAATAATGCCCCCTCTCTCTACATAGGCACACCTAACCCTCCATCAAACCACCAAAAAATTGAGGTCCTTCCAGGTCAAGGAGAACCCAATGTTGCTAGACCAACCTATGAATTATAGTCCACTAACTAACAAAATTGGCCCCAACACCATAAAATATACCAAGGACTAAACCAGAACTTTGTAAAAAACCAGAATGTTGATCAAGGAAATGAAAGAGCCAATGTCCATGGCTAATTAAGAATAAGGCAAACACTGGTGAAATATGGTAGTTCCTAGTCCCCATAAAGAATAACACAGATTTGATGACAACAATACATAAATAGTGAACTTAGCTTAGTGATGTATAAATAATTGAGATACCCCTCTGTGCAGAAGTCACCCTAGCACATCTCATTGTTTCTCTAGTGTGTTGCAAGTGACCAAGAGCACTATTGTTTCTACCACCTAGTGTTGTAAATCCACAAGGAAACTTCTTGTAAAAGTGTTAAAGATGTGCTTTTATTGGAAAAACTTAGTACCATTCTAGAATTACCCTGTACTAGGGAAACTTGACAATCATAAATCCTCCTTGAAGTTGTTACAATAGGTAATATTTCCCATATTAATACTTAGTCGATACCTAGTTTGAGCACGTAAAGCCACAAGTGTCATGCTTGACCAAACATCGCTACTACCACCCCCATCATCATGTTGCAAGTAATAAAAAATCCTCTCATTAATTAGCAGAAATTCACATGTGCTTGCATGGTTGGGGGTGTCATGCCACCTAGCGTTAATAATAATTTAGGTCGAATCGGTGGCATGGACCTGGCTGAGCCTCACGTCACGCTGTTTTTCCAACCCCGATGGGAGCTTATCAATTTTTATTACTTGAATGTATATTTGTATCATAATTAGTGATTTTAATATACACCATCTTAAGGGGAGACATATTAGGGAAAGGTAGAACAAGGAAAGTGGAATGTAAGTAGATGGTGGAAATTTATAACACATTTGAGATTTTTTTTTATCTACATTGTACTTATTGAATTTTTGTCTTCCAAAATAATCCTTTATTATGAAGGTATTCTTTAGTAACTAACTATATGTTAATTTTTTAGATGAGAGTGGGATGCGTTACATTTATACATTGTAAACAACATTGATTGGATGATGGTCTCACTGAAAGATGGAAAAAATCAATTGATTGTAACTTATCATGGCATAGTGTGGCCACATTGGTCAACGAAGATGAAAGTGAGAGAGATACCAATAATACAAAGAGGTAAACTGATTCATAAAATGGTTTATAAGATAATTAGGTAAGCATATCCCCCAATACTATTTACTTTTTTTAATATTATATTGATTTATATGGTGTGTCTTTTTCTTAATTTGAATAAATTCGAGGTATCAATATTATTACAAATTGAGAAAGCATATTTTACATGTGTGACATTACACAATTGAAACACAACAAGGCTATGTGTTGTAATGGCCACAAATTTCACATCAAAAATATGGATGAAAAGATGAAAACTTTTAACTGTGGGATTTTCAAAGTATTTCAAGTTACCAATGTTTCCTCTAGAAGCGACAGACATCCAGAAGTGTCTAAAAATCGATACCGGTATTTGGAAGATATAATTGAGTGTGACTATAAATCCTTCAAAACAATTTTGTTGGATGTGAAATGGTAAAAGCTACAATTGAGTGAATGTGAACTTGAAAGAACTTTGGTTGAACATGCTAATGGATTTACCATGGTTAATATAAGGAATATTGAGATTCCATGTGATTTTGGAAGCTCAAATGGCTGCTTCAAGCAACACCACCCCCCACTCGCATCACTCTAAATTCCCAAATACATAATTTGTTTACTATAAATTAGAACGTAGGTGCAATCCTTAGAAATACAACACATAATTTTAGACAACAAGTGTACACTTCACATTACAACATAAATGAAGATAAAAGGAGTTTCCTTAGAAATTCTATGTTATACAACATTTCTTTCTAGTGTGCCCTAGCACAGACAATATAGCTCATTCCAAATCCTACATAGAGCATTTACCATCTTTAGTTGAGTCATATGGATCTTTCTTCGCTGGCTTCGTTGTTACTTTATGGGACCAATAAGCCACGTGGGCTGAAATGTCCAATTGTTCCCTAGGATTTTTGTTGAGTGACAATAATGTTTAACCTGTAGCTTACTGTATTCTTCAAGAATACAAATGAATGGTGGGAGTGAAATCTTTAGGGAAGACTCAGTTTTTAAGTTATATTAAAGAGAGTAAAAAACTAAACTTAACTAGATTTGAATATTTTCATAATTTAAGAGATAGTGAAAAGTTAATACTTTGGGAGATTGCTTGGTTGAAAGAAACACGCGAAGCTCCATATCTAGCACTGATAAATGTTTTTCTATGTTAAACAATATTAATCACTATCAATGTGTGCGTAGAGAGAGAAAAATATCCATACTCATTTCATAATTGTGATACTCTTTCAAGTTAAGTGTGGCTCAATAAGTTGAAATCTAAATAAAGGTTGCACGAGGTAACCACAAGAGAACTACAAACAAGTAGAATGGATTTGAGCAACTCTTCATCTTTTCAATATTTGTTCGTGTGCAGTGGTTCACAATATGGTCATCTATGTTATACTTTCTTTGAAGGTGTTTGTTACTATTTTTTGCTTATAGAAGGTGAAATTGAGATCTTGAAAACTTTGAGAAAATAGATCCATAAATTAATGTTAATATGTTATTAAAGGGAGTGCCTTAATAAGTTAAGAACTCCTTTGTGACTATGGTTGTATTCCAGTAAGTTTTAGTAGAATGAAATGTTCATATTCATTGATTATTTATATGTCAAAATGATTCTCCAATTTATGCCTTACAGTGTTTCTTCATATTCAATGATTCTTTATATGTCAAAATGATTCTCGAAATGTCAAAATGATTCTTTATATGTCAAAATAAACATGAAAGGATTCTAGAAACTGAAACCACAAACAAAAAATCAAAAAATAAGACCAGAAAATCAAGAAAGCACAAAAGCTTAGAAAAAGCAATGTGAAAGTATTCTAAAAACCAAACCCATAAGCACAAAATCAAGAAATCACAAAAGCTGATGAAAACATTAATCGATGTTGAAAACCCTAAACGCTCAAAGAGGCATTAGAATCTGTGTTTTTAGGATGGTATTTGTCCTTTTTGTGTGGTGTGTGGATGGAAGTCATTGTTGCTCAATCGAAATTTGGCTAAAGCAAATTCAAAAAAATGGCTAAGCAATTTCAATGAATTTTTAGATTGTGCCTCAATTCCCTCAAATATATGGTTGTTTTGTTCTCCAAATTTAGTGCATTTCAAATTGTGCGCAAATATGAGGTTCTGTTGTTCAAATATATGGTTGTCTTCTGCTCCAAATTCAACGCAGTTTTACATTTTTTTAGTTTAATTGTAGTTTTGTTTAACCCTATCTAATAAAACTCGTGCCAAATAAATAGATTTTTAATTTTAGGTCGCCGACGAACATTTCTTGATTTTAATTTTTTTTTATCTATGCTGATTATATTTCATACAATGATTCTTGATTTCAATTGAGCATTCAATGTTATCCTCCACTCTCCCAATCCATTAAAGCCCTAGTCCTTTCTTTTTCCTCTGGAAAAATCAAAAATATTTCATTGATGATCAGTTTAAACGTGAGAGTCTGTTATTTACATGATATTTCAGTTTCTTCTTTGTTGCACTACCACGCAGGGTATGCTATCAATGTACTATCAGTATGTTGTTCTTGCCTTCAAAATTTACAAAAATATTCACAAAAATAACAGTATATGTCTGTAGAGCTGTAGTCAAAATATATATAGATGCTATGGTGCTGCATGCTGATCCAGGGTTGGATACCCTGGATCTATATATGGCCGATGGTAAAATGTATGCTCCTGCTGATTGATGGTCTCCGTGATCTCCCATATGCCTCTGTCCATCAACGCTGCCTCCTTGGAAAGTTTGTCGGCACTCCTATTATGCTCCCTGTAGATATGAGAGATGGAGATATGGTTAAATGCTGATTTGAGATCAAGTGCTTCATGTAAAATAGTGTTGAGTGAGTGCATGTGACAATTCGCAGTGCCATTTATCCAATTAATGATGATCTGTGAGTCCCCATAAATGTTGATACTAGTGCAATGGTGTCTCAGAGCGAAGTGAAGAAGATGGCGAAGGGTAATGAGCTCAGCGAAGTTGTTTGTACCGGCTCCTAATCCTGCTTTGATCATGTAGTGATGGTTTTCATTAATGTGGAGGATGAATCCTCCTCCACTGCTGTGTGAGTTGGCAGCGCCATCGAAGAGTGCCCATGGAAAGCTGGTGTCGATGGGAGGGGGTGGGGCAGGTTGGCGAGCTTTTGGAGGTGGAGATTCAGGCAGTTCTCTCAGAGCAGCGATAATGCTTGCCTCCAACATGGGCCAATGGATAGGCTTGTTTTCAAAGATGATATTGTTTCGCGATTTCCAAATTGACCAGTTTACGATGATGGGCAGATTTATCAATTTTGACCCTCTGTTATTCTTACACCATTCGATCCATGCACCGTTGATATTCAATCCTGTCCATTCGCCTGCAAGCCCTAGTCCTTTCATTTATACAATGTCGTTCATTAATGTTAATCTCTTTAGGATTTCATTTTGGTGGGATCTCATTTTGTTAATCTCATTTTTTTTAATACAAAATGTTTTATAAAAAAAATCTAAAATTCTCTTATCGCCTCTTTCATATATATTAAAAATACATTTAATTGTTATTATGATTAAATATATATTTTTGGTGTAAAGTAATATTAATTTATTATTTTATTTAGTATGGAAATGTATATTTATTTCCCTTGCATTTAATTATTGCATAGTTATTATTTTATAAAAAATACTCATGTTACAATATATTATTTATAAAAATTGCTAGAATGTATATTTTTATATTTAGTTTTTTAAATTGCATTTTAAATAGCATAATGGGGTGTAATTATTTTATTAATATTGGAAAATGGATTTCAAGTTTATAATGTCTATTAAATTGTATATTATGACCATATATGTTTGTTAAAAGAACTAGTTGCACTTAATTCTAAGTAAGATTAAGTGAAGTCAAGTTTATAAATTAGATTTAAGATTTAAGTTTTAGGCTTGGGATTATGCAAGGGAGGGAGAAAAGGGGGGCGGAAGTGATGGTGACATAGAGAGAGATAAAGGGAGACTTAGACACATGTTAAGAGAGGGAGAGAGTCAGGGCGAAGAGAGAATGAGAAAGAGGATGAGAAATGAAAAGAGATAGTGGGAAAGAGAAAGAGGAATAAAAGAAAAGGGGGAAGGAGTATTCAGAGGTAAATGGGAGAGAGAGAAGGGGGAGATATTGAGAGATTGGGGGGGATAGAGAGAGAGACTGAGAGATACAAAGGGAGAGAGTAGGAGAGAGAGGGAGAGTAAGCGAGGAGAAGGGAGAAGGAGAGAGAGAGAGAGAGAGAGAGAGAGAGAGAGAGAGAGAGAGAGAGAAAGAATGAGAGAGAGAAAGAAAAAACAAGAGAGTGGGGTAAATATATAGAGTGAGAGATGGAGAGAAAGAGAGAGAAGGAGAGAGGGACGTAGAGAGAGGTAATAAGAGATGAGTCGGAGGGGGAATGAGAGAGAGAGTGGGAAAATTAGAGAGCGGGAGAGAGGGGAAGATTTTTATAGAGGGAGAGTGAGGAGGATATAATGTGAGAGAGAGTTTGAAAAATAGACATTTTGAGAGTGAGAAAGAGTAAGATTCGGAGAAAATGAGAGAGGTGGATAACAAGAGCGAGGGAGAGAATGTGAGGGAAAGAGAGAGAAAGAGTGGGTACGGGGGGATGGCAAGAGAGATGAGCAAGCTGATCTCATCATGTATGTCATATCTTAAGCCATTGATATATCTGGCTACCTTCTCCATGTCATCCTCTACATGTCCTGCTCTAATACTCAATCTATAAAACTCTTATGTATATTATTTATCACATATTCTTTTTTGCCTTAAATTCTCTAACTATTTGAAAATATTTAACTGATAATCCTTTGGCATAAATTTAGCTTTCATTTTACTCACCATTTTTTTTCCCATTTCTTGATCTTGGACTTTCCTTTTCTTGTTCTGGATGTTTGTAGTTCATCCCACCAAATATCTACATGACCCTTTAATATGGTAACTACAAATTTCACCTTGTTTTTTTCATCAACCTCCTCATAGTCAAAATATTTTTTGAATGAACTGATCCAATCCATTAGCTCTTCTGCATTGAGAATCCCTTCATACACAAGAATTTTTACCTTTGGTTTTCCACCTACTTTAGCCAACATCTTGATAACTTTGGTAGTTTCATTTTCCTCCTCCTCTTCTTCCTCAAAAGATTCTTCTGCAGCACTAGAAACTCCTTCATCAGGTGTTCTCCTTTGAGCGGTCTCCATTGTGTCCATCCTTGTAGGCAGACTTTGGATCTTCTCAGTAGAACTGCATTTGCTTCAAGTCTTCATCGACCTATGCCAACTCCTCTCCTTAGCGGCATGTTTACTGCAATCAACTGAACCTCTGGGCTCTGATATGAAAAATTACGCAGGAGGTTGATGAAATCAAGGTGGTAGTCTTAAAACTATACTATTGGCTACTTTATAACCAATCAGATGTGTTATAGTGGATTAGGTGTGTGGCTTACTTTACTCTCAGGTTCCTACTTTTACCTTAAATACGTTGGTTCCATGTTGACTTCCCTTTAGAAACAGCACTTCACCCTACGCCGTTAATCTCTTCTCTCCAGATCTAACAGTCATCACTCACCTTTACCAACAAAACAATCTATTCATCCTTCATCGTTTGATATCTCACATTGCAAATCACAAATCGCTTAAGGCTAGGGTTCATTCACTCCTGAAATACTGCGATACGAATCTAATTAGCGATCCTCCACCATTGATCAAGTTACACTTGATCCAACACTCAAGAGTGATATCGCACAGACCACTTGTGTGACGTTCATCTAACCTTATGGAGCCAATAATAATTATAAGTCCTCAATCTATAAAATTTCGGGTCCGTTATGACATTAACACCCGATGACTTTATGACTCGATATATGTTGGATATACGAGGTCATCAAATCTACGGCCCGCCAGTCTTCAACTATCACATGGGTTAAAAACAAGCCTAACCCCTGCCGTTGATTGTGATCTAAGAGTTTGAAATTGCGATCGATGGCTAGGAGTGAGTGCGGGTCTCCAACCACAATCAAGAATTTCCGTGTTGTCCTTCCCCCGCCATTAATAATAAATGACCGTGATTAACACATAAACACTGAGATTTACAAGTGAAAGTGTGAAAATAGAGAAAATAACCCGTTAAGTATCAGAACGTGGATTCACAGAGGTAAACGAGAGTCTTCACCAGAATTAACAAACAATTGTACATTGAATCAATTTCTTCAATATAATAATAGTTATAGATTCTTAGCCCTCTCAGCTCAATTACAACAATTTATCTGACCTTTGTCTCGATCTCAAAACCATATCTATCACTCAACTCTTGCCTCTCACTCCAATCTCCATCAACTCAGCTAAACCCTTTCCATTACATTTTATTCTCTTTATGAGTCAAATCCTATTATAACTGTATTAACAACTTGATCTCCATTTTAGTCAATCTAACAATCAAATCATTGTCTTTAAGCGTTATTACACACCTATGTTAACAACTTATCCCTTAGTCGAAAATAAGAAAATTTTCTAATTATTACAATAATGAAGTCTAACTGTTACAATAATGAAGTAAATATCATTTTCGATAGATCCAACCCTCTCGACCAAAACTGACTTTTGCCCACTTGGGTCAGTGAAATTCAACTCATTTAGCCACAACATGTGAACAAACCATCACATTGTAGTCCAAGATGCAATTTTACCTCTCTATTCATCCCTCTACAATTTTATCCATTATAGATAGATATATGATTGATATACTCTCTCCATCTGCAAATTTTATTTCTAGCAAGCGGATATCTCATGACAACACATAATTAGTGGCAATTTATTTCAAATATCTAGAGATTCCTATGAGTTTGACACCACTCATAAAATTGTGATTTTTGTTATTCTTGGTGGAATCAAGCATGGTAGTATACATGTAAGCACTATTTAATAAGATACTAGCTCACCAAACAATTTTTAAGAGCTTCTCTATATCTCAACGATGATCTTATATATTTTCAATGATGGTATATATTCTTTCTATCCATAGTTCTATGAATATGAAACTATGCACAGTGGTGTTACAATTCATGGATTGAAATCATCACACATGTAGCTAAAGGTTTGAAAAAATATATTTCAAACAGAGACAAAAACAATAACCTTGAGAGAATGCTTAGATATAGCATCTAGTACTTATACATATCCCTTGTATGGGGATGTAGAGCACCAGTCATGTAATCAATAGAGTGAAATATTTAATTCTATTTATTGATACTCTCTTTTGGGATATTTTTATAAAAAACAATTGAAATATTGTTGATCTCATTTTCTCTTACAGTTGCATTTATCCATACTTCAGTGATTGATAACAACATAAATGAAACTAGAAATTGGTTAGTTCCTAAATATGATATATGATTGTTAGTATATATCTTGGTTTCATAAGAGTGCAAGGGAATTTTTTTATCTTTTAGTGACATATTTTTATAAGATTCCAACAAAACATGTTTAGTCTCCAATATTATTTAAATAAAAAATTCTTAAAAACATAAATAAAATTATAAATTTTATGAGAATGTTAATGTGATGGTAGAATTTTTTTTTAAATTATCTTGTTTTAACTATAATTAATTTAAAATTTTGAATCCAATTGTATGCATTAACATTATAAAAGTATATATATGAACCCAAAAAATCTTTTCAAATATAAATTATATATTGAGAATGCATCCTTCTTTAATTATGTTATACCAATCTAACTCGCAGTTGCGTATAATGAATCAATCCATACATGTATATTATTTTCTGAAATACTTATGATTTTTCTTAATACTTTTCAAATTCCAAGTAAAATATAATAGAAAACCTATCATCATTTATTTTCTTATCATTCACTAATAAAATTAATGTTTGTAACAAATATAACCCCCCATTTATGTCATTACATTCAATTGTTTTGTCATTAAAATTTTTCGCATGGATCATTCTTTATAAACTAGTGATCTCTCTTGCATGGCTATAGATGTTTTTTTCCTTTTTTATTAATTTAAGAACTTTCATTATATCATAAGATTACATTAGTTTATACAATTTTCTAAGATCATATTGTCCTCACCCATACCATATTCGTTGGCGAGTAGGTAATTACCAAAAAATATAGGACAATATCGAAAATGATTTTTTAACTAGAACCAAAAAGACACATTATATTAGAAGACCTTCAAGATCGAGATGTAACTAACTACCATTACAAATCATATGAGTTCACAGGGGTTGGATGCTCTAGTCTAGATCCTGGTGATGGAGGAGGACTAATGTCAAAGTGGATGTGCTTCTCCATATAGGAAGTATCCCTTCAAAGTGATCCAATTTATGTTATAAGAGTCATTGTCCCCTTTGCATGTTATCCAAACAATTAAGCATATGTGAATGGTTTCTTAACAAATCATTCATGAAACTAATAGTTTTATCCGTGTCTTCATGTCGGTCTATTTTGATTTTCTCCATAGGTTGGTTGATATGTCTCAATTGACTAATAAGGTTGTATTCGAAGGAACGAAGTCCTCGATTCCAAGAGTGTGCACTAGAATGGGGTCCAGGGTCTCGCCATGCCTTGAGTTTCCCGTGAGGTGTCTTTCTTGTTGAACCCTTTTGAACATTTGGCAATACATGCATCATGACGTTAATAACCGCATTGAACATTAGTAAGTGATAATGTCTACTCTAAATTATATTGAAAAAAATAATTAGCATCTTCTTCATGCTTACATTGTTTACAAGAAGGGCATTAAAGTATCTCAAAACCTAGATTTTGGGATATGATAATTGGCAAATGTGGAAAATTTTGACAATCGACTCAGTATCTATTTTCGATCAAGTTTTTTTATTCACTTCGGTGATGTTTTCATCAAATGAATATGATTTCTATTAATCAGACCATGTTGAGAGCCAATTAGAATACTAAAATTTGCTCTGAAATGCACATCATGGTAAAAAAACATAACATGCCCTTCCTAAATTTGAAACATGCCAAATGGATCTATGTTGGGGCCTTTCCAAATTTATTGATTGCATTCTCCAAGTTTAGCAGATGAAATGACGTCTTTCTCATAAAAGATTATAGAATTCAATTTCAAACTAACTATAAATGAAAAAATGGAAAAAGATAAATGTTGATTTTTTTGTCGATGTGGGTGAAGCCTATGATATTGTCCCTCTTAACTTCCAAAACTTCCAACATCAATCGATGAAAAATTTGCGGAATTAATTTCTATTCCTTTATTCAAACAAGTTGTTTCTTTTTCCAATAAAATAAAGTACATTATAAAATTCAATATCCAACCAACTAAAATTTTGAAAAAGGAAAGAAAATCAAATGCATTGAACATTTAGATTAATTTTCCAATTTCATGTTACAAATTTAATTTCTCCAACCTCATAGAATGAAATGGTATATTGGCCATAAAGTTTTATAAAATACAATGTACGAATAACTATAAATGAAAATATGAAAACTAAATCAAACACATTGAGCATTCACATTTTTTTGATGACGTGGATGAAAGTTATGGGATGGTTCCTCTTTTCTTCTAACATTAGTAGATGGAACATTTGGGGAGTTAATTTTTGTACCTATATTTAAGTGAATTGTGTCGTGTTCCAAGAAAATAAAATAGATTATAAAATTGAATGTCCAATCAACTAAAAAATTTAAAATTAAAAATGAATCAAACACATTGAACATTTACATTAGTTCACCAATTTGGTGGTTAAGAAGAATGCATAGCAAGGTTATGAAGTGACTCATCTTCACTTTTTGGATTAGTTGATGGAAACATTGGGGAGCTAATTTTTATAGCTTTGTTCAAATGTGTTGTGTCTTGTTCCAAGGGAATTAAATACACTCTAAGTTAAGTAAAAAATATTAATAATGTAAATATGGGAATGTAATAAAACAACCTAGATACTATACTCACAATTTGAAAGATCATTGTGATACCTTACTTGTTCCATGTGAAATGTTATCATTGATGATTGATTTGCTTAGCAGTACAACATTCCTTTGAGGAGGATGGTTAAAGGAATATCGTATGATTCAAGAAAGTGGTTCCAAACTATCAGACAAATGGCCAAGTAAAATATAATCCAAATCATTACATAGCATGCCATCACTAACTCTACCATGGATGATTTGTAACCTTTTTCCTTTTCGAAACTTGCATTTGGAGATGAAAAAGGGTTAGAGTGGAAATTTGTATCCACATTATCAATATGATGATCTTCGTGAATGCAAGATGTTTCCCCAATATAATGAACATTATGGGAAGGGCATGTAATAGGAGTAGAGTATGTATGTATGCCTTCGTAGACTTAGTGTCCCACAAACAAGGGGGTCTCATACACCAATTTCGTGTCTATTATTTTTAATAAATAAAAAGATATTTATATATTACAAATAAAAGAGATCAACCAAAATTAATTGTGAATGTTGTCTAATATTAAATTAAAACATAATAGACCATTAAATATTCACAAGTTCAAACCATATAATAAAATAACAAATGCTCATTATTTTGGGGAAATTATAAGCACTTCTATGAATATTTATGAATGGTTGAAATTTTTATTTCATCTATATGGTTCATTCGTGATAGTTTAAATTAACTATATTTTATTTGTCTAAATTTTATTTTTTATTAAATTTTATATTTAATTTAATTAAAGATAGAGGAGAAAATAAAATTATTCTAAGAAAAAAAGTAATTCTAAATTTATATTAACCAATTTCTGTTAAAATATTAAAAAGAAACATAATTAAATTAACTTATCCGAACTTTAACTTTTATTAAATATAATATTTAACCAAATTACACGGTTAAGGATAGATATTTTCTCATTAATCTCATAAGCGGGCCAAGATTGTCAAATTCTGAAGAGAATAAAAAACTATGTAAAAAATTAATGAAACACAAAGAGATGATAGCCACTCCTATCCAATATGCTCCCCTCACAATTTAGAAAATGGGCAAGATTTTAATTACTTCAATGCAAATGGTTACACTATCTTCATGGGTTCTCTTGAGAGTATGGGCAGTTGCCATCATCCTGCAAATATAGTCACACAATACAATCTATGTAATAATAAAATAAGACTGTCTCACAATTCAATATATATCTTCTACATTGAAGCCATGTTTGGCACCATCTAAATTGAAAGTGAAACTTTTGATAATGTAAAACACGTAGCCACCTTTTAATAGCTTTTTCCATTTTGAGATTCATTCTTGATACATGTTTTCATTTTTCTCTAAATTTTATACATGGTGATAAGTAACAGGCGCAGTAATTTGTAATCATCATTCGGTAAATAAATATTTTAATCATGCTTTAAACACATGATTTAGATATGCAAAATGTGCCATTACAAGTCTATTAGTTGATGTAGTGGAAAAAGCTAGAATATATTAACATCTTTCAATTTAAGCTATCATATCAAAATAATTAATTAAAAAAATGATTAAAGTGGCCAATTAGGAGACCTCTATCAACATAAAATTTGAAAATGAAAATTTCCAATATAGTAGTTTTTTTTATATATTTGAAACATAACCAGCGCTGCCATCCTAGCCCTCCGTTCTTAACAGAATTTGTAGTATGTGATAGAATTAATCATCATCAAGGATCGGTTTAAGTCGATTCAATTTTTCGATTCATATTGGCATTGCAGTGTGTCTGTACGTTTGGAGCTCCATATGTTGTGTTTCCGTATGAATGTGGTCTGGTCTGTCATCTGTTTGGTGTGTGACTGTGTGTCTGTCTGTTTGGTGTATTCTCTGAGAGGTGGAGGCAGAGGCAGAGGAAGAGGCGTGTTTGTGTTCCCTGAGAGGTGGAGGCTAAGGCAGAGGCGTGCTAGTTCCCTGAAGGTGGAGGCGAAAGCAAAGGCAGGTAGCGCATCAATTATTGAATCAAGACAACTCGGCCCAGGGATCACAGTAAAATAATAAGGGATCACTCTTTGTAATTATTAAGATTAGCTGAATGAGAGAGGATTCGATTTGATTTTAGAAACAAATTTCCTTAGCATGGCTCGATTCGATTCCTTTGCTGTAAATTGAAGTTCAGTGTTGTTTGGGTTTTTTAAATTACATCCTTGGTGAAGCGGAAGTATAGATCCCTAATTGCACAGATCGCTTATTGCACAAAAATCGAGAGAAACAGGGCTGCGAATATCACAGTTGGATCTGGACGGTGGCTATCGTCGAAGAATGCCCACTGGGAGCGTTTTTCTGGAGCAGAAATTCCGCAGAGCCTGTGGTTTCTGGGTTTTTAAAATCAGATCCTCTGCATCCCTACTTGCGATATAGATCCCTACTTGCCAATATCAGGGTTGGATCCGGGCGGTGGCCATCGTCGAATAATGGCCAGTGGGAGCGTTTTTCTAGAGGAGAGAGCCTGCGGTTTCTTGGTTTCGCTGTGTTCATAAATAAATTTCTGATTGAAGTTACTGATGCGATTTTTGATCCCATCTACTGAGGATTGACTTTTATTGTCCATTAAAAAAGAGCTCGATGAGAGTTGGGTGAGGCGACATGCCCCATATGAAACAACATTAGTGTTGCGGAGGTCGATTCTGATCCGGCGATTCAAAGGGGAAGATGGGCGAAATACCATCTAAATTGGGTCAATGCATCATAGCATCTAAATTTCGATGGACAACCCTCCAAGGGAAGTGAAGAAAACATTTGATGGTCAAGAACGATACGACTCCGGCACCATTGAAAAATGGATGAATGCTCTGTCTTCAGTTGTAGAAATAGGAGGAAGGTTTTGACGGAGATGCATATAACAGGTGAGAACAGCAGCCCTGCATATAAATATAAATCTGAGCATTTAATTCGTTTGCGCCTGCGTGGTAGTTAGCAATAAACACTCCAATAAAGATGAATTTCGTCTGCGCTTGCGTGGTAGCTAGCAATAAGCACTCCAATAAAAAGATCAATGGAAAAATAATTAACAAATAAACCAATATTATTCTAGAGCAAAAGCAAATGAAATTCATAAAATTGTCATACTGTTAGAAGACCGAAAGTATAGTTAGATTCTGCGAACTTCAAAAGTCAAAAATGCATAGTTAGATGATTCAATTAGTTCCCAGTCTTCTAAGGCATGCCAAGCAGGGGAATGAAATGTGATTAAAACTTGTGATGCATGCAGATCAGATCGACCATGCAGCTTTGCATTTGTTTCTAATTACGATTAATGAGGCAAAATCTACAATAGATATTACTCAACTGTTCACAAATTTAAAAAAGTTGACTGCAAGCCAGAGTGCCTCGCTGTGCCAGAGTATCAGATCCTCTGGATCGATGGTGAGGCGGTTTCTTGGGTATTTTATATTAAATCCTCTGAATCCATGCTTCTTGGGTATTTTAAATCAAATCCTCTGAATCCATGTTTCTTGGGTATTTTAAATTAAATCCTCTGAATCCATGTTTCTTGGTTTTTTTTTTTAATTAAATCCTCTGAATCCATGCTGGGGCAGTTTTTTGATTTTTTAAATTAGACTCTCTGCATCCATGCTGAGGCGGCAGCATATATAGATCCCTCGTTGCACAGAAAGCCAGAGAAACGCATCTAAGGGTAAGGAAAAGGGATTGAGCAACGTTGTAACCCTTGCAAATATCAGATTCATCCCTCGGAGGTAAGCATAGTATTTTCTTGACTGACTGTTAATTTAGCACTCTGGAGATTCATAGGGGATTTTATTAGAAATACATATATGTGATGAAGAGATTGTTCAGATTGTACTATACTTGCATTGAATTTCTTGTAAAAGTGGGTAGGCTTCTCTCCTAGCTTTCTACCTGTTCCTTAAATAATATTAAATAATAACAATGGTTTGCTTGTGCATTAGCTATCTCAGGTTTCGCACAGAATCTGTTATATCTTCTAGGTTAAGAATCTGTTACATCCAAGGGTAGGGTCCCCACAACGCTCTTAAGTGATTTATTTTATCATTCGTAGCTAAAACGTACCTACTCAGATTGAATTTCTGGGATTATACAATTTATAGAGGCTATTTCGTTACTCAGATTGAATTTCTGGGATTATATTTGGATTCAATATATTTGGTTTATATATATTCAATTTCTGGGTTATGTTGGACTTGTAATTTGATGTGTCAAATTTTCTCAACAGTCGCATGTGGACCATATGGATTTGATTTGGATGTCTTATTACTCAAAAAGGAAAGGATGCTGCATAGCTTTATTCATATGGTTACAATTTGCGCATCTAGTGGAAAAAATATTATTATGTTTGTTGTGATTAAGATTTTTTAACAATAGATTTGTTAAGGTCAGGTCATCAAAATATGTACATAAAAGAGCATTTAACAATTATTATTGATCACATATTGTTCGCCTCCTTTAGCTTTTGAAAGAGTAAAAATAGTTGTTCACATGATTTGGAAAGGCACATCGAATCAATAGGACTGTGTGCTTGGTTGTAAACTTTCAACCAACCAAGGCTTTCCCTATGATTGTTGCTGCCGCCCTACTCAATTCAATTTGCAAGGAGTGAGCTATTTTGAAATGTTTCACTGCTTCTTCTTGTGAACCCGCCAATAATACTCAATTCGCTCCAAATATTAAAATATGGTAGTATCTATCTTTTTAACATTGTGGGTATGTGGCTTTATCATATTCACAAATTTCATTGGGCCATTTTGAAATGTTTCACTGCTTCTTCCTGTGAACATGCCAATAATACTCAATTCACTCCAAATAGTAAAACATTGTAGTATCTACCTTTTTAACATTGTGATTTTTGTGTATGTGGCTTTACCATATTCACAAATTTCATTGTCATAACTACATAGATTGAATTTATGGGTTGATATTTGGATTCTTCTCTCCAATCACTTTCAACTATATTCGGGTTTATATTTTGGATTTTTTTTGAAGTATATAACTTTTCAACATTGTGATTTTTGTGTATGTGGCTTTATCATATTCACAGATTTCATTGTCATAACTACTTAGATTGAATTTTTGGGTTCATATTTGGATTCTTCTCTCCAATTACTTTAGACTATATTCGGGTTTATATTTTGGATTTTTTTGATTTATATATAAGGCGTAGATCAACACTAAATTTTAATAATTTTTGTTGTTGTTGTTTTCGCAGATGATAAGAAGGACATGAAATGAAGAATGTACAATCAAGCTAAGATAGATGAAATATCTAGATATGAGTTCATTATGTTATCATGAGCCAAAATAAACTAGCTTTCATTTATTTTTCATGTTTATTATGTAATTACTCAAAGACATTATAATAATAAAAAATGTTATTTTGTTGGAAGGGGTTGAAAAACCCTTTCTCATTGCCCTTGAGGATGGACCATGGCTATCCTCAATGGTTTGTTTCCCTCTCTCCACCTTACTTTTTCATTTATTTCTATTTCTTTATTTTAGAACTAGATAGTTTTAGTTTAATAGATTGTAAATTAAAAAGTATCAAATAATGCATCGACATAAAAAATTATAACATGTTAATTGAAATTCTGAAATTTTAAATAAACTTGAAGCTATGTAAATGCATTTGATTTATTCAATATAATATTTTCCCAACCATGGATTCTTGTGATAATTGCACAATTTTTGGATGTTGTTTAGTTGCTCAATTTGTGTATGATCAAGTAGTATGTCTTTATTGTATGTACATTGATTGGTGTGTGGTGATTGCAAAATTTTTGTATGATCAAGTTGTATGCTTTTATTGTATACATTGATTGGTGTGTGGTGATTGCAAAATTTTTGTATGATCAAGTTGTATGCTTTTATTGTATACATTGATTGATGTGTTTTTCTATTACTTTGTGATCAAGAATTTCAATGAAAAATTTTGTGTAATGATTGTTGTTTGAGTTTCATTTATATGATTGTGCTTTACAATGAATGAGTGACATGTTAATATATATTTTGAAATGTGTGAGAATTTTCTTTGTTAATGTTTGGTGGTTGGTATCTATATCATGTTTGTGCATTCAAAACTTTTTTGTGTGTGTGATCACTAAAATTTGTTATGTAATGTTCAATGTATTTGTGTGTCTTTATAATTCTTTTTGTGATGTTCATTATTTGATGTGTATTTGTGATTGTGTATGAGAATGTTTGTTGTTTGAGCTTTACTTACATAGTTGTGCATTTACAATAAATGTGGATGACATGTTTGATATGTACTTTGATCAAGTTGTATGTTTTTATTGTATACAATGATTCATGTGCTTTTCTATTTCTTTGTGATCATGAATTTAAATGCAAAATTTTGTGTAGTAGTTGTTGTTTGACTTTCAAATATATGATTGTGTTTTACAATGAATGTGTGACATGTGAATATGTATTTTGAAATGTGAGAGAAATTTCTTTATTAATGTTTGGTGCTTGGTTTCTATATTATGTTTGTGTATTCAAAACTTGTTTGTGTGTGATGACCAATATTTGATATGTAATGTTCAATGTATGATGTTTGTGTATTTACAATGCTATTTTTGATCTTCATTATTTGATGTGTATTTGTGATTGTGTATAAAAATGGTTGTTGTTTGGGCTTTACTTACATAGTTGTGCATTTACAATGAATGTGGATGACATGTTTGATATGTACTTTGATCAAGTTGTAAGTTTTTATTGTATAGATTGATTCATGCGATTTTCTATTTCTTTGTGATCATGAATTTAAATGAAGAATTTTGTGTAGTAGTTGTTGTTTGACTTTCAAATATATGATTGTGTCTTACAATGAATGTGTGACATGTGAATATGTATTTTGAAATGCGAGAGAATTTTCTTTATTAATGCTTGGTGCTTGGTGTCTATATTACGTTTGTGTATTCAAAGCTTGTTTGTGTGTGATGACCAGTATTTGATATGTAATGTTCAATGTATGATGTTTGTGTATTTAAAATGCTTTTTGTGATGTTCATTATTTGATGTGTGTTTGTGATTGTGTATGAGAATGGATGTTGTAAGGGATTTACTTGCATAGTTGTTCATTTACAATGAATGTGGATGACATGTTTGATATGTACTTTGATAAAGTTGTATGTTTTTATTGTACACATTGGTTCATGTGTTTTTCTATTTCTTTGTGATCATGAATTTAAATGCAGAATTTTTTTGTAGTAGTTGTTGTTTGACTTTCAAATATATGATTGTGTCTTACAATGAATGTGTGAAATGTGAATATGTATTTTGAAATGTGAGAGAATTTTCTTTATTAATGCTTGGTGCTTGGTGTCTATATTATGTTTGTGTACTCAAAACTTGTTTTTGTGTGATGACCAATATTTGATATGTAATGTTCAATGTATCTTTGTGTCTTTACAATGCTTTTTGTGATGTTCATTATTTGATGTGTATTTGTGATTGTGTATGGGAATGGATGTTGTAAGGGATTTACTTGCATAGTTGTGCATTTACAATGATTGTGGATGACATGTTTGATATGTACCTGGATCAAGTTATATGTTTTTATTGTATACATTGATTCATGTGTTTTTCTATTTCTTTGTGATCATGAATTTAAATGTAGAATTGTGTAGTAGTTGCTGTTTGACTTCCAAATATATGATTGTGTTTTACAATGAATGTGTGACATGTTAGTATGTATTTTGAAATGTGAGAGAATTTTCTTTATTAATGCTTGATGCTTGGTGTTTATATTATGTTTGTGTAATCAAAACTTGTTTGTGTGTGATGAACAATATTTGATATGTAATGTTCAATGTATGATGTTTGTGTATTTACAATGTTTTTTGTGATGTTCATTATTTGAAGTGTATTTCGGATTGCGTATGAAAATGGTTCTTGTTTGGTAATTAATATGAAAAAGTGAAATATGATCTTTGAAAAGAAGTCACTGCACGTAATTATACCCCTGGACCCTGCTGAAGGATTGCGTCATACGAAGCCGATCCACGACTATGAAAGTGATGATGATCTGGACTGTATCTACAAGATAACAACACCAGACCAATATTGGGTGAATCCCACTGCAAATTGGCGGATTACATGGGAGCACGAAAGCTCCTGCACTTCAGATTCCAACGAAGAAATAGAACACTGGCAGAATCAATTACACGAAGTAACAACGCTAAATTGCAATATGATGACCAGGTAACTGCACTCTGTGTCGCCAAAAGTAAGAGTTTTGCTTACTTATGATGGTCTAAATGAGGTAGATACCTTGTTGGATGCATTCGAAAGGGAGGTACCAGAAAAGCAATGCTTCTAGGCCTTGGACTAGGTACTGCGCTATGCCCACAAGATGATGGGGTACCAACAAAGGAAGCTTTAATGATTGATGCAAATGTAGAAGAATGATGCAGACCTGATTTGGGAAGCCTAAGATGTGACTGATAGACAAGTATGATAGACAGGTTGACATGTGCGCACATCTAGCCAAGTGGACACATGCCTATGGAGAAAATACCCAACCTGCGCAAAGGCACATGTACTCTGTGCTAAAATACCTGGTCAATAAGCATGTGTTGGGGGGGCGAACTTGTAGATGGCTCTTAATGTTGGGAAGATATTATGCAGGAAGAGAAACTGCGCAGAATATTATACATCCAAAAGAATTCAATAAAGTACTAGAAATCGCACTGACCAAGGTATGAAATGCGCAGGGAAGTGATCGGGACCTACACATACCTGCAGTGTTATGGGCTAGTTGAACGACATGTAAGAAATTGACGGGACAGACACCTTTTAGGCTTGTCTATGGAGTGGAAGTCGTTATTCCTTTGGAATACATCGTGCCTAGTCTACGCATAGAGATTATCACAGGTATGATGGATTGCAGAGCCTTGGAGGAGAGGCTTGCATAACCGGAAGAGCTAGAAGAAGAGAGATGGTTGGATTCCACCAACAGGTCCAAAAGCAGCGTGAAAATACATGTCACAACTGAAACATCAAGTTGCACACATTCAAGGTAAACGATCTGGTTTTGTTGTATGATAGTAAGTTTGATAAATTCCCAGGGAAATTTAGAATGCACTGGTTAGGGTCG